>LR999964.1:84327163-84677828 GCA_905220375.1 Tachina fera | reverse complement strand
ATACTATACTATACTATACTATACTATACTATACTATACTATACTATACTATACTATACTATACTATACTATACTATACTATACTATACTATACTCTACTATACTATACTATACTATACTATACTATACTATACTATACTATACTATACTATACTATACTATACTATACTATACTATACTATACTATACTATACTATACTATACTATACTATACTATACTATACTATACTATACTATACTATACTATACTATACTATACTATACTATACTATACTATACTATACTATACTATACTATACTATACTATACTATACTATACTATACTATACTATACTATACTATACTATACTATACTATACTATACTATACTATACTATACTATACTATACTATACATACTATACTATACTATACTATACTATACTATACTATACTATACTATACTATACTATACTATACTATACTATACTATACTATACTATACTATACTATACTATACTACTATACTATACTATACTATACTATACTATACTATACTATACTATACTATACTATACTATACTATACTATACTATACTATACTATACTATACTATACTATACTATACTATACTATACTATACTATACTATACTATACTATACTATACTATACTATACTATACTATACTATACTATACTATACTATACTATACTATACTATACTATACTATACTATACTATACTATACTATACTATACTATACTATACTATACTATACTATACTATACTATACTATACTATACTATACTATACTATACTATACTATACTATACTATACTATACTATACTATACTATACTATACTATATACTATACTATACTATACTATACTATACTATACTATACTATACTATACTATACTATACTATACTATACTATACTATACTATACTATACTATACTATACTATACTATACTATACTATACTATACTATACTATACTATACTATACTATACTATACTATACTATACTATACTATACTATACTATACTATACTATACTATACTATACTATACTATACTATACTATACTATACTATACTATACTATACTATACTATACTATACTATACTATACTATCTATACTATACTATACTATACTATACTATACTATACTATACTATACTATACTATACTATACTATACTATACTATACTATACTATACTATACTAACTATACTATACTATACTATACTATACTATACTATACTATACTATACTATACTATACTATACTATACTATACTACTATACTATACTATACTATACTATACTATACTATACTACAAAATCTTTATTTATACACTTTAATTAAATTTAAAATTGTAACATATCAACGTACATATGTTTAAATATATTTTAAAATAAAACAAATAATATAATAATAATAATAAATATACTAAAAATAACTCATATCAATTTGTTTTCCTTCTGATGTTTCTTTTTGAAGTAAGATTGCATTTCGTAAAGCACAAATACCATTGAAGTGCTAGTTGCAATAAAATATATGTTGATACAGCCAATATCTTCAATATTAAAAACACTTTTTTGCACAATTTTTTCTAACCATTGCCTCTTTTCTTCGCCTTTAACATAGTTATATGAATCACCTACATTAGTTCTTAGAAATTCGCATGTGCTTTTAAATGATATTATATTGCATCTGTTTTTTAATTTTTAAGATCTTACGAACTTGTCCTCTTATAGGTATGTATTCAATTAGACGATCATGATAACTAACATCTACTATAATAATGGGCGCGTTATTCTTAAACTCTTGAGAAGTTAGAAGAGGTTGTGACTATTTCATATAATAGTTTTGTTGAAATCGTACATACATATCATAAAGAATTGCGTAGCGTTAATTTTTAAATTTAATGTTAAGATCATCATATGGATATGAAACTGAATTCAAATGTACTTTTAGATTAGTGAGATCGCAATGAACAAACTTTTTTTTGCTGAAACGCAATCAGTACAAAACGGGGTCACTCTCTACTTGCAGCCATCTTTACATTCCAGATGTGGCTAGTTCCTGCAGTTAATTGTGGATTTATATGACAATCCCAACTGTGGAATGATATTGGTATAGAAGCAGCATTGTTTATAATTTTAAACATATTCAAGTTACTATGATCGGATAAGTCTACATCGGGAATTCTTCATGAGATTAGCGAAATTGTAAGTTTTGGTTTGTCAGTAGGAGTGCTCGATTGTACAAGATCTTCATCATTCTTGTTACGAGTATTAATTTATGTTTACCATTTAGTATTATTTTATTATAGTCTTCGGCATTTTAAGTGAAACATAGAAATTAAAATATCCATTTTCAATATTCAAATTATCAATTTTGTTCCATTTAGTATTTTGCATGACAGTGCTTTCCGTTGATGAAAAAGAAATCAGATTTCTTATGGTGCTTGTCTGTCCCAAATATCTTGTATGATCAATTTCAATACCATTAAGTTCATGACGGACTTCATCAAAGAGATACGCTACAAAGCTGTGTTTTAATTTAAAGCTTAAATTGGAGGATTTTGAGCTCTAATCATCTACAACAAATCCTTCCACATATATGGATATAACTTTCACTGGGCAATACATACAAATCTTGATTTTGTATAGAAATACGAATCTCATCATTGTTGTTGTATGATTGTAGATATGGTACATATGTATGTGTGATAGTGTTTTTAGGGTTCCGTACACCAAAGGTGAAAAAAGGAACCCTATTGTTTTCGCTTCGCTGTCCGTCTGTCCGTCACACGGTATTTTCTCAGGAACCGTAAGAGCTAGGGACATGAAATTTGGACAGTGTATGTAGAACCTTGGCCACTACAACAGCAAATACATGAGAACTAGAAATTAAAGGGTGCTCCAAAACGAGCGACGAAAAATGCTAAAATCCCATGTAATATACATACAATTGTATGTACATATGTATGTATATTGACACTTGAAATTTGTAAAATTAGTGTATTTTTATATAGACTACAGCAATAAACATTAAAATATTAAAAAATTTAAATTAAAGGGTGGTCCATCAGTTAATGCAATTTTGACTATGTAATTTTGACAACTTGCTGTATCTTGGATACCGTAAGAGGTAAACTCTTGAAATTTTCAAAAACGGTAAAACTAAAAAACCCGAAAATTATAAAATCGCCAAACCGAAAAAAATCGCCAAAAACCTGAAAAAAATCGCCACAAATTTAAAAAAAAATCGACAAAATTAAAGAAAAGATTCTAGCACTAAAATAAATCGCCAAATTCGAAAAAATCGTTTAAATGAAAAAAAATCTCCAATATGAAAAAACGCCAAAAACCGAAAAAAATCGCCAAAACGCGAAAAATGTGCCAAGACCAAAATAATTCTTTATGTGAAAAAAAATCGCCAAAATTACAAAAAAATCGCCAAAATTAAAAAAAATCGCAAAAAACGAAAAAAATCGCCAAAATTTAAAATAAACGCCAAAAACTGAAAAAAATCCTCAAAACGAAAAAAAGTGCCATAGCTTAAAAAATCGCCAAAGCCAAAAAAAAATCACCTATATGAAAAAAAACGCCAAAATTAAAAAAATTGCTGAGATAAAAAAATCGCCAAAATAAAAAAAAAACGCCAAAATAATAAAAATCGCCAAAATTAAAAAAAAACTTCAAAAACTAAAAAAAATTGTCAAAACGTGAAAAAAATTTTCAAAACTCAGAATGCGCCAATAAATTCAAAAAACTCCCAAACTAAAAAAAGGCTTAAAACCGAAAAAACCCAAAAACGAAAAAATGCCAAAACTATAGTTTATATTGTTCGTACGGAACCCTTCGTGCGCGGGTCAAAGTCGCACTTCACTGAATTTATATTATTATACTCTCATCAGATAATGGCTTATCTAGTACATCCATTATTGAATTCATTTTTTCGTTTTCAGTTTTAAATTTAACGACTTGAGAAAGTTTTGACTGGATTTGGTTAGACCTTTTTGCTGGACTGATCTCTTCAGCTGTCGCTTAGGTTCTAGTATAGTTTTAAAATTATATATAGCTTTATTCTTTGATATGTTTGTGTTATATATTATCATTATTTAGTTGGTCTTAAATGTATGACAATGGTTATTTCCTCTCCTCTGAAACTTATAAGGTCACTGTTCTGATCAATCACGCCCAGAGCAAGTGAACTCATCTCTTGGGAGTTGACTGGTAAATAAATTAGATTTCTAGGGATTTCATCTATTTTATAGCCTGGAGGAATATTAATCGCTAATTCATGTAGTGCATGTACCTTGGAATTGTTCATATATGTTTTAACAGCGATTCTGCTTTCATCACGTAAAAGATTTACCTTAAATATATTGACTGGAAGATCTGAGTAATGATCATGGTTTGGATTCAGGATTTTAGTATTGAATCCCAAAAGTTTTCCAATTGTATTTTCTTTATTAAAATCTATTAAATCCTTAGAGCTGTTAATTTTAACTTGCATTGTATTGTTATTAGCTTCTATTCGAATTTTATTTGTTCGACTGCAGTCTTTATATTGTTTATCTATGAAATCAACTATGTATCTAATTAATAGGCAAACATGCTTTTTGTAATCCCTTACGCTGGTACTACTGCACCGATTTAAAAAGATTTATATGGTTTTAAAGGCTTTTCGGTTCAGATGTACAGACTCTATATTTTATTGAAATCGGTTTAGTATTTTGGGAGCTATAAGCATTTAAAGTTGCTACTACTACATGCACACATATTACACACGCATTTATTAGCTTACAAGTAAACAAGAAACAAAACATGAGATTGTGTGTCTTTGTAGTATTTCTCTTGATCTAAAAACTTTTTTCTCTTTTTTTTATTGTATGAAAGCCATAATACTTAAAGGAAGAGAGTTCAATAAATTGAATTAGCTTAGTTAAAAGGAATTGTGTGTTCATGTATTATTTAATTATGCATATGTATGTAAGTATGTGGGTGGCTGTGTTTAATGCATTAATAAAATTATTTACAGACGATTGTGTAGTCTGTTGGTATATCTAGTATCATTTAATTCATAAGATCCAACTGGTATTTTAATTACATGTTCTCCTATGTAAAACATATTGATAGACGTCTACATTTGCTATAGCTGCATTTAACTCGATAGGAGGGAAGTAATTTTCAGATAACTCTGATGAGTTGGAGCTCAAAGTAAGTGTTATTGACATAATGGCAATCTGATTGCAAATAAATAAAACTTACTACAATATTGTTTATAAAAACGATTTATTTCTTATTTTAAATATACATATATTATTACATAATGTGCTTAATGCAAGTAATGTTATTGTTGTTTTACTCCAACTACAATATATCGTCTTTACTTATCCAAGAATTGTGTTGACTAGGAAAACCCAACCGTTTAACATATGCCTCCTCTACTTCAGTTTTAAGAACCTTTCCAACTAGATATGTATGTATTTGGATATCTAGTTTTTGAAAGTTCTTCTTCATAGAATACACCTTTAATAGATTTTACGAGATAATCTTCTAATATGTATGTTGTATGATATGTATTTTGAAATCTTTTGATTGTAAAAATTTCTGTTGTCCAATTTGGTGTGTAGCCCTTTTCAAAAATATGCTTATATTTACGTATGCGTACATGATCTCCAACATTGAATTTTGACATTTTATACATTTTCAAATGACTGTATACTGTATTATGCAACTTTATTTTCATTTGTGGAGACATTTTAATATGAACGATTAAAGCTAAATTCTTTCCATATCGTCCCTTTTTGTGTTCTATTAAATCGTTCTACTATTGATGCTTTCATACTGCTATATGTTGAGAAGTGATTAATGTTGTATTTATGCATTAATTTTCCAAACTCTGTATTGAAAAATTCTTTACCATTATCCGTTTGTAAGTCCTAATTGAAATATATTTTCCATCGCCTTGCTTGTTTGGAGTGCAGTTTTTGTTTTCAGCGGTAGTGCTCATGCAAATTTTGAGAATGTGTCAATTTCAGTCAACAAAAATCGATAATTTATATTTTTTTGATGAATAACTACCCATTTCAACTAAATCAGCTTGCCAAAGATCATCTAATCCTTTCGTCTACGGCAAACAAACATTTTTCGGGCTTGCTTATGGAGTTCGTCAACTAAGTTACTTTTTGAAGAAATTGAGTAGTTTTACGAATTTTTTTGGGGGGTGTTGTGATATATTTGATGCACTCTCAGCTATTGATACGAGCATGTAATTTTCTAATCTTTAAATTTTCTCATTCTGCTGTTCAATTTGTTTATCAAAAGATAATTTAATTTTTAGAATTTCTTTTTCAATTTTAAAATTGTCTTCTATCTTTAATTTTATTTTTTGAATTATATGCTTATATTCATATCCTCTCGTCCCCTTGATCTAATCATCAGGCTTATGGTCTCTCCTGCATGCATGAGTTGAAATCAATTTTTTTGCAGATTTCAAGTTGAAATTTGTCATAGTTTTTTGGTGTTTTATGAAACATTAAAGAAAACAAACCATGTGTTAGAGCCCATCTTTGACAGCCAACTTGAATTTTATCTTCTTTTTCAAGACTCAAGCACTATATTCTTGACAACATTTGTGAAGAACATCTACAAGCAACAAATATCTGCATTGAAAATTTTTGTAAAAATTTCGTGATATCTTCAATTTACTCCCCTCCCAGATTTTCAATCACTGAGGACCAATACGAGAAGTTCTACAAATCTCTTGGACCTTGTTTCGTTGCAGGTGGCGACTACAATGCTAAGCATACGTTCTGGGGCTCGCGTCTTATTACGCCTAGAGGTAGGGCGTTGCTCAACACAATTTCAAAAATGGGTTTGGATGTTATTTCAAGTGGGGAGCCTACTTACTGGCCTACTGACGTACATAAAATTCCGGATGTTATAGATTTCGGCGTCATAAAAAGTATTTCTAGGGAATTAATTCACGTTGAAGCTTCCCTAGATCTGTCGTCTGATCACTCTTCCACGATCGTTACAATCTGTAGTCCACTGAGAAGCGCTTTACCTCACCCATATGTCAAGATGATAAATCGTGTTAATTGGCTGGGATTCAAAAAATATCTTTGTAGTCATTGCACGGAAAATATTACGCTAAGAAAAACCAATGATATTGAATCGAATATTGCAAATCTTAACGAGAATATTAAACAAGCTTCTGAACATGCCACTACCTCCCATCCGCATACTGGGTTCAATAAAATTTATTCTACAGACGTTGAACATCTCGTACGTGAAAAAAGAAGAGCTAGAAGGGAATGGCAACAGCACAGATCACCTCAACACAAAATCAGATTTAAAGAGTGCACTAAACGACTCCAAGAGTTACTTGCATCTGAAAAAACTGCATCTTTCAAAAATAATATGGAAGGGCTTGATGTCACAGCAGCATCTAATTACTCTTTGTAGCGCGCTGCTAAAAAGTTTAAAACACCCGTTGAGTTTAAGCCACCTCTGCGCACATCTACCGGAGGTTGGGCAAGAAGCGATACTGAAAAAGGTAACATATTTGCTGAGCATTTAAAATCCGTATTTACACCAAATACATGTACCGGTGTTGCTGATTTGCCGAGTGTAGTTGCTCTACCCCCTCGACCCTTAAAATTTACGATGTGTGATGTACAAAAACTAATTGCCGAGCTCAATCCGAAAATAGCTCCCGGTATGGATGGAATTAGTAACCAGATGCTGATTAAGTTACCTCGTACTGCAATTAGAATCCTGTTATTCATTTTTAATGCCATTTTACGACTGGAGTATTATCCGGACTGCTGGAAGCTTGCCAAGGTTAAAATGATTCCAAAGCCAGGTAAAGATCTTACCAAGGCTGAGTCATATAGGCCAATAAGCTTACTGTCAACAATGTCAAAGCTTTTTGAAAAGCTACTAATGACAAAATTGTCTTCAATTTTAACTGATAATGGATGCATCCCGGACCATCACTTTGGTTTTAGAAGTCAGCATAGCACCATTGAGCAAACGCATAGATTGGTTCAATTTATCAGAAAAACATTTGAGGAAAAGAAGTATTGTTCTGCCCTGTTTATTGATGTTTCTCAGGCATTTGATAAAGTGTGGCATGAAGGCCTGATTTTGAAATTGAAGACATACTTACCAATAAACATTCTAAATCTTTTGGAAATTTACATTGCTGCACGAAAATTTACAGTTGTGGAAGGATACTTTATGAGTATGCCTGAAACTATCTCATCAGGTGTGCCACAGGGGAGTATACTGGGGCCATTTTTATACTTGATTTATATTTGTGATATGCCTGTGAGCAGTAGTATCCACACTTCTACATTTGCCGACGATACCGCTTGCCTTAGTATGCACGAAAACCCTGATGAGGCATCCCGAAAACTCCAGGAACACATTAGCCAGATGGAACTATGGTTAAACTTATGGAGAATTAACGTAAATGAACAAAAGTATGTCCATATAACATTTACCTTACGAAGAGATACTTGTTCCCCCATTCGGATTAATAATCAAGTTGTTCCTCAACATTCACGTCTGAAATATCTTGGTATACACCTCGATCGACGGCTTACATGGAAACCTCACATTGACTATAAGTTAACACAAATGAAACTAAAATTAAATCAGGTACATTGGCTGATTGGCAGAAATTCAACACTCAGCCTAGACTGCAAACTTTTAATATACACGTCGCTTTTAAAACTAATAATGTGTTACCGTATCCAGTTATGGGGCACTGCTTCTGCTTCCAATGTAGAGAGAATTCAACGAAGACAAAATAAAATTTTAAGGTTAATAACATCTGCTCTATGGTACATTAAGAATTCAAATATACATCGTGATTTAAATATGCCACTAGTGACTGAAGAAATTGCAAAATACGCCGGCAAATATCTAACTAAACTCGTGTCACATCCTAATCCACTTGCTCGTAACATTTTGAACTTAACTGGACACATCCGCTTAAAAAAGAGAGATACAAGGGCTCTAATACTAAACACTCCGAATGAAGTTGCTTGAAAAAAACATTTTTTTTTGCTTATCACTACCTATGTATTATTTACAACTATCACTTAGTTATGTCTGGCATTGGTTGGGCCTATTAATTATATGTTAGATTTAAGATTTGAATACTTATTGTTAGTTTATATGTGAAGATACAATAAATAAAAATAACATGCATAAAAAAAATCTTCTTTTTATTTTACTACCAAACTTCCATTCGTTATTGCAATCTCTATGTGGACCGTAGTAAGTATCTATGTCATTTCTCGCTTCCAAAAGTGATAAGTCTGTACAACTGTCTTCAGCTTTGTAAGTCTGTGAGTAAAACTCGTGTTTATCCTTATCACTAACGTCATTAACACATCAAACAAGATGGTGTTATCAAATATTGTTCCTTTTACAAGTTTCTTTGGTGTACTTGTCTCTACCTTGAATGATGCTTTCAAGGACTTTAAACTTTTGTTATTCTCAAGTTTTGTTTGGAATTTACTTTCTTCTTTCTTGGGGATTCTTTCAATATTTGTAGAACTATTTATAAATTCTTTGAGAGGTTTTGTTATAGGTTTAAATGTACATATCTCTTGTTCAAGTGTATCTATTTCACCAGTTTTTATACTACGGTGTTTTTTTTTCAAGTCATATCTCGTTGTAACCAACTCTTTTAAAACTTTCTAATCCATGTTTAATAGCATCAAATGTCAGATCAGTTATCAGGTATCAGATCAGTTATCAGGTATCAAATCAGTTATATCAGGTATCAAATCAGGTTATCAGATCCGTTATCAGGTATTGGGTCATTTATCAGGTATTAGAACAGGTTATCAGTTATCAGGTATCAGATCAGGTTATCAGATCAGTTATCAGGTATCGGATCAGATTATCAGATCAGTTATCATGTATTAGATCAGTTATCAGTTATTAGAACAGGTTATCAGTTATCAGGTATCAGATCAGTTTATCAGATCAGTTATCAGGTATCGGATCAAATTATCAGATCAGGTATTAGATTAATTTTCAGATATTAGAACAGGTTATCAGGTATCAGAACAGGTTATCAGTGCAGTTATCAGGTATCAGAAGAGGATATCACATCAGTTATCAGGAATTAGAACAGGTTATCGGATCAGATTATCAGTTAATGTTATCAGATCGGAGTTATTAGGTGTTGATCAGATAATCAGATCAAGTTTTAGACATCTAGCCAATTATAAAAAATAGATGTATGAAGTTTAAAGTCAGATTAAGAACTAAAGACTACGTTTTATGTAAAGTTATTTATATTGTTATGAAACAGTCAAATTGTTTTCTATAATGACCATTTTTTAATTCATCATCTTTGCTTATCATCAAAAATCCGTATTGATCGTTCCAACACTCTCGAAAAAATTGTTTAAACTGTACAAAACTCATATCGCTTGCCACATGATCGCTATAAACATGCTTCATATTTTTCTCATCTTGTTTAAATATTATAATTACATTGACATTGTCTGTTATCAAATGTTTTGAAATTCTAGTATAAGTTTGACTTAAGTAAAATAAATCAACATTCTTATGTCGCCCCATACAAAAATATGCACGTATATTATTTTTCTGCTCGCATCATCATCAAATATCATAATTGAGTTGCTTTTAGCTTCGTTAGGGGAAATAACATATTCATTATCTGTAAATGTATAATATCCCATTCCTTTTATTGGTAAAATTAAGTTTCTCAGGTATTCATATTTTGGTTTATATAAGGATTTTGATACTAAATAAGTGTTTTTAAACTTGGGACCATTAGGACTTTCTATCAAGCTAATCATAATATTAGTTTTTCCACAATTTGATGGGCAAACTATTATAGCTAGAATATAATTTTATAAGAGGGGCTATGCTTTATTTTTGAGCTGATGTTTGAAGCATCAATATTACGGATTAAAATTTTTTATGTTTTTTCACTAACTGCATTTTTGTAAATAAGTGCAATTCATAAAGATTAACTTTTGTTATAGAAAAAATAAAATAATATGGCTATACGATATCGAAAAATGATAAGTCATAAGAAACTGTCATTGGAGAAGGTTTAGTTAACAATATAATAAACTCTCTACCTGTTGAAAATCATCTTCCTGGATATCAGTACTGTCGACCTGGAACAAAACTACAAAAACGCTAAGGTAGAGGTGATAAAGGAATTAATTTATTTGACACTGCGTGTAAAGAGCACGACATTGCTTATTATAAAAATAAAGATTTAAGTACTAGACATAAAGCTGATAAAATACTTGAAAATAAATCTTGGAACCGAGTTCTTTCAAAAGATAGCACTCTCACAGAAAAATCATTTGCATATATTACTTACGCAATGATAGCCAAAATAAAATTTTAATGTGCGTGTAAGAAAGTAAAAATGCTAAAAAAAATTATTTAAAGTCTAAAAAGCTGTTTAATACATCAATTACAGCTGCATCAAAAATGTTGAAGAAGGAAAAACTGTTAGATATTAACTCAGCCATTAGAATTGCACGAAAAACTAATAACAGTTCCTTGAAAGGGAAAAAATCACAAATTACTGCACCAGGTATAATACGTGTTCCAAAAATTTGTGGTTTTCTACCATTAATTCCAATATTACCTGCTCTGGGTTTAATTGGCAGTCTAGCGACTGCAGGTGCTATATAGCGAAGACTATACATGCAACAAAAAAGTGCCAAAAACAGCTTTAGCAAGCAGCTAGACATAATAGAGCGATATAATCTATAGCGGTAGGTGAAGGACTTTTCCTTAAACCTTATAAAAAAGGTTGTGGTTTGATTTGTAAAGAGAAATCAAAAAACTAATACAAATGCTGCCCAATAGAGGAAAAAACAATGTGAAATAATAAATTTAGATATGTCAACAGGACTCGGCACACATTGGGTAGCATATTTTAAAACAACAAAGAAATATAATATTTCGATAGTTTTGGAAACTTACACCCTGCTGTAGAAGTAATCAAATATCAATTTCTTTACGAAATAAATAAAAAAATTAAAATTCAATACTCAATAATTTTTTTTTATTACTTATAAAAAATATAATATATAATAAACATACACATAATTTAATTTATTAAAAACTCCTCCACCTTCTCCTTATCCATAATCAAACTTCGTTCCTCTGGCCTCTGTACACGGAATGTACCATCTGAGAGGTGGTTGAGCTCCTCATCGGATAGGGAGTTATATCTATTTGGCAAGAACATAAAATGGTCCTCCATCTCTATTTTCACGGTTGGACCATATTGGGTCGTTGTCCTTTGTGCCTTAACAACTCTATATTTCTTCAAAATATCTTGATCCATATCAAGGACTTGTTGTTCAAGGAACTGAATTTTTTTATTAAATTTTGTGCTTCCATTTGAATGTGTTGTAGCTTTCAGTATTTTACTAAAATTGATATTAAATGCAGATTCGATGAGTCTAAGAAGCCTACATGAAAAAATAAGTCGTGAAATAGTGTATATATCTATATGAGGAAAAGTCGCAGAGAAAAAGAGAGTAAGACAGAGATAGAAAGAAAGAGAGAAAGGGATAGAAAAAACTGTCATCTTCATAAATTATATAAAAATATGATTTAAATAAGGGACAAACTCAATCAGTTTCTGATGGTTCCAGCTCTACGACCACTGGGAATTTATAAAATTTTTCATGAACATGCTGGTTGAGAATGATGAAATTGGAGTCGCAGAGGACGAAGATAAAGATGGCGGTCACTTCATATGCTATCCCTGGTACTACTCAGATAGTACTGAAGGTTCGGAAAATTAATAATCATAAACTTAATAGATATGCATTATAAAATTTTATTAAAAGAATAAATATATATGTATATATATATATATATATATATATATATATATTAAAACAAAATTAAAAATGTTTAAAACTTCTATAATTTCAAACGAATAGGATATTATTGGTATACAGAAGTTTAAATAAAGTGAAAAAACATTAATATTTTAAATTGTTTTATATTAATTAATAAATTTTACACAGCAAACTGAAACCCCTTACATTCCCCAACAAAAAAAGTAAAGCAATTGCAAGAGCTATGACGACACTTCTTCAAATCAATACTAAGTACATACACTGAGGGAAAAAAGACGTTGCAAAACCAACAACGTTCGTGGTCAAGTTGGCACCCTACGTTGTCGATTTTTTTTAACCACGGTGGTTGTCAATTTGTTAACGAACGTGTTCAAACTGACAACACATTGTCGTCAAATTTTAGTTTTTAACAACGCGGGTGTAAATTTGTAAACGAACGTGTTCAAATTGACAACGATTTGTTGTCAAATTTTAGTTTTTAACAACGCGGGTGTCAATTTGTAAACGAACGTGTTCAAATTGACAACGCTTTGTTGTCAATTCTTACCCGTTTGTTGTCGGCTATGCTTTTTTTATTATTTGTTTGTTACCGAAGGTAAAAGGACGCGTGTTTTGGTAAACTAGTGAAAAAATGAATAATTTACAAGAAAGTAATTTGTTGGACCTTGTGGAAGTTAATGGTGATTTCATGGTGGTCAGTGACACGTGTATTCCCAGCACCGATGCTGAAGACACTGAAGATGATAATAAACTTAAGGAATTTTCAAAAAGCATAAATATGGAATCCATTCTTGAATATTTAAAAGGTAAGTAAATCAAACATTGTATGTACAAAAATAATTATATGTGCCGGTTTTTAAATGTTTAAGCATCAAAAGTAACATTTCGTAGCTTGCCATATTTAAAAAAAGAACATTTGAAGAAAGCAGTCCCACCATTAGGGCTACGTGTAGAATTCAGAGAAAAGCTCTTTGCCTGGAAAAAAACAGAGGTATTATCTTATAATGTTTATAAATACAGTATTACAGTATGACTATATTCATAGCACGGAATTGATGATGAAACAATGTCAGTGCCCTCCAAAGTGGGGGAATGGTGGAAGCGCAATGAAACGGCTGCCACCACTCCAGGGTCAAACTGCTCCAAAACTGGCGGAACTCTTTCAAAGGTAAAAAATAATTTTGCATAAAAAGTCTTGTAATCATAATTGTATTTTAATTAAATGTAGGACTTGAAAACATTGTTGAGCGAAACATCAAAAGGGAAGTTGGCGCTGGAAGATTATGATGGAAATAAAAAACTGGAAACAGAACACAGAGATGACATAATCAATGTAATTATTGAAGATATTTTAAATAGAGGCATAGTTCTTTGTACTCAGGACTACAAACGTTTATTGGAGGAAATTTGTTCAGTTTTTCCTATTGAATGTGAAATGAAGGTAATATTTAATGTCAATTAATGTAAATTAGGTTTATTTATACAACAGAAGATTTCCAAAAGTTTAAACTGTTTCAAATCCTTTCAGGATTATTATTACATTTCACGAATTTGTGACTCTCCCATTTCATTTATATCCTATGAATAATGGAAAAATTTATTTTAGAGTTAAGCTTATTTAAATTGTTGTATAATTAATATTTAATCAAATTGAAATTATTTAATAAAACAAGTTTTAAAAAAGAAACCATGGATTTAAGTTTCTGTTTTTATGGGAATAAATTGGGAAAGGGACGGAAATTTATTTACAAATAGGCAACGAACGGTGTCAAATTGACAACGGCATGGTGTCACATTGACAACGGTATGGTGTCAACTTGACAACGCCACGGTGTCATTTCAGCAACGATATGGTGTCAATTTGACAACGATATGGTGTCAATTTGACAACAATTCGGTGTCAGTTTGACCACATTTGTGCTCGATTTGACAACGATTGTGTTGTCAATATTTCGTTGTCAGATTGACAACGGCGTGTAAAACTTGACCACAAACGTTGTTGATACACTTTTGACACCGAATGTGGTCATTTTGAGCACGTATGGTGTCATCTTTTCTCTGGGTGTAGAAACAAATTGCTGAATTTGCAAAACATTCAATTCTAACACGATCGAGCCAGCTTTAATTTGTAAAGCCAAATATACACGCCCATGTACATGCGTATTACAAAAAAAAACAACACCACAAAAAAAGTATCCAATAGACATACCAGGAACGATAAAAAATGAAGAATACAAAAGTTTCCTTCAATATTTCAATATCTGCACATTTTATATTTTAAAACAAGTAAAAGCAATATCAGCACATTTTGTTTGTATATGCATAAAATCAAAAGTTGCCAAGTTTGCGTATGAATGTATATACATACATATGTACTCGTAAGCCAACCGTTAAACAATTTCAATGATCCCCAAAATTTATTGAACTACGCACACGAAATTATAAATCGATTACTTCCTTACATACATACATGTATACAATTACCACCCAAGCAATTCAACTAGATCAAACGCGAAAAAGAACAAATAATAGAAGTCCCAGTTCACACTATACATGTACTATCAATATGTTTTGTTTTGTGAGCACGTCGATGAAAGTTCAAAGAATAAAACGTGACAAGCTTAGCAAGCGTGAACGGGGACTAAGTATGTAGATCAAGGAATACAGCAGAATACAAAATTTTTACAAGGGCAGCATCAATTCCAGCACGACAAAAAAATGATACCCCTCTAACATTCCCAGGCATATGTACACATGCAACTAAGCGCTATCAATTATGTAATGAAACTATTTTTTTAAGCTTTAGGTCAATTTAATATATATTGTTTTTAATTTTTCGATATTTCGTTAACCATTGGCTAACTTCTTCAGAATATTTATTCTATTCTATTCTTTTATATGTAATTTTTTATATTTTGTTTTTAATTATTTTTGAATTGATTTTTTCGTTTTCAAAATAATAAATATATATAATAAATATATATATAATATAATATATATAAATATCCTGAAGAAGTTAGCCAATGGTTAACGAAATATCGAAAAATTAAAAACAATATATATTAAATTGACCTAAATCTTAAAAAAATAGTTTCATTAAATACATAAAAAAGGTCGAAAAATTAGATAAACAAGCTATCAATTATGGGGAAATTACCATAAAATCTATCTCTTTCTAACACTATATCTATATCTCTCTGATACGATCACACATATGTACGTCCAACACTAAAAATGTACACACCCAATACATAATTTATTGGACTAGGAGAAGGAGCATATATCCCAACTGATGAACCAACCCCTCACATAGGAGCAAACATTCATTTATCCAACAATAATAAAACTACACACATACACACATAAATTTTTAGTAAGTAGTGAGTATGGAACCGCAGAAAACATCTATGATTACAATATTATTGATAGGCAGGCAATGACAAACCTCTAAATCCCTAATGATGAGATAGAAATTAAACTAAAGAACCACATTTCTATTATCACAAACAATATTTTATTAATACCAAATACCGAACCTACAAATCCCTAATAACGGGATGGATATCAGAAATTATATGGCAACACCTTCCATCTCTCTCTCAAATACAAACAAATATAAAAGTTAACGCCCCCTCTCTCTCTCTCTCAATTGCACACAAACATACTCCTATCTCACGTCATAAGCCATGACCTTACGCAACAGACAAAGATAGATATAGGATTAGAAAGAGAGGGAAATTTGCATCATCCATTTACTATCTACTTATTTTTTTCATATTATAAAATAAATTTAAATTTTAATCGGAATTTGCATAAAAACCATACGTAGTCGTTATTACGTACAACATTTGGTCAACCTTGCCCGACCGAGTAGTCCCATCAGTGAGATTTTCCCACATCAATTTGCAGAGTGATTTATTTTTAGTTGTTATCCCCATGATAACTATAACTGAAGTAATAACATTGAATGTATCGCAACTTCCATTTATAGGCATGTACTTTAAAAACAACGGATACAAAAGCGATACAAATAACAAGCAAAAACATACCCGTAATAGTGGTGTGCGAGTTAATCTTCCTATCTTAAGGAAGGAGTAAAAAAAATATATTTTTATTTTAGCACTTAATGTGCTCTTCTTTATTTTAATATATTCTTAAAACTAACTTATAATATTTTTCTTAACCTCTATTTATATTAATAATTATGTTTAATATTTCTTTATCTGTTGTGTATTTTCTTATAGCTAGGTATCAACACAAAAATATGTTTTTCGTTTTATTCTTTGTTCTATCTCAAAATATGTTTTTCTTTATTTAGGTTACAAGCACCTTTTTTATCAGTAAAAACATGTTCTGAGTTTTCTTTATCTATTAGTTATTAGAAAAGGGAAAATATGTTTATTAACGTTACTGTGATAACAATGGTCATAGTTCTATTTATGATATCCGTCTTATCTCTAGTTTTAGCATAGTTACATTTAATAATATTGTTCTTATCTATGTGTTGGTGTGACGTGTGTTAACTCTCCCCTGTGTTAAAAAGAAACGTCCTCGTTTCATACTCGAGTCTGAAGTCTGAGTAATTCTGCTTCATAATATCTGTTATGTAATTCTTGTTTCCTTTTTTCTTGTTGTGCCACGTAACACTTGCAAAGCTGTACTGTTTCTCTATCGTGTCTTTGTAGATGAGGTAGGCCATCCTTTAATCTAAAAAAGCTACTTTCGTGTCTTCATCTTCATCATATTCAGCTCTGGTTGAATTGGCTTCGTCTTCCTCTTTGGTGTTGTTAATTCTTTGTTGTTTATTAGGATTAAAGTTGTTGTTGGAGTAGTTGAATTCTCTCTTGAAGGGTTGATTTTGCCTGAAGGGATTGTTGTACTTTTGGAATTGTGTTGATTGACGAACATTTCTGTCACTTGTATCCACTTCGATTGGTTGTACTGGAGGTTGTCTTTGGATGTATGGTGGCTGTTGATTTGGGTTGTATTGTACATTTGGTCTATACTTCCGCTGTTCAAATTGTTGATGGCGTGGTTTCTGTTGATTATGCTGTTGACTCATTGGGTGTGGTCGATGACTTGGTGAATCAAACTGTAGATGTTTGTCATCATGGTATATAGTACTGGCTATAGCGTATGCTGTCTCTAAGTCTCTTGGATTTTGAGCGTAGAGAATTCCAATCGTATATTTGGAATTCAAACCTGTTATGAATGCTCGAACAGCCTCTTGGTTTGAAAATAATTTCATTGTTTCATCTCCTTTTTCCATTTCAATTTTTGAAAGTATGAGATTAAGTGCTTCGTTCATTGCTGAATGATACTCAGCTAATTCTCTTCTCCCTTGAGTAATCTTTTTCATTTCTTCGAACAAAACGTACATTGGACGTTGGTCGGCATATGTATAATCAAGTCTATTTATTATTGAATAGAAATTGAATATGGTGTTGTGGTTGATTAATATATCTGCAGCCACACCTTGAATTTTTGCTCGTACGATTGCAAGCGCTGTATAGTATGTTGGTGTGTTCTCGAAGTTTTTAATGGTCTCCATATGTGTCCATGCGGATGATCTCCAGGCACGGTATTTCCTTTTGTCTCCATCAAATATTGGGAGAGTTTTAAACACTTCTAAATTTATTTGACTTTCGTTTGTTATTCCACTTGAGCATGGAGTCAATTGTACTGTCGGTTCTATGTTGAATGCCCTATTATTTTTTAATTCTGCGAGAGTTCTTTGCGTCTCAGTTTGAGCGGCTACCAGTGTAGCAATTTGAGCTTGTAGGGTTGCTAAATCTTGGATAGACATTTTAATTTTGTCTGTATCCGAGATTATTCTTCTTGCTAAATCAAAAATCTTTTGCCTTTTACTAGATTGGGTTTCCAGTTTTATTTTTATTTTGGATGAACTTGTGGACTTTTTTAGTAATGTCCTGCTCGTTCTTTTCAATTTAATAGAATCGTGAATATTTTTATATTCTACTATTTCTGTGTAGGATGTCGCGAACTTTGTTATTCTACTATATCCTTTTGTTTTATTTTAATACCGCTTTTTCAGGTTACGTGGTGCTTATTTTTTTGTGTAGCTGTTGAACTGTCCTTTCTACTATTGGATGTTCTTTTTTTGTACACTTTATAACTGGATTCACTATTAACTTTATATTTAGTATAGTTTTTCCAATATGAACTCTTGGTTTGCCTGGGAATCCTTGGTTATTTTGCCAGGATCCCGGTTGAGCCCCCAGTTAATCTTCCTATCTTAAGGAAGGAGTAAAAAAAATATATTTTTATTTTAGCACTTAATGTGCTCTTCTTTATTTTAATATATTCTTAAAACTAACTTATAATATTTTTCTTAACCTCTATTTATATTAATAATTATGTTTAATATTTCTTTATCTGTTGTGTATTTTCTTATAGCTAGGTATCAACACAAAAATATGTTTTTCGTTTTATTCTTTGTTCTATCTCAAAATATGTTTTTCTTTATTTAGGTTACAAGCACCTTTTTTATCAGTAAAAACATGTTCTGAGTTTTCTTTATCTATTAGTTATTAGAAAAGGGAAAATATGTTTATTAACGTTACTGTGATAACAATGGTCATAGTTCTATTTATGATATCCGTCTTATCTCTAGTTTTAGCATAGTTACATTTAATAATATTGTTCTTATCTATGTGTTGGTGTGACGTGTGTTAACTTGCGCACAGGTGCCTTTGTCATTGTTGGTACGAGTATAAGTACATATATACTGTTGAATATCACAAAAAACACGTACATTTTTACCTGAGGTGTTATATGTATGTATACATTTTAAGACTGATATAAAAGCAAAAGTATACCTGTTATATACCGTTGGAAAGACACTTACGGCTTCTATTGTGATAACAGAAAAAATTAAGAAACATTTAAATTAAAGAAAATGGGATCAAAAATTTAGACAAAAAGGAAATATGTAGAAAATTTTATTTTATAATCAAAGTATTGAAGGTATGAGAATAATTTGTTTTTTGGTTTGCAAAATTAGATTTATGCTAATGAATAAAATTAAAAAGCTTCCAAATATATAATTTAAAAAAAAATTTATACATATTTTTTTGATAAATTAAGCTTTATTTGCGTTGCTTATATTTTTTTACATAGTTATAAATAACAAAAACAAAAAAAAACCGCAAACAAAAATAACAACAAACAAACAAAGTGCTATATGAGTACCTCAAAAACAAATAACTGTGAAGTGAGTTCTAATGGCAGAAATGCCTATTTTACTGTGAGTTCTGAAGCTCTTAATGAAAATAATAAAAATAAAAAATCTGATGATAGACTTACTGAGAGCTCTGAAGCTCTTAAAGATAACAAAATAAATAAAAAATCTGATAGTAGACTTTTTTTTAACGGCGAGGCCACTTTTTCGTCAGCGATCAACTTCGCTTTGTCCAATACCAACTAGTGATTCGATAACATTACCATTACCTAGTATTTCTACATTTAACTCAGCGATATCATCCGCTTCGGGCTCGTGGTCATCACTTAACCAAGTTTTTATTGAAGTTAAGAGCAGCCCAAAACCCAATGTCCAAGTGGGAATGGGCAGATAAATAACAGTGGTAAAGCGCGGGAGTTATGTGTATATATTCCTTCAGGAATAAAAAAAACAAAACTTAAGTTTTATTAGTTAAACTTTTATTGTTGATAGCTTGATTAATACTGCTTAAAATTACTTTGTTAAATTTATTTATAATTAATCAAAAATGCTTATTACTATAAAATAATAAATGCTTATTCTTACGGAATTATCAACAACGTTCTTTCGTAATGCTTGGTTATCAATTGCACAACTTTTATGCAAAGTAAAGTAGTTGCGTATTTATTTAGCACAACTTAGCGTCAGCTAAAGTTGGGCTATTGAACTTTTGTTATTTGTTCCAATTAATGTTGAATTTTGTTGGAGTCGGCGTTGAGTCTGACGTAACTCCTCCCTCCTTTATGTTAAAATTCTCCTGAATTTTTTGTTTTAAAGAATTTTGTTTTATTACTATGTGTACGCAAAACATTGTTGATACTGCAATTATTACAACTATTATTATAAATATAATTACAATGGAGTTTTTGCTAAATGTTTTATGGTATTTTAGTTCTTCTATTTCTTTTACATTTTCCATTTCACTTAAAACTATTTCATCGAATGTTGGTTCGATTGTGTCGAATTGAATTTGATTGCTAGAAGGTATGATATATATTTTTTTTGAATTTGAAAATGTTTCATTGTCAATCTTTAATTTACAATCATGAAAGGTAAGTAAACTGTTTCCTTTAATTGAAAATTTTCTTTCATCGCAATTGCTAGTAACAAAGCTATTGTTCGAATTTTTTAATAGTATTAATCCAGATTCTATTTCAGTTATTTCTTGTTTGTATGCTCTTACTTTTTTACATTTATTACTAAAAATACATAAATTGGATTTCTTTATATCTTTAAGATTAGGATTTTGCTTGTAATTATAGGCTGTTCCGTTATAATATATAATTTCTTGTGGGGTAAAGTTTAATTGTGTGAATTTGGTGTCTGTTATTGGTGTTACCAGAGATCTTTTAACTGTGACTGTGTCTCTTGGAAATTTTATGACAAATATGATATGGTCGTCTTTATATTTTGCTGCTCCTAACTGTACATATTGTAATTCATAAAAGTCAATTTTGAAGTCGTTAATTTCTTTGTCGGTCAAAATATTACTGGTCATTACATTGAGTTTGGCTGATGCTATGTTGTTTTGAATATGCTCCAAGTTATCTGATAAAATTTTTAATTTAAGTAGGATTTCCACGTAATTTATTTGCTCCATCATTTGGTCATCGTTTTTTCTTATCGAGTTTAGTCTTGTAAATAGAGTTTTTCTGTCCGCATCAATCGTTAATTTCAATTTGTTAATAGTTCGGTTGAAATGATCGTTTATATGTATGTTTCTGTTAATATTTTCGATTGCTTTATGGTTGTTTTCGTCTATTATCTTAAGGTGTTCTTCAATTTCTACTCTGTCATCGTCGTTCATCGTTCCGGCTATCCATTTCAATCCTGAACCTATCATATTAATTAAACCTCGTTTTTGTCTGTTAGGAAGTAAGGTTTGTGCTTTTAATTTAATTTTTTCTACTTCATGTTCGAGCAATATTTTGTTATTTGTCGATTGCAACTGCTCTATTTCTTTTGCTAAAGAGTTAATAACGTTTCTTATGTTTTGAATATCAATTATGTGGATAATTTTGTTGTAGTTTATAATTAGTTTAACGTCGTCTAATTTAATTTCTGCAAATCCATTGTTGTTGTTAATGGGTTGAATCGTCAGGGATGCTATCGTCATTGGTATTAGTGTCAGAAGCGTAACGAGCAATATCCAGTTGGTATTGTAATTTCTTAAGGCTAGTGCTTGGTGGTAGAGGTGGTGATAAGTTTCTCTGATGCCAAAATTGTTGATGAGCTCCTTTTTTATTGCTGCCCACGTTGGATTATTTCCTAGAGTACGGATGATATTTAGTGCTTCTCCCTGTATTTTGTTCACAATACATCTTTGGAAGACATAATCTTCCAGGTTGGTGTTTTCAAAAATTGGCAGGAAAAGTTCTACTTCTCTTATGAATGATGATAAGTCATAGTCCTTTGTTCCTCTGTATTCCCTTATTCTGGATGCCTCTTTTAAAACATCGGTTATTGGGATTGGGGATGATACAGTTGAGTTTGAAGACGACGTATTTGTTGCCATTGTAGAAATATATTTTTTCTTGTGTAATATTGTTCACTGTTCAATTACTGTTAAATTTTTTGTTTTAAAAATTTGACTGTTCGTTTATAGTTTTAAATTTTATTTAATAGTATTGTTCACTGTTCATTTATTGTTCTTTTTTTTAAATTTTAATTTTTATTTCTTTGTTTAGATTCTTCTGAATCTATTGCACTTTGTCTTGTCCTTTTTAAATTAAAATTTTATTTATTTACTTAAATTCTTATGAATTTATAATTTTTCACAATTGCACTTTATCTTGTCCTTCGGGACTAGATCCTACTTTCGACTGCGCCAGTTATGTGTATATATTCCTTCAGGAATAAAAAAAACAAAACTTAAGTTTTATTAGTTAAACTTTTATTGTTGATAGCTTGATTAATACTGCTTAAAATTACTTTGTTAAATTTATTTATAATTAATCAAAAATGCTTATTACTATAAAATAATAAATGCTTATTCTTACGGAAGTATCAACAACGTTCTTTCGTAATGCTTGGTTATCAATTGCACAACTTTTATGCAAAGTAAAGTAGTTGCGTATTTATTTAGCACAACTTAGCGTCAGCTAAAGTTGGGCCATTGAACTTTTGTTATTTGTTCCAATTAATGTTGAATTTTGTTGGAGTCGGCGTTGAGTCTGACGTAACTCGGGCGAAGCCCAAAATCTTCGAAAATTTCATCTGCTCCGCATCCTCTATTAAACGTCAAAATCGATTTCAAATATTGCAAGATGACAACAACGAACCCGATGTATCTACGAACAAAACATCCATACCGCCACCAATCTATTTGAGAGAAAAAAATTCAAACGATCTCATAAAAAATTTAATTTCAGTCATTGGTGAGAATAAATTTCACATCGTTCCAATAAAACGTGGTAACATTGATGAAACCAAAATTCAAATTTATGAAGAAAAAGATTTTCGTAAACTGATTACTGAATTTGACAAAAGTAAAAAAAGTTGCTACACATATCAGCTTAAAAGTGCTAAAGACCTGCAGATCGTATTGAAGGGCATCGATTCCTATGTTGCTCCCGAAGAAATAAAAGATGCGTTCGTCCTCCAGGGATTTAAGGTAAAAAATGTATCTAACATAATAAATAGGGAGAAGATTCCTCAACCTCTATTTCGTGTCGAACTTGAGCCAAACGATATAAAATTGAAAAAAACGAGACTCATCCAGTTTATAATTTGAAATATCTCTTATACCGAAAAATAACAGTTGAAGAACCACACAAGCGTTCTGGACCCGTACAGTGCCATAATTGTCAAGAATATGTTCACACAAAAACTTACTGCAAGTTACCTTCAGTTTGTGTTATCTGCGGTGAATTGCACGGTGCTGCTGGTTGTACCAAACCAAAAGATCAAGCGGAAAAAAAATTTAGTAATTGTGGAGGTAATCACACCGCTAACTACAGAGGATGTCCTGTCTATTCTTTCGTTAAACAGACTATGGGGCAAAAACCTAAATTAGCTCCAGCACAAACAGCAAACGCTTACTGCGCCACTTTTGCTCAAATGAGTCAACCTGTCACTTCACGTGTATCGTATGCCGATGCAGCTAAGACTTGTTATATTCCCACACAAAATATTCCGCCTCAAAATAATTCAACGAATGCAATCTCAAGCTTTAATTTTAGTCGCCTTGAAGCTACTGTTGAGAATCTAGTGCTGACTATAAATAATTTTACAACAAATATGAGTAACATGATGCACGAAATGTTACAAATGCAGTCTACACTGCTTCAAGCATTAGTTAACAAGCCATGAACACGTTAAAGATAAGTTTCTGGAACGCAAACGGCATTCGCCAACATAAAAATGAACTTGAGCACTTCCTCACGGAAAAAAATATTGATATAATGTTGGTTTCTGAGACTCATTTGACTTCAAGAAGTCTATTCAAAATTAATGGCTACATTTTATATGATTCAAAGGACCCAAGAGGAAGATCTTTGGGGGGATCAGCAATTTTAATAAAGTCAAGACTCAGGCATTATATTCTTGACAACATTTGTGAAGAACATATACAAGCAACGAATATTTGTATCGAAAATTTTTGCAAAAATTTTGTCATATCATCAATTTACTCCCCTCCTAGATTCGCAATTACTGAGCATCAATACGAGGATTTCTACAAATCTCTTGGACTTTGTTTCGTAGCAGCTGGAGACTATAATGCAAAACATACTTTCTGGGGTTCGCGTCTTATCATATTTAGAGGACGAACGTTGTTTAACAAAATTTCAAAAATGGGCTTGGTCGTCATTTCGAGTGGGGAGGCCACTTACTGGCCTACTGACATCCATAAAATTGTGGAAGTTATAGATTTTGGCGTCATGAAAAATATTTCTAGGGAATTAATTCATGTTGAAGCTTCCTTAGATCTATCGTCCGATCACTCTCCCACGATCGTTACAATCTGTAGCCCACTGAGAAGTGCTCTACCTCACCCATATGTGAAAATGGTCAGTCGTGTTAATTGGCTGCGATTCAAAAAATATCTTAGTAGTTATTGCACTGAAAACATTAAGCTAAGAACTCATGATGATATTGAATCTAATATTGCTATTAACGAAAATATTAAGCAGGCAGCTGAACATGCCACTTCCTCCCATCCGCAGACTGGGTTTAACAGAATATATTCTACAGATATTGAACATCTCGTATGTGCAAAAAGAAGAGCTAGAAGAGAATGGCAACAGCACAGATCACCCCAAAATACAATTAGATTAAAAGAGTGCACTAAAAGACTCCAAGAACTGCTTGCATATGAAAAAATTGCATCTCTTAAAAACTATCTGGAACATCTCGATGTCACACCAGCATCTAATTACTCTTTGTGGCACGCTGCTAAAAACTTAAAACACCCGTTGCTTTAAGCCACCTCTGCGCACTTCTACCGGAGTTTGGAGCAGGAGTGATATTGAAAAAGATAACTTGTTTGCAAAGCATTTAAAATCCGTATTTACCCCAAACACATGTACTGGTGTTGTTGATTTCCCGCGTGAAGTTGCGCTACCCTCTCGACCCATAAAATTTAAAATGTGTGATGTACAAAGTCTAATTGCTGAACTCAACCTGAAGAAAGCACCGGGTATTGATGGAATTAGTAACCAAATGCTAATAAAATTGTCTCGTATTGCATTTAGAATCATGTTATTCATTTTTAATGCCATTTTACGACTAGAGTATTATCCCCACAGCTGGAAGCTTGCCAAAGTTAAAATGATTCCAAAGCATGGCAAAGATCTTACCAAGTCAGAATCATACAGGCCAATAAGTTTGCTATCAACAATGTCAAAACTTTTCGAAAAACTGCTCATGTCAAAATTGTCCCCAATTCTAATTGGTAGTGGGTGCATCCCAGACCATCAATTTGGTTTCAGAAGTCAGCATAGCACCATTGAGCAAACGCATAGATTGGTTCAATGTATAAGACGAAAATTTGAAGAAAAGCAGTACTGTTCTGCACTGTTTATTGACGTTTCGCAGGCATTTGATAAAGTGTAGCATGAAGGCCTAATTTTAAAATTAAAATCATATCTACCAATAAATTTGGTGAATTTATTAGAAATTTACATTATTACCCGGAAGTTCACGGTTGTGGAAGGAGAATTCATGAGTGTGCCCGAATCTATATCATCCGGTGTCCCACAGGGGAGAATACTGGGGCCAGTTTTGTATTTGATTTATACTTGTGATATGCTTTTGAGCAGTAATATCCATACATCTACGTTTGCCGATGATACAGCCTGCTTAAGTATGCACGAAAATCCTCATGAGGCTTCCCGATATCTACAAGAACATATTACACAACTGGAACTATGGTTAAAATTATGGAGAATTATGGTAAACGAGCAAAAGTGTGTTCAGGTAACATTTACCCTGCGAAGAGATACTTGTTCGCCAATTCGAATCAACAATCAAGTTGTTCCTCAGCATTCACATGTAAAATACCTTGGTATACACCTTGATCGACGACTTACATGGAAACACCATATTGACACAAAGCTAATACAAATGAAAATTATAGCCTGTTTGTAGAACACGACTCGTCAATAAAAAACGCTAACATGTTAGCATTATTTATTTTTTGGGGTTTTAGAACACGAGTGATGACGATTTTGATCAAAAAACGTAACAGATGTCAGTTGATTTGCGTTTGTAGAACACGATTTGACTCACCATAAACGTCAAGATGGGCGATTAGAAAATTCTAATCGTGTTTACAAAAAGGTTCACAAAAATAAACAAAACACCAAACAAAATTAAAACTATTAATAAAAGTTAAGAAAAATGGAATTTCCAACAAGTAAAAGGTAAGTAAAGTTTCATATTAAGATTATTCTTGTTTTCATTAATAAAATTTTTAGCATAAAAATGAAAACAAGGCTGAATGCAGCTTAGTTAATTGGTGGCATGTATGGAGCAATAAACATGGCCACGGGAACTCCAGAGTTTAGTAGCAGTAAGTCTGCCGTGCAGCACACATACGACACGGTGGCAAGTGAAGTTGATTGAAGGAGACATGTATGTTTTCCTGTTGGAATTTCTAACAAGAAACAGGTAAGGAAAATTTTATATTAAGACCGTTCTTGTTCTGGTAACTTAAATTCTTAGCATCAAAATGACAACAAGGCTGCAGTTTAGCCAATTGGTGGCATGAATGGAGCAAATTTCACATTTGGCCACGGGAACTCCTCAGTTTGGTAGGGGTGTTATAAGTTTGTGTTGTATAAGTCCATGTACAGATCTAACGGCTGGACCGGTTTTGATTTAGTTTTTTGTGTTTGAAAGGCGACTTGATCGTGAGTGTTCTTAGCTATGTATGAAGAAAATCGGTCCAGTCGCTTGAAAGGTATCACATATTTTCTAGATATATGGAGCTACAGTGTCAAAGACACACTGATTCAACAGAATAAAATCAGAAAAGATGTAATATCATCTAGCTAGACCGATTTTCTTGAAAGAAAACTAAGAACACTCTCGATCAAGTTACATTTCAAACAACAAAACTAAGTAAGAATTGGTCCAGCCGTTTCGTCAATATGTGGACTCGTACAGACACACTACAAACTTATAACACCCCCTTTTTGGTCAGGAGTTAAATATCGTCGACTTAGAGTGTAAACCTGCTAAATCCACTTTTTGTTGCATATGACATTTTAATGCCGTTCGAAAGAGAAAAATACGCCTAATGCACGTGTTAAAATATATATTTTAATTTGAAGCTCTAGATGTCGAAAACACTTATGATGATTTTCACAATCTTCAGTTAAAAGATAACAGGGACTTTAACGGTAAGTTTTGCATGAAGAACTTAAGGTCCATGTTAACTCTTAACCATACATTGTGAAAAGGAACGTTAATGTATTATACTAATTTCTTAAGTTTTATATAGAAACCGTTAACCGTATTTTGCCTCTCCTGTAAAATTTAACCGTATTTTGCCTCTCCTGTAAAATTTGTGGGAAGTGAGTTAGCAGTTTTACACACTTGTTCAATTGTTCAAATATATTTAAATTTTTTACTTAGATACAATTTATACAATATCTTTAAATAAAATAATAATTTGCAAACAAATTTTTATCACGTTTTTTATGGTAATTATATTTTTCAATTTCAATCTTTTCATTAAACACAAAAAAAATTTATAACGTATCGCATATTGGATTATTGCAACTTAAATTTTTTATTGTTATTATTATCAATAGTTCCAATATTTAGTGGACAAAAAATAATAAATCAAGGTTTTATAATGCAAAGCCATTTATCGCGCAGACAAAATCCTACCTTTAGCTAAAGGTTAGTTGTGAAAATGGCCCTAAGTAAATAATAATAGCAAAAATTAAAAATTTTAAAAACCCCGAATATATCTAGAGAAGATGCGATATCTTCTCAACTGCTAGACCGATTTTTTTAAAACATGACTAAGAACCCTCTTGATCAAGTCAACTTTCAAACAGAGAAAACTAAATCAAAATCGCTCCAGCCGTTTGGTCTGTACGTGGACACGTACGGACACACAGATAGGCAGATACATGGATACACACTACAAACTTATAGCACCCCTTTTTTATTCGGGGGTTAAAAAATTAGATGCGACCCTTATTTCTTGAGTTATTGGCCTTTAAATTTCTCATAGAGGATTGTGATTTCTCTGCATTTCTGGACGTGATTGAACTGCTTCGATAAACTGCATTTGTTCCGGATGTGCGAGCTAAAAGTTAAAATAAACAAAGGCTTTGTTTCAAATAATGCCTGCTCATAAATGCTTAAATTTTACTTACCAACTCGCCAATATTATTAATTGCATCTCCTCATAGTACTGCTCTAGCCACGTACGTTCTTTCTAGCATGGGACACTGAAAATTGAACAAAACAGATTCTTACCATTATTAATTGTTTCTTTGCTTATATGCACGTGAATTTATGTATTTCACACATATATTTCTGCATGCACATCACTTACATGAAACTCAGTTACTAAAAATAATAAACCACTTTGGAGTACTTACCTTTACACAAATACTTCTATAAACAAAATTAAAAAAGTTTCATATATAATTTGTTTACTTTTATTATAATTTTTTATTTATGTGCATGTCAGCTTTGCAAAAGGATGGGGTGCCGGTTTTTTTAAGGTGAAAAAAATGTCATGAAAAATATAAACTAAAATTATTTCTTAACACATTGGCAACAGTACGATTTAGTACATATTTGACATAAGGGCGAGTTAACGTAAGCTGCACGACAAAGTCGAGTCGCGTTATACAAACGCTTTTCATTACGTAGTCGTCCATGAAATGGCTCGTCGTGAGTCGCCCTTGTCGCGTTCTACAAACAGGCTATTAAACTAACTCAGATATATTGGCTGATAAAAATTCAACACTCAGCTTAGACTGCAAACTTTTATTATACAAGTCGCTTTTGAAGCCAATATGGTGCTACGGAATTCAGTTATGGGGCACTGCTTCAGCTTCTAACTTCGAGACAATCCAACGAAGGCAAAACAACATTTTACGTTTGATAACATCGGCTCCATGGTACATTAAAAACTCAAATATACATCGTGATTTGAATATGCAACTAGTGATTGAAGAAATAGCAAAATACGCAGGCAAATATTTAACAAAACTCGAGTCACATCCTAATCCGCTTGCTCGTAACATCTTGAATTTTACTGGTCACATCCGCTTGAAAAAGAAGTACACAAGGGCTCTTATACTCAACACTCCAGATGGGATTGCTTGAAAATATTTTTTTTCTCTTTTTTTTGATTATCACTACTTATGTATTATTTATAACTATCACTAAGTTTCTTTTCGACAGTGGTCGGGCCTACTACTTATATTTTAGATTTAAGATTTGAATACTTATTGTTAGTTCATAATTGAAGATACAATAAATAAATAAATGTATTTTAAAAAAAATCGTTAAAAGATAAGTAAGAATAGTTAAACATACTGAGGTAGAGTAATATAATTTCGTGCTAACCTAAATAGAAAAATGAAAAAATGGAAAAAACAGAAAATTAATAGTGATACTTATAAATGTGTTTACCAAAGGTAAATCAATTGTATACACAACAATCGTTTCTCATATTCCGTTTCATTGTAAATTTAAGTTAAATAGCTGATGTTAATAAGAATCTCTACCCAAGTAGATAGACTAGGGTGCTGATGAAGTGCGTGGCTGCACAGAAAAGTATCGGTATTTCCCCCAGCTTAAAGTCTAAGTTTAATTTTTCTTCTCTTCTTTAGAAAATCACATTAATTAATAAAAATATTTCATTCAATAAGAATTGAAATTACTGAACTTGAGCCTAACTATGAATTATCTCTGATTAAAATTCACTACAGTTTAATTAAAGAATTTAAAAATTTCTCACTTAATACATCCTGGGCACGTGACAAAATATGTTCACTTGGCAATCACTGTTCACTTGGTTATCACAGTTTCAGAAGGCTGGAATAACTAAAATAAAACTGTAGAATGCAACAACAAGTAACATAAGACCACTACACTAATACTTACATGCATGTACCGATGGTACATCGAATAAGTAAAAATAATTAATGTGATGATCGTAAAAAGATAAGTAAGAATAGTTAAACATACTGAGGTAGAGTAATATAATTTCGTGCTAACCTAAATAGAAAAATCAAAAAATGGAAAAAACAGAAAATTAATAGTGATATTTATAAATGTGTTTACCAAAGGTAAATCAATTGTATACACAGCAATCGTTTCTCATATTCCGTTTCATTGTAAATTTAAGTTAAATAGCTGATGTTAATAAGAATCTCTACCCAAGTAGATAGACTAGGGTGCTGATGAAGTGCGTGGCTGCACAGAAAAGTGTCGGTATTTCCCCCAGCTTAAAGTCTAAGTTTAATTTTTTTCTCTTCTTTAGAAAATCACATTAATTAATAAAAATATTTCATTCAATAAGAATTGAAATTACTGAACTTGAGCCTAACTATGAATTATCTCTGAAAAAAAAACTTTTTTGCCACATTCAAAAGTTAGATTTTTCCCAAAAAAATCCCAATTTTCGACCAATGCTGGATGTAGGGTGTACCATAAAAATCTCAAAAATTTATAACACAGTATTTCACCTCTTCTCTCAGAAATAATCAAAGTTTTTATCATATACTAAATAATTTTTTTTAAATATTCCAAAAAACAACAAAACCAACTAATTTTTGCGAAGTAATAAAGAAGTTATGTACTGAGGATTAAAAAAAATCAAAGCAAAAATTAAAAAAAAAATTCAAGTCAAATAACTTGGAAACTGTAAGGGACAAAATGGTGGTCCAAGCATGTTTTATTTTTATTGCTTAATGTTAATTGTCCCGCTGAAAAAATTATTAAGATCGGTCGATATTTACAAATGTTACAAGCTCCGAAGGAATTTAGACACCCGCGGTTTCCCAATTTGAGGCTCTTTGGACTTGGCTCTTTACAACAGGATGCTTTCAAATATACTTTCTCAAAAGCTTAACACTTCTTCTTTTCAAAAGAGTTGGATTCGTCAAACCATCTTACTATCAGCACTGTGAATATGAAATGCCTATAGCATCAACAATCTCACGCATTTTTATTTTTCGATCGGCCAACACAATATTTAGATTTTTGAAAAAATTTCGGCTGTACTGACCTAATGGGCCGCCTGGAACGTTCAGCGTCATTTGTGCATGTGCGACCGGAAGTCCACTTTTTACCATTGAAATCGTTGTTGCAGAGTCCCCATAGTGTCTTTCGAGCTTTTTCTTGGTTTGATTGACGTTTTTCGAAAAAAAATAATGTTTAATGAGCACACGAAATTCACTTTTTTCCATTTTCTTTCTTTTTTCATTTTCATTTCATTTCAAAAGGCGAAGTAGTCTGTTACCAACGGCTATCAAACACAAATTAATGGCTTGTTCAAATTTAGATAGGAGTCAACTGACAGTTGCCTCTTGACAAGAGCTATATTGCTATTTCAATCACGAGGCTGGAAATTAAAAAAAGAAACTGAGCTAATGATCCACTCTCGTAACTTTATTTTTTCCATTAAAGTTGTTGCTTTCACTAACTAAAAATCATTATATAGAAAATCAGATTTAGAAACCTCAGCATAAATCGTTCAACTTATGCTATAAAACTTTTTAAGATTAAGGAGATATTTTGAGTTTTTTTTCTTAATAGCAGATATTGATACACCCATAATAGGTTTTAATATCTCAAAGAAATATGGTTTATTGACAGATACCAAACTCAAACTATTAATTGATTCAAAAACTTCAGTACGATCAAAAGTTTCCTTAGATTTTTGTTCCATTTATTTATTATTAGAGCCGATAGCCAAAGTAGCTATTGCTATTTAAATATTATATCGGTCTGAAATTTATATAAGGATTAAAAAAAATCAAAGCAAAAATTAAAAAAAAAATTCAAGTCAAATAACTTGGAAACTGTAAGGGACAAAATGGTGGTCCAAGCATGTTTTATTTTTATTGCTTAATGTTAATTGTCCCGCTGAAAAAATTATTAAGATCGGTCGGTCGGATTCGTCAAACCATCTTACTATCAGCACTGTGAATATGAAATGCCTATAGCATCAACAATCTCACGCATTTTTATTTTTCGATCGGCCAACACAATATTTAGATTTTTGAAAAAATTTCGGCTGTACTGACCTAATGGGCCGCCTGGAACGTTCAGCGTCATTTGTGCATGTGCGACCGGAAGTCCACTTTTTACCATTGAAATCGTTGTTGTTAAATAAGGTTAACATCATTTAAATAAATAATAATATTTATTACAACCACGTACTAATATATCTGATAAATACATGGATTTAATTGAAAATTTTGCACCTACTACTTCTGAACCTGATTACACAAAATTAGTTAAGTATCATAGAGAGTTTTTTGCATATGCACTTCATCTGGTCCCCAAAATGAAATTAATGAAGACTTAATTGCATAACAGTATCCGACCGATATCCATTACCTCACATACGCGATCTTAGTATTAGTTTCAAGAGCAAGAAAATTTTTTTAAAATTGGATTTGGTAAGTCTTACAACCAAACTCTTATTGCTGATGATGATATTCCAAAAACTATTTGAGTTTCTTAGAATGCCTTTCGGCCTTAGAAACAGCGCTCAAACATTTCAACGTTATATAATTTTTTGTTTGTTAATACATGTATTTATTTATTGTATGTTCAAATATGAACTAACAATAAGTATCCAAATCCTAAATCTAAAACATAATTATTAGGCCCGACCACTATCGGACATAAACTTGTTAATAGTTATCCTCACAAAAACATAAATATGAAAAAAGGCCAAACTCCTTTCCAAAATTTCGGCCATTAAAAGTAGTGAGATAAAAATGGTGACCAAATTCGTGTTTGGTACAATACCTATCACTGTAATATTGTATGAATTATATAAATTTGTTAATCGTGAGGGTGTTATATAATTTCTAGATAATGTGCTTACTTGATAACATTTTTCCCGATATAAAGAAATGAACAAATATACATTATTTTCTCCTTTCTTAGAAGAGTAAAAATATTGCCAAGTTAGCATATTATCTAGAAATTATATAATGGCCGAAATATTGGAAAGGAGCTTGGCCTTTTTTCACATTTATGTTTTTGTGAGGATCTGACTACTTTTTGGCAGGTTTTCTTAATAAAGCTTTATTAACTTTAAATTTCTAGTCTGTTATAGTTCTATTCATAATGTCTGCGCCAGTTCAAAAGGGCAGAGTTACATAAAAGAATGGGCTATAGGGTAATCTGTGCACCATTGTGTCATGATAAGGACCAAATAATTTTTTTAAGAGTCATCTAAGTAGAAATATGTAAAATATAGTGTAAGTTTTAGTGGGAGTGATCCCGCCTATTTTTCTAAGGTCTGCTCAGACGAAGTACTTTTGAAAACGCAAAATTAAATGCTAGCATGAGTGAAATGTGCATGCAAGGTGTCAATACAGTAGCTTGTGTTTTAAATTTATCTAGTTGGTAACTTACATAAGCCTATTTTTTTTTGCAAAATTTCAGTTTTCTACCGTATAATATTTCAATACAAATTTGATAAACGTGGCCCTACGTCCTTAATTTAGCAATCGGAGCTTTCAGATTTTTCCTGTTTGTAAACCCTTTAACTTAAATTCTTAATTTTGAGCTTAAAGTGCGTGTCCATGCCCCCAATTGAAACTTCCAGGATTTCAAATCTTTCTTGGTAACCTCTAATTTAGATTTATTTGTCTATTGAAATTCTAGCTGGAAATGTTGTGGCCGTTACCAGCACTCCCCTTCATGTTATAAGCAGCGCTCAATTATCATCGTACCCTTTTTAAGACGATAGCTTTTAGTTAAAGCTTCAATTAAAAGCTTCAGTAAAAAATTAACGTGGCTCCTGCCGCTCCTGGTTAAAATCTTTGGGTTTTTAGTTTTTTCTAGTTGGTTTCTCATCGTGACTTACTTGCGTATCAAATTTCAGCTATCTAGCGCAAATTTAGTTATTTAATTTTTTAAATAATTTATTTTTGCCGGTGACAATCACACATGTCAAGTTTCGTTGGAAACGGATATTAATTTTTAAATAAATAGTATATTTAAATCTGCCGATCCGAAGTACATGAAATAGGAGGTTTAAATTGTATCGGCGTGTTAACACCCTCTTTTTTAAAGCCAAATTTCAATAAAATCGCTTGAGTTTAACGCCTTAGATTTGTTTTGCCTAGTACTTTGTCAAATAAGCCATTGAAATCATTTGCTTCGGGCTGTTCATCACCTAACCAAGTTATCACTACAGATAACAGTAGCTCAAAACCAAAGGTACAAGTCGGAATGGACAGATATATAACCGTGGTAAAGCGTGGGCGAAGCCCGAATTCTTCTAAAATTTCATCTGTTCCAAAGATATCTAGGGTAACAGCGTATCATCTACGATTCGCCAAAATCGTTTTTCATTATTGCAGGATGATAACCACAAGACCGCTTCATCATCTCAAAAGTCTTTTAAGCCACCACCTATATATGTGAGGGAAAAAAATTCCAACGCGCTTCTAACAAAACTACTGACTATTGGTGAAAATACTTTTCACGTAATTCCAATTAAACGAGGTAATATTGATGAAACTAAAATCCAAATATATGATGAAAAGAATTTCCGAAAAATTGTAAATGATTTTAAAAAAAATAAAACAAACTTTCACACATACCAACTTAAGAGTACTAAAGGCCTACACATAGCCCGAAGAAGTAAAATATGCACTTCTAGACCAAGGACTTAAGGTAAAAAATGTTACTAATATAATTAACAGAGAAAAGGTCGCCCAACCCCTATTTCGCATTGAACTGGAGCCGAATGACATACAATTGAAAAAAAGTAAACCCATCCAATTTATAGCGTAAAGTTTCTGTTACACCGAAAAATCACAGTTGAAGAGCCACGTAAGCGGTCAGGTCCTGTACAGTGCCATAATTGTCAAGAATATGACCATACAAAACCTTACTGCAATTTACCTACAGTTTGTGTTATCTGCGGTGAATTGCATGGTACTGTTAGCTGCACTAAGCCAAAAGATCAAGCAGAAAAAAAATTTTGTAATTGTGGAGGTAATCACACCGCTAACTATAGAGGATGCCCTGTATATTCTTTTATTAAACAGACTATCAGTCAAAAACCTAAATTAGCTCCAGCCCAACCATTAAACGCGTACTCCGCCTCTTTTGCTCAAGTGAGTCAATCAGTTACTTCACGTGTATCGTATGCCAATGCTGCTAAGGCTAGTTCTAGTCCCTCACAAAATGTTTCACCGCAAAAAAAATTAAGCGAATGCAAACTCAGGCTTTAACTTTAGCCGCCTTGAAGGTACTATTGAGAATCTGGTGCTAACTATAAACAACTTTACATCAAATATGACTAGCATGATGCAAGAAATTCTGCGAATGCAGAATACTCTGCTTTAAGCATTAGTTAACAAACCATGAACATGTTAAAAATATGTTTCTGGAACGCAAACGGCATTCGCCAGCATAAAAATGAACTTGAGCACTTCCTCATGGAAAAAAATATTGATATAATGTTGGTCTCTGAGACTCATTTGACTTCAAGGAGATTATTTAAAATAAATGGTTACACTCGATATGATTCAAAGGACCCGAGGGGTAGAGCATGCGGTGGGGCTGTAATTCTAATTAAGTCAAGACTCAAACACTATGTCCTTGATAACTTTTGTGAAGAACATCTACAAGCAACAAATGTTTGTGTCGAAAATTTTGTTACAGATTCGCAATTACTGAGGATCAATTCGAGGAATTCTACAAATCTCTTGGCCCTTGTTTTATAGCAGCTGGGGACTACAAAGCAAAACATACATACGTTCTGGGGTTCGCGTCTTATTACACCTAGAGGTCGGACATTGTTCAATATAATTTAAAAAATTGGCTTGGACATCATTTCAAGAGAGGAGCCCACTTACTGGCCCACGGACATACAAAAAATTCCGGATGTTATAGATTTTGGAGTCATGAAAAATATCACTAGGGAATGAATTCTTGTTGAAGCTTCTCTAGATCTCTCCTCCGAACACTCTCCCACGAATGTTACAATTTGTAGCCAACTAAGAAGTGACTTCCCTGTCCCATATGTGAAGATGATCAACCGTGTTAATTGGCTGGAGTTCAAAAAATACCTAAGTAGCCATTGTACGGAAAATATTACGCTAAGAACACCAGGAGATATTGAATCTAACATTGAAAATCTTAACGAAAATAATAAACAGGCTGCTGAGCATGCCACTACTTCCCATCCGCAGACTGGGTTTAATAGAATTTATTCTACAGACATTGGACGGCTTTTACGTGAAAAAAGGATAGCTAGAATGGTATGGCAACAGCACAGATCACCCCTAAATAAAATTAGATTTAAAGAGTGCTCTAGACGACTCCAAGAGCTGCTTGCATATGAAAAAAACTGTCTGTCTTAAAAATTATCTGGAAAATCTCGATGTCACACCTGCACCTAATTACTCCTTTTGGCGAGCTGTTAGAAAGCTTAAAACACCCGTTGAATATATCCCACCTCTGCGCACTTCTACCGAAGGTTGGGCCAGAAGCGATACTGAAAAAGGTAACATATTTGTTGAGCATTTAAAATCCGTATTTACCCCAAACACATGTACTGGTGTTGTTGATTTACTGAGTGTAGTTACTCTACCCCCTTGGCCCATAAAATTTAAGACGCGTGATGTTCAAAAACTAAAAGCAGAGCTCAGCACGAAGAAAGCTCCAGGTATTGATGGAATAAGTAACAATATGCAGATAAAATTGCCCCATATTGTAATTAGAATCCTGTTATTTATTTTTAACGCCATTTTACAACTGGAGTAGTATCCACAAAGGTGAAAGCTTGCGAAGGTCAAAATGATTCCAAAGCCGGGCAATAGTCATACAGGCCAATAAGTCTGCTATCAACAATGTCAAAACTTTTCGAAAAACTGCTCATGAAAAAATTGTCCCCTATTCTATGAGGTAGTGGATGCATCCCAGTCCATCAATTTGGTTTTAGAAGTTAGCATAGCACCATTGAACAAACTCATAGATTGGAGCAATTTATAAGAAGAACTTTTGAAGAAAAATGTATTGTTCTGCCCTGTTTATTGACGTTTCTCAGGCATTTGATAAAGTGTGGCATGAAGGCCTTATTTTAAAATTAAAATCATATTTACCAATAAATTTTCTGAATCTATTAGAAAGCTACATAAATACCCGAAAGCTTACGATTGTGGAAGGAGAATTCATGAGTCTGCCCCAATCTATATCATCCGGTGTGCCACAGTGGAGCATACTGGGGTCAGTCTTGTATTTGATTTAAACTTGTGATATGCCTTTGAGTAACAATATCCATGCATCTAACAGATAACATTTACCTTACGAAAAGATACTTGTCCCCCCGTTACAATCAATAGTCAAACTGTTCCTCAACATTCACACGTGAAATATCTTGCTATACACCTTGATCGTCGGCTTACATGAAAAACACCATATTGACTCTAAGCTTAACCAGATGAAACTTAAGTTTTCTCAAATACATTGGTTGATTGGCAGAAATTCAACACTTAGTGTGGACTGAAAACTTTTAATATACAAGTCGCTTTTGAAGCTAATATGGTGTTACGGTATCCAGTTATGGAGCACTGCTTCAACTTCCAATGTAGGGAGAATTCGACGAAGACAAAACAAAATTGTAAGGTTAATAACATCTGCTCCGTGGTACATTAAGAATTAAAATTTGCATCGTGATCTAAGAATGCCACTAGTGATTGAAGAAATTGCAAGATACGCAAATACTTAACAAAACTCGAGTCACATCCTTATCCGCTTGCTCGTAATATTTTGACCTTTATTGGACACATCCGCCTAAAAAAGAGGGACACAAGGGCAATTTTACTCAACACTCTAAATGGGAATGCTTGAAAATACATTTAAATTTCCTTTTTGATTATCACTACTTATGTATTACTTAAACTATCACTAAGTTTTGGCCGACACTGGTAGGGCTAAATAAATATATTTTAGCATTAAGATTTGATTACTTATTGTAACTTCATATTTGAAGATACAATAAATAAATATATGTATCAAAAAAACAATAAAAAAAATTCTCTTTTAATTTTGTGTTTTATTTTCTTCTAATGGACGTGATACCGCCCACATTTTCAATCTCAATACCTGCTGTAGCCATCAGTTATCTTTTTTGTCGAGTTTCGTTGAAAACGGATAGTAATAAATATGTAGTATATTCAAATATGCTGACCCGAAGTACATGAAATTGGAGGCTTAAATTGTATGGGCGTGTTAACGACCACTTTTTCAACGAAAATTTATAACCTGGTGGCAACATGTATGCCAAATTTTAATAAATCGCTTGAGTTTAACGTCTTAGATTTGTTTTTTAAATTCTGAGCCTTATGGGCGCAGCACCGCCCTCCGAAGTAAAATTTTTGGGTTTTTAGATTTTTCTAACAATTTGCTAATCTATAACTACTCGTTTATTAAATTTCAGATCACTAGCAGTAATTTATATTTTTTGTTCTTATGGGCGTGTTCCCGCCTACTTTTTTTAATCCAATGTTTTCATTGGCTAGTGTTTATCTTTCCCGTTTACTTTCGTTGAAAACCGATGATAGTAATTACATAAATAGCACATCTAAATGTCCTGACCGGAAGTACATGAAATAGTAGTTTTAAGCTGTATGGGCGTGTTAACGACCATTTTTTTAACAAAAATTTATAGCCTTATATTATTGTAACACGTGTGCCAAATTTCAATAAAATCGCTTGAGCTAAACGCCTTAGATATGTGTTTTTAATTATGAGCTTTATGGGCGTAGCCCCGGACCATTGGTAAAAATTATCGGTTTTTCGGATTTTTTTATATGACAACTTACATAGTTCTATTTGAGCACTAAGATACAGCTCCCTAGCGCAAATTTTAATTTTTATGGGCGTAGCCCCGCCCCTGGTAAAAATTTTCGGGTTTTCAGATTTTTCTAGTTTCTTGCTCACCTAGATCTACTCGTGTAACAAATTTGAACCTTCTAGCTATTGCGGAATTGCTTCATCAATTTGATGAGTTTGTCAGTGGTCAGTGAGTGGTTAGTGAATATGTCTTAAAATATGCACTTTTTACACCTCTATATCTCCGGAACCTTTCATTGTAAAACTTTTAAACTTTGCATATGAGGTAACATGAATTTATTCTAATTATGTTTTGAATTTTATATAATTACGATTGCGGGAACAAAGTTTTGAGGGGGGTAAGGACAGCTCGAATTTCCTGTAAATATACACACTGCGTGTATTGGCCGGAACTTGGCCTGGCGCACGTACATATGCAGTGATAGTCAAAAAAGGGGAGAAAAAGTATTTTCAAGTAGTCCCATCTGAAGTGTTGAGTATAAGAGCCCGTGTGTCCCTAGTTTTTATGCGGATATGTCCAGTAAAGTTCAAAATATTAATGGCAAGCGGATTAGGATGTGATTCGAGTTTTTTCAAACATTTGCCTACGTATTTTGCAATTTCTTCAATCACTAGTGGAATATTGATTTTAAAATTGAAGACATACTTACCAATAAACATTCTAAATCTTTTGGAAAGTTACATTCTTGCACGAAAATTTACAGTTGTGGAAGGACACTTTATGAGTATGCCTGAAACTATCTCATCGGGTGTGCCACAGGGGAGTATACTGGGGCCATTTTTATATTTGATTTATACTTGTGATATGCCTGTGAGCAGTAGTATCCACACTTCCACATTTGCCGACGATACCGCCTGCCTTAGTATGCACGAAAACCCTGATGAGGCATCCCGAAAACTCCAGGAACACATAAGCGAGATGGAACTATGATTAAACTTATGGAGAATTAAGGTAAAGGAACAAAAGTGTGTCCAGATAACATTTACTTTACGAAGAGATACTTGTTCCCCCATTCGGATTAATAATCAAGTTGTTCCTAAACATTCACATGTGAAATATCTTGGTATACACCTCGATTGACGGCTTAAATGGAAATATCACATTGACTATAATTTAACTCAAATGAAACTAAAATTAACTCAGGTACATTGGCTGATTGGCAGAAATTCAACACTCAGCCTAGACTGCAAACTTTTAATATACAAGTCGCTTTTAAAACCAATATGGTGTTACGGTATCCAGTTATGGGGCACTACTTCTGCTGCCAATGTAGAGAGAATTCAACGAAGGCAAAACAAAATTTTAAGGTTAATAACATCAGCTCCATGGTACATTAAGAATTCATATATACATCGTGATTTAAATATGCCACTAGTGACTGAAGAAATTGCAAAATCTAACAAAACTCCCGTTTCATAAACTTTACTGGACACATCCGCTTAAAAAAGAGAGATACAAGGGCTCTAATACTAAATACTCCGAATGAAGTTGCTTGAAAATCCTTTTTTTTTAATTATCACTACTTATGTATTATTTACAACTATCACTTAGTTATGTCTGACATTGGTCGGGCCTATTAATTATATGTTAGATTTAAGATTTGAATACTTAGTGTTGCATACTTACATGCATAAAAAAAACTAGTGGAATATTTAAATCGCGATGTGTCTTACAATTTTTGATGTACCATGGAGCCGATGTTATTAACCGTAAAATTTTGTTTTGTCTTCGTTGGATTCTATCGACATTGGAAGCTGAAGCAGTGCAGACTTGTATAGTAAAAGTTTGCATTCCAGGCTGAGACTTGAATTTCTGCCAATCAACCAATATATTTGAGTTAACTTAAGTTTCATCTGAGTTAGCTCACAGTCAATATGATGTTTCCATGTGGGAATGTTGAGAAATATTTTGAGTATTGATTCGAATAGGGGAGCAAGTATCTCTTCTTAAGGTTAACGTTATATGGACACACTTTTGTTCATTGACTTTAATTCTCTATAAGTTCAACCATATTTCCAGCTGGGTAAAATGTTCCTGAAGATCGCGGGATGCGTCGTAAGGGTTTTTTGGCACACTCGTCAACTCTCCTTCTACAACAGGTAACTTCCTATCAATAATATAAATTTCCAAAAGCTTTTGAATGTGTATTAGCAGATATGCCTTAAATTTTAAAAATAGGCCTTCGTGCCATACTTTATCAAACGCCTGAAAAACATCAATAAATAGAGCAGAACAATACTTCTTTTCTTCAAGTGTTCTTCTTACAACTTGGACCAGTCTATGCGTTTGTTTAATGGTGCTATGCTGACTTCTAAAGCCAATTATCAGCTGCACCCATTATCAGCTAACATATTGGACAATTTAGTCATGAGCAGCTTTTCGAAAAGCTTTGAGATTGTCGATAGTAAGCTGTTAGGCCTATATGACTTGGTAATTTTTGCCGGCTTTGGAATTATTTTTATCTTGGCAAGTTTCCAGTTATGAGGAAAATACTGCAGTCTTAAAATTTTATTAAAAATAAATAGCAGAACTATCTGTTGCAATATGAGGCAAGTTCATCTGCATTTTGTTAATAATGCCATCAATACCTGGAGCTTTCTTCGGGTTGAGTTCAGCAATTACTTTTGGTACTTCACGCATCTTAAACTTTAAGGAGCGAGGGGGTAGAGAAACTACACTTGGTAAATCAGCAGCACCCGTACATGAATTGGGAGAGAATACAGATTTTAAATACTCAGCAAGTAAGTTACCTTTCTCACTATCGCTTCTTGCCCAGCCTCCGGTCGAAGTGCGCAGTGGTGAGTTAAGATCAACGGATCTTTTAAGATTTCTTGTAGCGCGCCATAAAGAGTAATTAGATGCTGACGTGACATCGAGACCTTGAAAATATTTTTCCAGTGATGCAGTTTTTTCCGACGATAGCATCTCTTTTGTCTACAAAATTTCAACTCTCTACAGTATATGTAAGATTTTTATGGGCCTGACTCGACCCATTTTTCTATCTGCTAGTGCTTGTGGTTCATGTAAAGTTTCGTAGGAAGAAGCTAATGAGAAATGCATAAGTAATAGACTAGAAACTACTAATCCGAAGTAAATGAAAGAAAAAGCTAAAGTTTATGGGTGTAGTCATGGTCATTTTTCAAAACAGGAAATTTTTACTTGGAAAAGTGCAATCTGTGTAAAAAGTTTCAATAAAATTGATCTTAATTTTTAGATTTTTCTTAGTGAAACCTGATATAGACATATTTGTGTATAAAATTTCAGCTCTCTAGTGCGAATTCTAGTTTAAGGGCGTGGCCCCGCATAGAGGATAAAACTTCTTGATTTTAAGATTCTTCCATTGCCTTACTCATCTATACTTACTTATAGCTCTCTAGTGCGAACTATACCTTTAAATTTTATGAAAATTACCCCGTCCACTATCTTAAACTCACGATATTGTTGTGAGCAGCGCTTATAATTCATGCTAATTTATTTCTAAAATATGTTAGACCGAAGTTGATTAAATACAAGGCTAACATTTTATGGGAGTGATCACGCCCAATTTTGAATGCGACAATTTAAAATCTTGGATTCTAGCTACGTGAATGCAAGGTTTTACTAAAATATCTTGAGCTAAAACCTGTATATTAACAGCCTTATTTATAAAAATTATTAAGGCTTTATAAAGACTTTTTAAGAGAAAGGCTTAATAAGTTTTATAAATAAAGCCGTAAGTTTTTAATTCCAAGAAATATTAGCGTATGATAAAATTTTTCGGGTTTTCATATTTTTCGAGTTTGTTTTTCATGGAGGCCTACTCTTGTATAAAATTTCAGCTCATTAGTACAACTTTTAATTTTAAATTTTTCTGGGCGTAGTAGTCCCGCCCTTCAGACTACAATATCCGGTTTTTAAAATTTTTCTGGTTGGTTGTTAACGTAGACGCAACTTTTAATTTTTAATTCAATTTAAATTTTAATTAAATTTTAATTAAATTTAATAATTCATTAGCACAATTTTTCAAAATCAAAATTTTTCGCTCATTGCTTATTATTCCTGTAAAGTTGTGTTGCAAGCAAATATTAATACACATAAATAGTTTATTTAAATATGCTGAGTCGCATGATACATGAAATATGAAGTTTAAATTGTATGGGCGTGTCATCGCCCACTTTTCAATGAAAAATGTAAAGCTTTTTTAAATAAAATCGCTTCCGTTAAGCTCTTTAGATTCGCTTTTTTAATTTTAACCTTTATGAGCGTAGCATCGCACTACTGGCTTCAATTTCCGTGTTTTCTGATTTCTCTAGTTCATTGCTCACCCAGATATACTCGTGTACCAAATTTCAGCCCTCTAGCTATATCGTAAGTGCTTCATCAATTTGATGAGTGTGTCAGTGGTCAGTGAGTATGTCTTATAAATTTGCACTTTTGCACCTCCATATCTCAAGAAAATTTTGTCGTAAGACTTTAAATCTTGAGGTGACATGAACTAATTCTAATTATGGACTTAATTTTATAGTTTAACAGCGTCGGGGAACAAAGTTATCAGGGGCGGTAAGAACACGACGAATGACTTCCTGAAAATATACACACTGTGTACATTGGCAGTAATTTAGCCTGGCCTAGATGAACGTACTTTTGTTCATTTACTTTAATTTTATATAAGTTCAATCATATTTCCAGCTGGGTAATATGTTTCTAAAGATTGCGGGATACCTTATAAGGGCTTTCGTGCATACTCACATAGTCTCCAATATCGGCAAATGTAGAGGTGTGGATATTATTGCTCACAAATAAATACAAGACTGGACCCAGAATACTACCCTGTGGCACACCTGAAGATATAGCTTCAGGCATACTCATGAAGTTTCCTTTCACAACATTGAACTTCCTATCAACAATATAACTTTTCAAAAGTGTTTGTATCTTTATTGGCAGATATGTCTTAAACTTTCAAAATAGGCCTTCGCGCCATACTTTATCAAATGCCTGAGACATATAAATAAAGAGAGCAGAATAATACTTCTTTTCTTCAAATGTTGTTCTTAAAACTTGGAACAATCTATGCATTTGTTCAGTTCACTTTTAAAACCAAATTGATGGCCCGGGATGCATCCATTATCAGCTAAAATTTTGGAAAATTTGGTCATGAACAACTTTTTGAAAAGCCTTGAAATTTTTGATAGTAAGCTTATAGGCATATATGACTCAGGCTTGGTAAGATCTTTTTTTGGCTTTGGATCATTTTTATCTTGGAAGGTTTCCAGCTGTGTGGATAATACTCGTGTCGCAAAATGGCATTAAAAATTAATCATAGGATTCTAATTGCAATAGGACGCAAGTTCATTAGCATCTTGTTACTAATTCCATTAATAGCTGGGGCTGTATTTAGGTTGAGTTCAGAAATTAGTTCTTGAAAATCAAGGATCTTAAATTTTATGGGTCGAGGGGGTAGAGCAACTACACTCGGTAAATCAAAAACACCAGTACATGTGTTTGGGATAAATAAGAATTTTAAATGCTTCTAAACAAGTTACCTTTTTCAGTATCGCTTCTTAATCAATCTCCGGTAGATGTGCGCAGTAATTAGATGCTGGTGTAACACCAAGACCTTCCAGATAATTTTTAAGATATGCAGTTTTTTTAGATGCAAGCAACTCTTGGAGTCGTATAGTGCACTCTTTAAATCTGAATTTATGTTGAGGTGATCTGTGCTGTTGCTATTCCCTTATGGCTCCTTTTTTTCACATACGAGATGTTCAATATCCGTAGAATAAGTTCGATTAAACCATGCAGCCTGTTTAATACATTCATTAAAATTCGCAATGTTAAATTCAATATCATCTGATGATTTTAGCTGAATGTTTTTTCGATTAAATTGTCAGAGATGTTACACTCAAAAAAAGAAGGAAAAAAAGTTTCAATATTTAAGTAAAATAATTTTGAATCAGAAATAATTCATAGTTAGGCTCAAGTTCAGTAATTTCAATTCTTATTGAATGAAATATTTTTATTAATTAATGTGAGTTTCTAAAGAAGAGAAGAAAAATTAAACTTAGACTTTAAGCTGGGGAAAATACCGATACTTTTCTGTGCAGCCACGCACTTCATCAGCACCCTAGTCTATCTACTTGGGTAGAGATTCTTATTAACAACAGCTATTTAACTTAAATGTACAATGAAACGGAATATGAGAAACGATTGTTGTGTATACAATTGATTTACCTTTGGTAAACACATTTATAAGTATCACTATTAATTTTCTGTTTTTTCCAATTTTTCATTTTTCTATTTAGGTTAGCACGAAATTATTTTACTCTACCTCAGTATGTTTAACTATTCTTACTTATCTTTTTTACGATCATCACATTAATTATTTTTACTTATTCGATGTACCATCCGTACATGCATGTAAGTATTTTTGTAGTGGTCTATGTTACTTGTTGTTGCATTCTACAGTTTTATTTTAGTTATTCCAGCATTCTGAAACTGTGATAACCAAGTGAACAGTGATTGCCAAGTGAACATATTTTTGTCACGTGCCCATGATGTATTAAGTGAGAAATTTTTAGATATTTGAATTGAACTGTAGTGAATTTTAATCAGAAATAATTCATAGTTAGGCTCAAGTTCAGTAATTTCATAATTTAAAATAAAACTGTAGAATGCAACAACAAGTAACATAGACCACTACAAAAATACTTACATGCATGTACCAATGGTACATCGAATAAGTAAAAATAATTAATGTGATGATCGTAAAAAAGATAAGTAAGAATAGTTAAACATACTGAGATAGAGTAAAATAATTTCGTGCTAACCTAAATAGAAAAATTAAAAATTGGAAAAACAGAAAATTAATAGTGATACTTATAAATGTGTTTACCAAAGGTAAATCAATTGTATACACAACAATCGTTTCTCATATTCCGTTTCATTGTACATTTAAGTTAAATAGCTGATGTTAATAAGAATCTCTACCCAAGTAGATAGACTAGGGTGCTGATGAAGTGCGTGGCTGCACAGAAAAGTATCGGTATTTCCCCCAGCTTAAAGTCGAAGTTTAATTTTTCTTCTCTTCTTTAGAAACTCACATTAATTAATAAAAATATTTCATTCAATAAGAATTGAAATTACTGAACTTGAGCCTAACTATGAACTACAGTTCAATTAAAATATCTAAAAATTTCTCAAGTAAAATAATTTTCTAAGTTTAAGAAAGTATTTCCAAAAATCTAGTAAAAACTATATTAAATAGTTCATAGGAAAACACACAAAAATTCTCTATTTGAAGAACAAGTTTACTGGCTTACAGGAAATAATTACCAAAAATTGGAAAATTGTTTCAAAGTTTAGGGAAATTGTATCCTAAAAACTAGTCAATCTCATTTTATATCAAAAAAGAATTTTTAGGAAATGACTTACTCCCGTTTAGTTCATCCAATTTGAATAACTTGAAAGATGTAAAACGATTTTAGGTATTTTTTCTTTAAATTATAAAACATACCAATAAAAGTAAGTACTAGAATTAAAGACATAAATGATTTGTGCAAAGCTCCGAATTTTATGGGAAAATTTTAGAAAAGTTTTACTCAATATAAGAATATAATTACTGTAAACTAGTTCGTTCATGAACAAGAATTTTAGTAAATATATAACTTGATTCAAGTAAAAACAGCTTTGGCGCCATACGACAACTTTTTTTACTCAAATTTAAACAATTTTCCAAAGTTTTAGTTAGTTTTTTTATGAGTGTACCATTTCTTTTATTAATTTTAAGAAGTTCAGTTAAATTGGAACTGAAATGTTCTCTAGCGGAGTTTGTTTATGGTCAGCCTCTTTGCTTACCAGGTGAATTAATTATTGAAAAAAACGTTGAAAGTCTTGTTAAAGAAGCTCTTCAAAAACTTCGACAATATTTTTCTCAAGTAAAATCAAATGTTGTTTGTCACAACACCGAAAAAAGTTTAATTCAAAAACAACTTTCATCATGTGAAACTATATATGTAAAAGCAATTACGAAATCGGGTTTAAGTCCTCGGGTTTAAGTCCTCCCTTTGAATGATCTTATCGTGTTATTGAGAGAAATTCTATGAATTATAAAATTCAAAAAAGCGATATTATAAAATCTTATCTTATTGATTGCATCCAACCAGCTTTTATTTTAAGCCATACTCTTAAAAGTAAACATCCAAAAACAAAAAATATCATAAGAAAGTTACCATCCATATAAATTTACTTTTTATGTATTATTATTAATAATTTATTATAAATTTTTCTCATTGTATGTGGGGTAATTCCTCCTTTTGAATGATCTTATCGTGTTATTGAGAGAAATTCTATGAATTTTAAAATTCAAAAAAGCGATATTATAAAATTTTATCTTATTGATTGCATCCAACCAGCTTTTATTTTAAGCCATACTCTTAAAAGTAAACATCCAAAAACAAAAAATATCATAAGAAAGTTACCATCCATATAAATTTACTTTTTATGTATTATTATTAATAATTTATTATAAATTTTTCTCATTGTATGTGGGGTAATTCCTCATTATAATGCCTTTTAATTATTATTCCGTTGGATCTAGTTCTTAAGTTTTTATTATAAACATATATATACTACGAATTTTTCAAACAATTTCATTACTATTAAAGATTTTGTGAATATTTGTTATAAAATAAATAATTGAGTTTTGTATAAAATATATAAAAAAATTATTTCATACCCTAAAATCGCATTGCTTACCAAAGTTGTTGCAAATGTGAAAAAACTATCGCCCATGTTCTGAAAAACGCATATCGCTTAAAATTGGCGTTTTCGATCGGAAAACGCTAAGCAGGTGTTCTGAAAAACGCACATCGCTTAAAACTAAATTTTTTCGATTTCAAAACGCCAAAGAGGTGTTCTGGCAAACAAAAACGCCAGAAATTTGGCGTTTTCAAACCGCTTGTACATACTGAAGCGATCTGGCTTATTTTATTAATCCTGCACTTTAAACATTAAAGGAAATGATGTACAATTTAAATTTAATATGTTTTGTTTTTATTTCAGCTAAAGATTGTAACATTTTTTCACTTTTTTCATTAAAAATATGCAATTTAAAAAGTTTCTTTGATTTTGTCAATTGCCTGTCGCAATTGTTTACTTATGAACTGGCGTTTTATGCCAACAGCTGATCCAATTGATCTTCGAAAAAAATGTAATTTTAGTGGTGTTAATTTTAAAATACCTTATTTGGTTATTTCTTTCTTAACTTTTGATATTAATATTTGGAATTTATTAAGTGCACATAAACTTCGAAAAATCGTAAAACGCTAGCAAATCGCTTCGTTTTCAGAACATGCTGAAAAGCGTTTTGCGTTTTCACAACCGCAAGCGATTTGAAAACGCTGCGTTTTTCAGAACATGGACGTATGTTAAAAATCTCCAAATAGAGACGGCATCTGAAAAGAAGTGTAACGGAAAATCTACGGCATGAACCAAGTATATCTCGGTGAAGTATTTGGCTTGTACGGGTTAATAAGTTCGGTCACAGATTTTAACAGTGAAAATATTAGTAAGGTTCAAATTTACGTAATCAAATTAAGATGGTGGAGATTGGTAGAAAAAAGGTTTTTGAATATAATTATTTTAGTAACATCATATATAGCATCCTTGGGACACTGCACTGAAAAAGTTAATGCACCTTCTTTTTAACCCGGCGTCATGCAGGTTGGGTCATTCTGACCCATATGCTCTTAAATTGCTGTGTAACTCTTTTCAACGTTTTGCGACGTTCCCAAATTTCTCAGTAGCTGGAGTGTATCGTTTTTGCATGTTGTTTATTATTTCGTTTCAGTTGATGATTGAACGGGAGCAGAGATAGTTGACTGTCAACTCAGAAAAGGTAAATGTGACCCAACCTGGCCGCCAGTGTAGTATATATTTATATGTAGCACCTTATTGCAGAAATATAAAGAAAATTAAACTTTTTAAAACATAATTAACACACATGTGATGAATTTTGCAATTATTTTTTGTTTTTTTTTTTAGATTTTAAGTTTATGGCATTAGATTGAAGTTCCTTATGTTCTTAAGATCGTTTATTGTTTTTTTTTATTAATAAATTAAAAAATTGAAAACAGTTTAAATGTGTTTTTTTTGCATATATCAAATAGGTAAGAGAGTCATGTATATATTGCTTACGTTTATCAAATTTTGAATATTATGCAAAATACAATTTTACAAAAAACTAGTGTCATATTTATCCACCTAACTGTCAGTGCTTTTTATCAGATGCCCGATGCCGGGTTAACAAAATTTAAAGGATGACGTTTAGGAAATGTTATATTTGATATGTATGCTTACCTTTAATATTACATTAAAGAAAAATCATTTTCAATGCACATATAAAATTTTATTTAGTTGTAATAGATAACGGCTTTCATTTAAAATATTTTAGTTGATTTTTAATCAGAAATAATTTTTAGTCAGGCTTAAGTTCAGTAATTTCAATTCTTATGGAATGAAATATTTTTACAAATGTTTCACTATTTTTTTAGTTGATTTTATTTAACCTTATTTTCTCGTGTTTTCTCTTCGTGTACATTCTTCAAAACCAACTGAATTTATGGTTCCAGCTAAAAATAGAATAGAAAACTCAGAGCAGTACTCGTTAGAGAAAAATATCTAGTAGTAAGCAACGATCTACTATCGATATAATTGATAAATTATAATTTTCTTAATTCCTTACATATTTTTTAGACCAACCATCAGAATTATTTTCGATAGTAAGGACAAAATGAGCGAACCACCTTGAAAGGCATTAATATACCAATCTCTAATGGTGTAGGGTCGTAAGTTTCTTACAAGACAAAAGATTTTTGGTTTTTATTTGAGGGAAAACTAAGCGTATGCTTTTAATGGTTGAAAATGTGTTTTTTGAAACTGTTTTGTGCTACTTGAGAAAAGTTTTTAAAGACTGATGAAGGTTATAAAACACTTGCTGCAATATAAAAATTTCAACAGTTTGTTATTAGTGAGAAATAACAATATTATACGAAGGATGCAATTTAGATCAAATTATCTTAAAAAAAGAAATAGTCATCTATTTTACCGATAAGTATAATCTTTTGTAACCCAAACAGTTTATATTTATTATTTTAATACAATTCACATGTGGAGATTTGAATAGATCGGGTTGCACTGACAAAAATAGTCTGCGTATGGACAGTATAACTTTTTAAGAGAATGAGCATAAATTACCTTGTTCGTGAAAAGAAAAAAAGAACTCAAACTTACCACTTGATACATTAATGTGTATCTTTATATGGGTGCGACTGAAACCAAGTGATATTCAGTCAGTCAGTCGGCGTGTCGAATAGTTTGGTTTTATAGAATAGAAGCAAATGTACAGACAGAAATAATAAATAAGATTATAATTAAAGAATTGTACTTGATTCTAACGTGAGCAGGAGAGTATGATTGTATGAATAAATATTTACGTCACATTGAATGTGATATTAATTAATTCATTGCTTTTTATCAGCCATGTAGAAAGAGATTTGATGAAAAGAAACTGTTGAGATTGTTAAAATAATTACCGGATTAGGACACGTGCCGTTTTTGGCTTTTTATGGCCTCAGGCCTTAGTAAACAGACACATTTGTTACAGTTGCACACAATATGAATATCAACATGCGTATGCGAGTGTATGCGTGTACGTACATATAGATGTATGTTGAAATATATGTAAGAGTAAATCTATTTGTGTTTGAATTTTGTGTGCATTTTTCTTGTTTCTTTTTTCAGCCAATGTTTAGGCTCATTTGTTATTATATTAAATCGTTCAAATGATAATAATTATCGTGTGAGCGATGAAAAATCTCGAATAATTTCAATAGCTTGAATTAATGTTAGCCACCGCGACAACTGACATAAGCAAAACACCATATTTCGAACACCCTCAACCGTAACGGCTTTTTACATTGAAACACATTTAACTGAAACTCATGAAAGATAGAAAAAATTTGATACATGCGTTTTACATCGCGAATATCTAACATCTACTATTATCTCATTTGTCGAAAAGACAAAACATACTGAATAAGTTTTGTTAAGGAAATTATAAAAAATGGGTTTTGATGTTCTGCAAAAAGAATTAAATTTAATTGCCTGCCCCACGATGTTGAAAGAAAAATTAAGAGAAGGAAAGTAAGTTACTCATTTTCTTCGATAAAAGTGTTCCACTATCTTTTTACTTATCGTTTGATTGGCTTTACGTTTCTAACTTAATGCTGCATTTAGACTACTGCCGAAGTTGGCAATTTTTTTGTCAGTTCTTGGCAGTTACGTGTAAACGTCAGTAAAAGTATGCAATTTTTATTGCATTATAAAATACCATTTGAAATGACAGTTGGTAATGCCACAAAAACTGTCATCGTGTAAACACCCTAAATTTGCATGTTTGCAGTTAATGACAACCCTGGCGAAAAAATGAAAATTTTCATTTTAAACTGACAAGCTTGGCAGCACAAAAGGCGTTTTTTGCAAAATGGAAATGTAAGTTTTACTTTATTTATATTATGTATAATTATTAACTGTTACATTTACTGTAGCAGTTTATTTGTTTAAACAAACAATAAAATATTTTATTTAATAATTATTATAAACTTATTTATTTTCAGCTTACCAAGTACACAAAAGCGGCAACGCAAAATTGAAAAAAAATTGTTAACTGAGGAGGTAAATCTCCTCATATCGATGATGGAGGAGCGCGAAGCGCTTTGGAATTATGGTACGCAGGAGTACCGTAATCGGGACTTAAGAGAGTCCAAGTGGCTGGAAATATCCCAGGCAACCACTCGCAGCATTGTCGACTGTAAAGCTCAGTGGAACACTGTGAAAAGTCGGTACAACGTAAGTATTTTGTTTAAAAAGAGCATAAACTTTTGACTTAAAATAAATTCTATATATTTATTAGACTGAACGTCGCAAAGAGTGTTCGACAAAGAGTGGTCAAAGTGGAGAACGCTACTCATCACGATATGAGTTTTTCAATACCCTATCTTTTTTGAATAGCGTTTGTGAGCGACCAGCTGGTTCTACACAAACCAATATGGTAAGTTCAGTGTAAATAATTGTTATTTTAGGATTATTATTAATTGTCGTCATTTTAAATTAGATATCATCAGAAATTGAGGTGCTGGACAGCCCCATCACTATTGAGTATGTGTCCGATGGAAATAGCGATGAACTAGAGAGTTTGTCTACTCCTAAGCGAGCAAAACTTGTTGCACCAACACCAGAACGCACGGCTCTGCTCAATAGAATTACCAACTATCTGGATACACGTTCCCAGGAGCCCTCATGGAAGAGAGTGTAATGAGTTATATGTAATGAGTTATATTTTTTTTTGTTATTTAGCTAGTAAGAATTTTTGAACTATTTTTTTTTTGTTATTTAGCTTGTAACAATTTTTGGACTATTTTTTTGTTTGTTATTTAGCTAGTAAGATAAAAAATAAATAATAAAGAAAAATAAATATAAGATTTTGTAAAATTATGTTTTAATTTATATTTCTTAACTTTAGAAAACTGTATGTATTCATTTCAAGAATGTCTTATTCATATAAACAACGGTATTGCCATTGTATTTCACCTTCGTTTAAAAAAAAATTTTTGAATTCTTCTCTAACATCTTTTGCGCGATCACTGCCACGACCCTCATTAGTAAGCGGATGTAATGAGCGCAGTAAATCTCTATCATTCAACTCTCCATGCCAATTTCCACCAGTTATTGACCCATCTGTATTTGGTTGATCGTAATCTCCTGGTTGAGCATATGTAGACCTACGTTTGTTTAAAAAGTTGTGCAAAGCGCATATAGCAAGAACCGCTTTCTCAACTTTTTTAGGCTCCATTTCTATGGGCTTACGTAATATACGAAAACGAGCAGTTATAATTCCAAACACATTCTCAACTACACGACGAGCGCGCGAAAGTCTGTAACTGAAAATTCTTTCCTGGGTAGTTTGCTTTCGAAAATTGTATGGCTTCATTATGGAGGTTTTCAATGGGAAAGCATCATCTGCAACCATGACATATTGAACTGGAGTATTTCTTCCAAGGAGTGGTTTGGGTTGTGGTAAATTCAAAGAACCATTTTCTAAAGCCTTTGCTAGCATGCATCTCGAAAAAACACCTCCATCACTCTCCCTGCCTTTTGCCCCAACGTCTATGAACAAGAAGTTATAGTCCGCGTCGACCATGGCCATTAAAACAATACTATTTTTAAGCTTATAGTTGAAATAAGCACTACCAGATTTTGATGGTTGCTGCACATCCACATGTTTACCATCAATGGCTCCAAAACAATTTGGGAAATTCCACTTTTGCCAAAATCGATCGGCAATCTCTTCCCATTCAGTAGGCGTGTTTGGGATCTGATAAAAATAATTCGTTTATATTATACCTTAATATTAAATATTGGAATATGAGAACATGTAATTATGTACTTACTTTCAAAAATTCATTTTTCAATGTTGCAAATAGTGCATCGAAACAATCAGAAACGATTTGGCAAATAACTGCTTTCGATCTTTTAAAAAGAAACATTAGACTGCTATAGCTGTCTCCTGTAGCTAAATACCGCAGTGTTATAGCCAGTCTTTCACCGGCAGGAATTGCTTGTCTCATCACTGTGTCTTTTTTAGTTATTAGTGGCGAAACCTTTTCCAATAAATATTCGAAGTCATCTGCTGTCATACGTACAAATGACTTAAATAATTCGGGATCTTGCGCCGCTAGCTTATTGCGAAATGAATGATAAAAACCACTTCCTTCTAAAAACAGTGGGCGCATCCACTGTGAACGCCGTTTTCTCGATCGCTTCTGGTTCGCAGCTTCTTCCTCTTCTAAGAGGAGTAGGGCACCAGCACAAATGATAATATCGTCTTCACAATCCATTACATAAGCAATTATTAAATTTATTAATAAGCACATAACAATCAAAATAAACTTTGTGAATAATTTTTGTGATAGCTGCTGTCAGTTGTGTAAACAGGGTTGGCAGTACACTTGTCAAAAAAAAACAGCTGTTCTATAAAATTACTGCCACCTACTGACAATTAAATTTGATTTCATTTTCTACAACGTGTAAACACTTGTCAGTATTGCAATGGCAATTAACTGACAAACCTGTCAGTAGCCGGCAGTAGTCTAAACGCAACTTAAGCCACATCAACAATTTCACACATTCATCGTCAAATGGAAATAAAAAATCATTCAAATGTCTAAATTGTGCTTTAAAAAATTAAACTCTGTTTTAATTTAACCTGCAAAAAGTGGCACTCAAAAATAAATTAAAATATAGAAACTTAGTCCTCTTCCATACAGTGAAACATTTGCTGCGAAACATTCTTGATTTCTCTTTTGAAACTGCATTCGTGTCCACACTGTGAAGTTTTTGTTTTGCAGGTTAATACATTTTCAAATATATATTTTTCATGAGAATGAGACGAGAATGACTTACTCAACAAGAGCTTCGTGTACATGAAACAAAGCACCCTTTGTCATTCCTCTTTTCCGTCTCGTCTAAAAACTCAAATGTTTTGCAGCAAATGTTTCAATGTATGGACGAGGACTTAACAAAACAATTTTTGTTAATGATAAAAAGTTTTCAGAATTACTCAAGAGTTTTTATTTATGCAAAATAAAGACAGAAAAAACCACAAGCTATGTAAAATTTTGTGAAGAATCAATCACCCAAATGGAAAAATTAACAACTTATTTAGGTTATTGTCATTTGGGTGATTGTCATTATCTTTAGCTCTTCTAAAACCATCAACATACCCAGAAAAAGTGTTCCATCTTGCCGGCCTTTGTACAGGTGTATTAATTTTGTTCTGTGCATACATACGTATGTGTCCGGAAGGAAACGTGGGGTTAAGTGTCCCAAGTCACCACTTTTGTCGACTATTTTGGTGACATTGTCAACAGAGCGTCTATTAGTATTGTTCTTAATGCGTAAAAAAACGTTTTTTCATATACACACAACTATGCTTCTTCTTGTTTTATTGGTTTGTTGAAAACAAAAGTGACGTAAAGCAAAATGTATGTGTTTATAAAAATTAGTTTAAGAAATCAAATTAAAAGGTGAATTTAAATGTATTAAGCAATAATTTAAAAAATACATAAAAATAATGTGCAAAAAAGATATAAAATAACAATCCATATTGTAAAAAATTTAAAATGTTAAAATTAAATTAAAATTTTAAGCGAAAGTGCCAATTATGGAAATTGTTTTACCCTGTGGAAGATTTTGTTCTATCAGTTAAACATACTTGCATACTTGTCATACTTGCAGATTCATTCGTAAGTGTTTGATTCAGCGAAAAATAAAATTTTTGATTAAAATATGTGTATTTATTTAATAGAGATGGCAAATAAAATCCCTAGTTGCTGGTGATGTGCTGAACCAATAATTGAATTAATCCCGGTTGTTGTGTTTTTTAATTATCAGTTCCATTTTTTATATATTTGTTTAATAAAATATCAAATTGTGAACAAAATACTCAATTTCATTATCAAAGGAGTATACTAGAATAACTAAAATGTGGTAGTGACTATCTGTATCGTATGTCTTCATGTGGTCCCTAAAGAACTATCTAATCAGTAGTTCCAATGTCAGTAGTGAATAGTGAATGAGTACTGATTCACTAGTTATATTTCCTGCAGGGTACATATGTCTATATGTAAGTATGTATGCGCAACGGCGACTTCGAAGTATATTTTTTGTATAGCTGGTCTTCGTTCGATCCTAAGGACTCTCTTCTCTACGTATGGACATATGTATGTAAATACATATGCATTATTTTTGGATTTATGTATGTATAATATACCGAATACCGGCTCTGCTTAGAAGAATTTTCTGTATAGCCGGATGGCTTAAGGATTTTCACCTCTGTGTATGTGGGACAACTGCTTAGATAAATAAATACGGCCTGACGACATTGTCCCAGGTGCTAACGAGCTCCTTCATACAATTTTATATTAATCGGCGCATAATGTTTTAACCGTTTTTTCTTATACATATGACTTATAGTTTCTTACCAACTTTACCAACACAAAGACCACCCAAACGACGCAAAACCGCTTACTTACAAGCTCAGGCGTGAGGACACCGCCAACGACCGGTTACGCAGCAAACCCAATGCTAACGAAGCCGGTATTATATTTGCTCATTAGCAAAGCAAAATATGTTATTTACATCCCAGTGAAAAAAAAGTCATTCTAGTGGAACTACATTTTCATTGCTTCCAAGAAATCGATATTTTTAATTTGTTGAGAGTAAGCAAAAAACCACGTAGAAGCTTATTTTAGTCACACAAAACCTTGTAACTCCTCCATAGTATTAGAAAATACTCACCAGAATTAAAAAAAATTATTTTTTGAAGAAATTTATGAACTAATTTTAGTCTAAAATTTAAAAGTTATTTGCTTAAATTTAAATGAAAACACTGTTTCGGGCTTAAATTTGTATAAAAAGAAATAAATTGTTAAAATAGGCAACTGTTTACCATTTTTCGTAGATGAATATATTATCATAGAACACAAAAAAGGGAATTTTTCTTAATATCGCTTCCAATTCAGTGACCAAGCATCGAAAAAGAAAACTTCTTGCAATGACAACCCTATGTAAAAATCATTAGATCGGATCGAAACTTTCACTATTTCCAGATCGCAAACTCTACATTTTAATGACTTTTTTGGAGTCTCTTTTTTTGCTGGGATATGTAAAAAAATTATTTAATTTATTTTGCCTCAGTCGACAATAAAAATACAAGTGCCTGCTCTTGACATTTGAGTTCTTACAAATGACTGGACAAATTTTATTGCGGCACATATTTGTATTGAAATGCTTACGTTATCGTTCGCATTCATTTTCTTTCGACTTGTGCTAAAGCCTTTTAGTGGAACGCAAGCAGCTGTTTGTCGTTTAAAATGCTTGCGAACGAAAGTGAGTGACATCCTGGAATAGGCAGTAAATAAAAATATGTGTTTTATAGGAACATTAATGCCCTATCCGATTTCAGTTTTATTTATCACGCTACTTTTTTAATATAACTTGATAACGGTTTGTTCAAATGTAATGAGTTAAGTACTAAAAGTTTCCAAAAAAAATTACCTTTAAATGAAACTACAATAATTTTTTTCTGAGTTTTTCGGAAATAAGTGCGAAATTTTTTTTAATTTTATATTATATTTTTGTTTAGTCTTCAAAAATTCATAAAAAATCCAAATGGCAAATATTTTATGTTTTTGTTATTTGTCCTAAAGCTATGTTTCTATCCTTAAAGTCAAATAATAATAAAAATCTGTGAAAAAAAAATATAAATATAAATATATATATATATATATATATATATATATATATATATATATATATATATATATATATATATATATATAATATTTCTTCAAAATTTAACTGACACAAAAAACAACAAAAAAAACACAACAATTTTTAAAACAATATCCATAAAACAAAAACTATATGAACATTCTTGTAACAGGTGGAAGTGTAGTGAACTATGATTACATTCCTTTATGAACACAATAGTGCATGTATTCATTGTTTTACAGGCATATAACTAAAATAATATCAAATATCATTTGCATTTCCTGCGGACAGAATATACTATGACTGAATAATATGGTTGTAGTTAAATCATATTATTGTCAAAAGAAATGCAAACTTTTAATAATATTATTATCAGAGTTAATAATAATATTATCAAGAAAAACAATGAACTTTGTTACACCTAATCTTATTATTGTAGATATGACAACACGGTTGTTAGATGTGACTAAAATATAGTTGAGACTCACCATGTGACTCACTCATGTTCTTATATTATAATAATATTATTAAATACGACAATAGTATTATTTAATCAAATCTTTTATTTAATACAGCTGTGTGTAAAATCCGAAATCAAACTAAATTAATATTGTTGAAATAAAATGTATATATATGTGTATACTCGAAATAGAGACACGTCTGTATAAATAAACATATATATGTATATATATTTTTATTGATCTACCCTTTTATTTTTACTCTATGTATTTATTTATTTGTTTGACACCACGCGTGGACTACTGATAGCTCATAAATAAAAAACTGAACTGACAGAAGATGCTGCTGAAAATATTTTTTTAAGAACTTAATATAGTGTGATTTTTGGATAACATTATATTGTTATATAAATAATATTATTTTTATATAATGTTGCAGTCATAAATTTTTAACAAACAAAAAGGGCACGAATAGGAATATGGAACGTAAGAACGCTTTTACACCCATCCCGTTTGGAACAACTACGTAAGGAGTTCAAAAATTACAACCTCGCAGTTTCGTTGGTCTGCGGCTGGAGAACACACAACCAGTGACGGTCTAACCCTGTTGTACTCTGGAAAAAGGTCTGATGAAGTTAGCTAAGTAAGTGTCGTAGGGTTTTTATCATCAAAGGAAACTCGTCGCGCACTTGTAAGTTTGAAACTATTCTCGGACCGAATAATAAGGGCCACATTTAACACCAGAGCTCGTACCGAAGCATCGGAAAGATCAATAAAGGATGCATTCTATAGGCAACTTGAAGGAGATTTTGCTACTGTTAATTCAAGGAAATACTAATGGTTATATGCATTTGGGCCTGAAAACTTCAGTATAGAGAGTACGATGGGTAGACATGGCTTAGGAAGAATGACGGAAAATGGTGAACCATTTACTGAAATGTGTACTACAAATTCTCTCGTCATTGGTGGGACACTATTTCCTCACAAGAGAATACACAAGCTTACTTAGATTTCATCTGACCATGTAACTGAAAACCAAATTGATCACATCACCATCAGTCGGAAATGGCAGGAGTCTCGTTTGGATGTTCATAATAAAAGAGTGGCCAACATTGCCAGTGATCATCACTTAGAAATTGCCACACTCCGAATGAAAGTCGCTGCCATAAGGAAAAATAAAACAATGTCTGGGGTCTTATTCGATGTAAATAAGCTTAAGGATGCCAACGTCATCCAACGCAATGCCAAGCTACGGTACTTCTCCTGAATGTAGCTGGACGAAACTTGGAACAGGTGTTGATTCTGCTGTTAAAAATATAGGCTTCAAACAGAAGAGGAGAAAAGAATGGATGTCTTAGGAAACGTGGAAGCTGGCGGAAGAAAAAACAGCAGCAAAGAGTGATATTAACGCATCCAAAAACACGTCTCGTTAAGATGAGAAGTTTCTGCCAAGCATGCAGAAAAAGCAGCGGTAGCAAATCAAAGCAGAGATCTGTATGTAGCTACTCGTAAATTAACAAAGACTCCTGTAACAGGTGGAAAGGCCCTAAAAGGTGATAACGGGGAGCTAACAACATCAAAGCACAAATAAATGCAGCTTTGGACCGATTTTTACACCAACATGCTAGCTCAAGTCCCCATTTCACATGAACAAGACCTGTGCAACTGCGAGTAGCACGAATTAAACCATAATATCAACACGGAATGTCCCACTAGTGACGAAATATGTGAAGCTATAAAACAACTGAAACCAACAAATCTCCAGGACTATAAAATATCCCTACTTAATTGCTGCTGGTCAATCCAATGACAATCGAAAAACTACTGCTACCGTTCATGGATGGTCTTCTAATTATTTACCAGATTCACTCTTGGAGGGAGTGATGATAAAAATTCCCAAAAAGAGGAGACCTGCAAGAACGTAGTAACTGGAGTGGTATCACTCTCTTAAATGTGCTGCTAAAAGTTATTGCCCAGATCATCAAGAAAAGGCTTTGTGATGCAATATCTCTCAGTATGAGCGAAAACAAGCCGGCTTCCACCGTGGTAAGTCCTGTTTTGACCATATGAATAGTCTCAGAATAATAGTTGAGCAATCCGTTGAATGGAGATCCCTATAATATCTCATTTTGGAACGCGTTAGCATGTAAGGGAGATCTACCCCAGTTTACATCTCTCGTAAAATCTATGTATGCTAATGCAACATGCAGAATCTTGCATGAAAATGAGCTATCCGATAAGATAAAGCAGTGATATGTGGTCTCGGCACTTGTATTTAATATTGTTCTAGATGTCATTATGCAACAAGCTACAAAATCAAGAAATGGTATTATGTGGGGCCTTCAAGACAGACTTGAGGACCTCGACTCCGTTGACGATATTTGTCTCCTCACACAATAACATGCTGGTATGAACAGAAGTTGCGCAAAATTGTCGAGACTGCACGCACTGCTGGCCTAAAAATAAATAAATGTAAAATGAAAGTAATGCGCTTTGCTACCGAAAATAATAACTGTTTTCACATTGGTGGCACATAACTCGATGAGGTAGAATCCTTTTACTACCTGGGAAGTATAATTGACAGGCAGGGCGGTTCAGGGCGGTTATTTCGGCAAGTGTAAAGAAAGCATTTGGAGTGTTAGTAGTAGTGAATTATCGCTTCGGAGCCAACTAAAATTGTTGAATTGTTGTCTGAAATTGTTGTTAAAATTGTTAAATTGTGGCTAAAATTCTAAAATTTGGGTAGTTAAAGATTGAAAATTATTAAAAGCTTGGAAATTTGTGTTTTCGGCGCCGCTTTGATGTTTTTTGTTTAAATTAGAAGTTTTTTTTTGTTAACATTAAGAGCTTTTTGTTTACATTAAGTGTATGTCTGTCTGTCCGTCTATCTTTCTGTCTGCCTGACCCGGGGAATTTCTGTGTGGAATATTTTGTGTGAATGTATTAAGGTGGTTCATAGTTTTGAGGTCTTAATGGCAATACATGATTATTTTTCATAATGCTGACGGCAATACATAATTAATTTTTAATAATGCCGACGTCAAAATGCTTTTTCTTAATAGCAACGGCAAAACATGATTATTACTTTTTCCTAATGCCAACGGGAAAATCATGAAAATGATTTGTCGTTCTGCCGACGGGAAAATTATTTTTCCAAATGCTGACGGGAAAACATAAAAGTAATTTTTTCTAATGCTAATATAGATGTTGGTAGACTGCGGAAATTTAAGTCTGACCATGATTTGTGTGCGTAGGGTTGTTGACTTAATATGTAACCATATGAATTTTTGGGTCTGTCTGTCTTAAGGCCTTTGTGCAAGGCTTTGATAAGGGGGGGGGGGGGGGGGGGGTTTGGTCTAGTTGGGGTACACCAATCACGTGTATGTATGTATGTCTGTGAGAATTTAAGGGGTAATGGTGTTGTTATAATATGTATCCGTGGGAATCGGTATGTATGTATGTCTGTAGGAGTTTAAGACTGATGATCATTTGAGGTGAGTGAGGATGTTGTTGAAGTACATGGATTTTTTGTATGTATGTACGTCTGTGAGAAGTTAAGATAATTGTGATTTATTAAGGGCGACGTGTTTTTGTAATATGAAGCCGTGGAAATATTTGTGTATAAATGTCTGTGGGAGTTTAAGACTATACGTAATTTCGGGTAGGTGAGAGTGTTGTGTTATTGAGATTAATTTTGTACATTGTATATGTCTGTTTGTATGTATGACCATGAGAATTTGTGTATATATATCTGGGGGAGAATTTAAAGGTGGTCGTGAATTGTGAGGGGTGGGGTTTTGTGTAAATTTTCTTGGATATTTCTTAAATGAATTCTGCTATGTGTGTGTGTGCATGTGTACATATACGATTTTCTCGCGCTGGTATTTATATGTAGGTAGAAATAATTTTGTTTCAATATCGACATTTGCTACTTTATAATACTATTATATATCTGAACTTCCCTAATCCTAGTATGTTTTTATACTTACGATTGCTTTATATTTTCTCATGCTTAAATTTGTCTCACATTAAGGTCTGCCTTTGAGAAATTTTTTTATATTTCAGATTTTGTTTATTTAACAACATCCGACTTCTTTGACTGGACGACTTTTCTCCACCCCCAGAAAAACAAATTTAAAACCATTAAAAACCATGTTGAATTAATAAGAAACATTAACGAAGCTTTAGTAATATATTGAAATTTCTTATTTCAATATTATTATTATTACAGTATTCATTTATTAAACTCAGTATTCAGACAGTATTCATTTATTAAACTCATTAGTTTTTAGGTATCTCAATATACATTTTCTATTATATTGAAAATTATTGAATTAATGTGAGTCATTCTTATTTTTAAGCCGCAAAATTTTCCTGAGTGTATAATCATGCGAATTTATGCTTCATATATTTTTATGATGTAGATATGTAAGTGTGATTGTTAAGATCTAATAAATACTTGAGCATTGATAAGAAATTTAATATGTATATATATACATATCTACAAATTGATTTTATGTATGTATGTACAAATTAAAATTTAATTATTTAGTTTTATTAAAAAAATTTATTTTATGTTGACTTTCTCAGTCAACATCTCAAACCAAACTTAAAATTATTTTACAAAAATTCATTCTTATATTTAATTAGATTATTCTTCTGTACAGCAAAAAGTATCATTTTTATTTTCAATTAATTTTGCTTGTTTGGCGAATATTTGCAAAATGTTGCAAACATTCATTCAACAGGTAGAAACATTACACCGTTCATATTTAGCAGACATAACGTCAGCATAATTTTGTGGGAAAGAATTTATGTTTTATTTAAAAATAAAAAATTCATATCTTAACTCCTCCCCCTGTAAAATCATTCGTCCCGATTGTTAATAAACTGGAAGGTCATTGACACTTCGAAATTCTCGTCTTGGACAAACAGGAAGTGGTTCCTCAAGGACTTTAGCTTTTGGTTCAGGTCCTTCATTTATTATTGCTGTTACATTGAGATCAGTATTAGATTTTTGGCTTTTAAATTTGTAAATTTTCGCGGTCAGGGCTAAATTTAATAAAAACATTATGTTCCCTTTTGTTGATATTAAGTCGATCTCTTCGACGTAGGTGGTCTGGAGTTCTTTTATCATTTCCAGTGAAAGGACCTCTAGTTTCGAAGAATTAGCATTAGTAAGCTGTAATACAGCTGGAAGTGGTTTTAATGTTGTCATTTCTTTTAATATGAATGTTTTAATTTCTACTGTGATTGTGTCGTTATGGAATTTTATTAAATATGTTCCCGATAGTTGATATGATTTATTTCCTGATACTTCCAAAAATCCTTCAAACTGATTTAAAAATATCATGCCTTGATACAGTTCTTGTACTGAAAGTACGTGCTGATTATTAATTGTTATGCAATCATGCTTTTTGCTGTTTAGAAGTGGTGGTATGCAATTTGTTTCACTTATGTCTAGTAAATTATTTTTATTACAAATAGATAATTCGTTAATTTGGTTACAATTATTTTTAACTTCATAATATTTATTCTGACATTTTACAATTTCTTCCGAATTGATTTTTACAATAGTTTGGTACTTTTTAACAGGTTTAACAAGTATCTTTTCGCAAATATCTTTATTTATTGCCGGTAAATTTATAGTATATAGTATTGTTGATTCGTCTGTTGCTATTCTAATCGTGGCAAATCCTAAAGCTTCCTCTAAATCATTATATGAAAACTTTTCATAATCCAAAAATTTTCTTGCCTCATAAATCTCCCTTTCAGAAAGTATAAATGAGTTTATCACTCCTACCTTTGTCCATTGCAAAGCGTATTCAATGTTCATCAATTCGTCTCTAATGATCTTCACCTTGTTTGTAAGAGTATCTTCTATTGTTTTTTGAATCTGTTCAAATGATTGTACCGTTTTCAGAATTTGATTAGTGGTATTAGTCAGTATATTAATTCTGTCGATAGAGTCTTTATTAATAATTCTCTATCGTTCATTGTTTCTAAGAAGGCCGTTCATTTTGTTTACTACTATTTCATGATCTTTGTGGTCCGGTGTTCCGGCTATCCATTTCCATATTGTTCCTATGGCATCTATTGAACGCTTATTTCTTGGTTTCATTCTTTTTAATTGTTTTTTAATTTGAGTGATATCATGAAGAAGGTATGGTAAGTTTGTGCTATTCTTTAACAATTTGTTTTGTATATCAAAGTTCAAGTCGTTAACTGTTCGTTCGTAATCGGTTAAGTTTAATACGTGAATGAGTTTAAAGTTTCCGTTTTGTAATCTAATTTGTCCTAAATGGATCGAAATTAATTGTGAATTAGTATAGTCCAATATTTGTACCTCGGTCTGACAAGCAGTACAAAATGCAAGTAGCAATATAATAGTAAAAATCATTTTCTGCAAAAAGAAAAAGAAAAAGGAAAAAAAATTTAGTAAATATTCAAGTTTTTATATTATCCTTATGGATGATCCTGTTACGAGACTGGACTCGGACTTTGTTCCCTAAATCTTCCTGGACTATTTGTTTTTTAAATCGGGGTGAAAGCTTGTTACGCTGCCCAATTATTTTTTCATAGATAATATCCCCCGTTTGGTATGTCTTCACACCATTAGAGTTTCTTCTTTCAAGCATTTTCTCCTGTGCTTTTTTTAATGTATCACGCAAGTTATGTTGAACTCTATTAAAGAAAATGTCCGCTGGTTTATTTCCTATAACGGAATGTATTGTATGGTTGTATTGTTGAGCTGCCCTATAGAAGGCCTCTGTATCATCGATTAAGTGAAATTCTTCTTTAAAACATCTGGCTATTTCAATAATAGTAGAATGGACTTTTTCAATCTGTCCATTTGTTGTACTATGACGAGGTGTGCAATAATAAAGTTCTATTTTTAATCGTTGCATTAGCGCTTTAAACTGAGGTGACATAAATCCAGGTTCGTTATCTAAAGTGAGTTTTTTTGCTTCTGGGAAATTCTGCAAAACGTCTAATACCTTTTCTCCTAAATTAGTTTTATCTTCTATTAATTTTATAATAAGAAATTTTGAATACGCATCAATGCAAGTTATAAATTTAAGATTTTGAGCATAAAAAATATCAATGTTGAGGCATTCTCCCTCTTTGCTTTGATTGGAGCCTCTCCGATTAATACTCTTTGTGTGTGCCTATTGTATTTCGTTTTGTTGCAGATTTTTTTTTATGCATGTTTTTTTTTATTTATTGTATCTTCATATATGAACTAACAATAAGTATTCAAATCTTAAATCTAACATATATGTAATAGGCCCGACCAATGCCAGACATAACTAAGTGATAGTTGTAAATAATACATAAGTGGTGATAAGCAAAAAAAAAATTTTTTTTCAAGCAACTTCATTCGGAGTGTTTAGTATTAGAGCCCTTGTATCTCTCTTTTTTAAGCGGATCCAGTAAAGTTCAAAATGTTACGAGCAAGCGGATTAGGATGTGACTCGAGTTTTGTTAAGTATTTGCCTGCGTATTTTGCAATTTCTTCAGTCACTAGTGGCATATTTAAATCACGATGTATATTTGAATTCTTAATGTACCATGGAGCAGATGTTATTAACCTTAAAATTTTGTTTTGTCTACGTTGAATTCTCTCTACATTGGAAGCAGAAGCAGTGCCCCATTACTGGATACCGTAACACCATATTGGCTTTAAAAGCGACTTGTATATTAAAAGTTTGCAGTCTAGTTTGAGTGTTGAATTTATGCCAATCAGCCAATGTACCTGAGTTAATTTTAGTTTCATTTGAGTTAACTTATAGTCAATGTGATGTTTCCATGTAAGCCGTCGATCGAGGTGTATACCAAGATATTTCACATGTGAATGTTGAGGAACAACTTGATTATTAATCCGAATGGGGGAACAAGTATCTCTTCGTAAGGTAAATGTTATATGGACACACTTTTGTTCATTTACCTTAATTCTCCATAAGTTTAACCATAGTTCCATCTGGATAATGTGTTCCTGGAGTTTTCGGGATGCCTCATCAGGGTTTTCGTGCATACTAAGGCAGGCGCTATCGTCGGCAAATGTAGAAGTGTGGATACTACTGTTCACAGGCATATCACAAGTATAAATCAAATATAAAACTGGCTCCAGTATACTCCCCTGTGGCACACCGGATGAGATAGTTTCAGGCATACTCATAAAGTGTCCTTCCACAACTGTAAATTTTCGTGCAACAATGTAACTTTCCAAAAGATTTAGAATGTTTATTGGTAAATATGTCTTCAATTTCAAAATCAGGCCTTCATGCCACACTTTATCAAATGCCTGAGAAACATCAATAAACAGGGCAGAACAATACTTCTTTTCCTCAAATGTTTTTCTGATAAATTGAACCAATCTATGCGTTTGCTCAAGGGTGCTATGCTGGCTTCTAAAACCAAATTGATGGTCCGGGATGCACCCATTATCAGTTAAAATTGAAGACAATTTTGTCATGAGTAGCTTTTCAAAAAGCTTTGACATTGTTGACAGTAAACTTATTGGCCTATATGACTCAGCCTTGGAAAGATCTTTACCTGGCCTTGGAATCATTTTAACCTTGGCAAGCTTCCAGCAGTCTGGATAATACTCCAGTCGTAAAATGGCATTAAAAATGAATAAGAGGATTCTAATTGCAATACGAGGTAACTCAATCAGCATCTGGTTACTAATTCCATCCATACCGGGAGCTTTTTTCGGGTTGAGTTCGGCAATTAGTTTTTGTACATCACACATCGTAAATTTTAAGAATCGAGGGGGTAGAGCAACTACACTTGGCAAATCAGCAACACCGCTACATGTATTTGGTGTAAATACGGATTTTAAATGCTCAGCAAATATTTTACCTTTTTCAGTATCGCTTCTTGCCCAACCTCCGGTAGAAGTGCGCAGAGGTGGCTTAAACTCAACGGGTGTTTTAAGCTTTTTAGCAGCGCGCCACAAGGAGTAATTAGATGCTGGTGTGACATCAAGGCCTTCCAGATAATTTTTGAAAGATGCAGTTTTTTCAGATGCAAGCAACTCTTGGAGTCGTTTAGTGCACTCTTTAAATATGATTTTGTGTTGAGGTGATCTGTGCTGTTGCCATTCCCTTCTTGCTCTTCTTTTTTCACGTACGAGATGTTCAACGTCTGTAGAATAAATTTTATTGAACCCAGTATACGGATGGGAGGTAGTGGTATGTTCAGAAGCTTGTTTAATATTCTCGATAAGATTTGCAATGTTCGATTCAATATCATTGGGTGTTCTTAGCGTAATATTTTCCGTGCAATGACTGCTAAGATATTTTTTGAATCCCAGCCAATTAACACGATTTATCATCTTGACATATGGGTGAGGTAAAGCGCTTCTCAGTGGACTACAGATTGTAACGATTGTGGGAGAGTGATCAGACGACAGATCTAGGGAAGCTTCAACGTGAATTAATTCCCTAGAAATACTTTTTATGACGCCGAAATCTATAACATCCGGAATTTTTCGTACGTCAGTAGGCCAGTAAGTAGGCTCCCCACTTGAAATAACATCCAAACCCATTTTTGAAATTGTGTTGAACAACGCCCTACCTCTAGGCGTAATAAGACGCGAACCCCAGAACGTATGCTTAGCATTGTAGTCGCCAGCTGCAACGAAACAAGGTCCAAGAGATTTGTAGAACTTCTCGTATTGGTCCTCAGTGATTGAAAATCTGGGAGGGGAGTAAATTGAAGATATCACGAAATTTGTACAAAAATTTTCAATGCAGATATTTGTTGCTTGTAGATGTTCTTCACAAATGTTGTCAAGAATATAGTGCTTGAGTCTTGACTTTATTAGAATTGCTGATCCACCGCATGCTCTCCCTCTAGGGTCCTTTGTGTCACATAAAGTGTAGCCATTCATTTTAAAGAGGCTTCTAGAAGTCAAATGAGTCTCAGAGACCAACATTATATCAATATTTTTTTCCGTAAGGAAGTGCTCAAGTTCATTTTTATGTTGGCGAATGCCGTTTGCGTTCCAGAAACATATTTTTAACGTGTTCATGGCTTGTTAATTAATGCTTGAAGCAGAGTATTCTGCATTCTCAGCATTTCTTGCATCATGGTAGTCATATTTGTTGTAAAGTTGTTTATAGTTAGCACCAGATTCTCAATAGTAGCTTCAAGGCGACTAAAGTTAAAGCTTGAATTTGCATTCTTTGAATTATTTGGCGGTGAAACATTTGATGTGGGAATAGAACTAGCCTTAGCAGCATCGGCATACGATACACGTGAAGTAACTGGTTGGCTCACTGGAGCAAAAGAGGCGGAGTACGCGTTTAATGGTTGAGCTGGAGCTAATTTAGGTTTTTGCACCATGGCCTGCTTGACGAAAGAGTACACAGGACATCCTCTGTAGTTAGCGGTGTGATTACCTCCACAATTACTGCATTTTTTTTCCGCTTGATCTTTTGGTTTGGTACAACTTGCAGTACCGTGCAATTCACCGCAGATAACACACACTGTAGGTAAATTGCAGTAAGCTTTTGTATGGCCATATTCTTGGCAATTATGACACTGCACGGGACCTGCACGCTTATGTGGCTCTTCAACTGTGATTTTTCTGTATAAAAGGTATTTAAGGCTATAAATAGGATGAGTCTCGTTTTTTTTCAACTGTATATCATTTGGCTGCAGTTCAACACGAAATAGGGGTTGGGGTACTTTTTCTTTGTTAAATATGTTTGATACATTCTTTACCTTAAATCCCTGGAGGACAAGTGCATCTTTTATTTCTTCAGGGACAACATAAGAATCTATGCCCTTCAATACAATCTGCAGGCCTTTAGCGCTCTTAAGCTGGTATGTGTAGAAGCTTGTTTTATTTGTTTCAAATTCAGAAACCATTTTGCGGAAATCCTTTTCATCATAAATTTGAATTTTCGTTTCATCGATGTTGCCACGTTTTATTGGGACAATGTGGAATTTATTTTCACCAATGACCGAAATTAATTTTTTAATAAGGGCATTTGAATTTTTCTCTCTCAAGTAGATTGGTGGCGGCTTGGATGTCTTATTCGAGGATACATCGGGTTTGTCGTTCTCATCTTGCAAAATTTTAAAACGGTTTTGGCGATTAGTTGAGGATGCGCTGTTATCTCTAGACATCTTTGGAGCGGATGAAATTTTTGAAGAATTCGGGCTTCGCCCACGCTTTACCACGGTTATATATCTGTCCATACCGACTTGCACCTTGGGTTTTGAGATACTGTTATCTGTAGTGATAACTTTGTTAAGTGACGAATACGAGCCTGAAGGGGATGATATTACTGACTTATATGAAGAAGTACTAGGCAATTGTAATGTTAATGAATCACTACTATTTGGCATTGGACAAAGCGAAGTTGATCGCTGACGAAAAATTGGCTTTGCCGTTAAAAAAACACTTTCATTAGATTTATTATTTTTATTTTTTTCATTAAGAGCTTCAGAACTCACAGTAAAATAAGCGTTTCTGCTGTTTGAACTCACTTCATAATTTTTTGTATTTGAGGCACTCATATAGAGTATTCCTCAAGGGCACTTTTTGTGTTTTTTTGCTTACGGTTTTTTTGTTTTTGTAATTTATGATTGTTTGTCTGTTTTTGAGGTACTCGTATATTATATTCCTTAAAGTGATTTAACATTTAAATTTGTTTATAGTTTTCCTTAAAATTTCTATGGGCACGAATGTGTGTTTGCTGGATTATAGCTTCTTGATCATCGAGATTAGGTACGTCAATAGAAAATATCTTTGTGAAAATAAATTTATTTGTAAAAACACTTTTAATAGTTTCCTTAAAGTCGAAAAGATCCTCCAACGTGCAATGTATTGCAGTTACCAATTTAGGTTGGAGAAATTCCTAAAGAATTGTTTTTAAATTTTCCCTAGTATCATATTCAATTATATGCCTAGTTCTTCCAAAATTTACTACTGATTCGTGTATGGTAAAGTTAGCTTTAGCCAGAAGAATTTGTTGCTTAAATTCATTCAATGGCTTAGAGGATTCAGGTATATTAAATTCATCACTACTTTCCACTGAATGCTGAATACTATGTAATGATTCGCTATCAGAAATATTGTTTAGTATCTGTCTTGAAAGTGCGTCTGCTACCGCATTTTGTGTTCCTGGTTTGTACACAATCCTTGGTGAAAACTCCTCAATGAAGGCATGCCATCTTTTCATTTTGGCATTAGGATTTCCAGTTGATACCGCAAATGTTAAGGGTTGGTGATCAGTATGAATCTCTAAATTCGATACACCATATAAATAATTCCTGAGTGTCTTTAATGCCCACACTATAGCGAACAATTCCTTTTCATTTGTAGCGTAATTTCTTTCGGTGGAATTAAGGGTTTTTGAAATAAATGTTATGGGTTTCCCGTTTTGGCTTAATACAGCTCCTATGGCAACATTCGATGCATCTGTTGTCAAAATAAACTTACTATTAAAATCAGGTTGCACCAATTCCATTTGATCTATCAGTAATGTCTTTACTTTATTGAAGGCTGTAATTGCTTCCTCGTTCAATTGAATCTCAGTTTTTTTTGACATGGTTTGCGATACCCTTCCATTTTCTCCTGATAGGTAAACTGTTAGTGGTTTGGTAACAAGTGCGTAATTTTTTATAAATTTTCTATAGTATCCCGACATCCCTAGAAAGCTTCTAAGTTGAAGCAAGGTAACTAGGAAGGGGTAATTTTGTATAGTTTCAATTTTCTTAGGATCAGTTTTTATAACATTATATCCTACTATATATCCCAAAAATGCAACTTCCTTATAAAATTCGGATTTTTCCAGTGAAATTTTCATATTTGCCTCCTTAAGGGTTTCTATTATTTTTGTAAGGTGATTTATATGTTCCTCTATTGACTTAGAAATACGATTATGTCGTCTATATAGACATGACAAAATTTACCTATATAATTCCTAAGAATATCATCCATTGCAGGCTGGAAAATACCTGGAGCATTCTTCAGCCCAAAAACTCATATTTCCCGTTGTTCACAGAAAAAGCTGTTTTGATCATGTCCGATTCCTTCATTAAAATTTGATGGAAGCCAGATTCTAAATCAATTGTGGAGAAGTACTTCGCCTTCCCCAGATTCGATAAAATAACGTTGCAGTCAGGAATGGGGTAATTCACTGCAATTGTCTGTTCATTTAATTTTTTGTAGTCAATGACCATCCGCAATTTTGATGATCCATCTTCATTCGTTCCTTTTTTTGGTACAATCCAAATTGGTAAATTGTACGGACTTCTACTTGGACGAATAATGCCGTGGTCCAATAAATTCTGTATTTCTTTATTTACAAACGCATTAAGAGACAGTGGGTATGGATATTGCTTACTCCATATAGGAGTTCCAGCAATTGTATTAATCTCTGCTCTTACGTCTGTTCTAAATGGCAATCTCATATTTATTCTAGAATGGAGCTTTCTAATTTCTCCATTAATTTTCCGCTTCAAATGTTCAATTTCTTCATTTTGCTTTATATAATTAATATTTTCAATTTGTTCTCCGTCTTCGGAGATGATTTCCCTATAATTTTCTTCCATTTCCGCTTTTTTAAAGCTTAGAAACTTTTCACAGTGATCTCCACTTTTCAAAGTTCCGTTTTCGAAATCTAGCACAATGTTTGCTTTTCTCATAAAATTGTACCCTATCAAAATATCAGCTTCGAGATTTGAAATTTCATAGAATCTTTCTTTTATTCCAAATAGTCTTGCTTCGCTAAAATAATTAATAATAGTGAATCCATTTATTGTTTTCACTCTTTTTCTTACAACTAATTCTTGCCTATTCCTAAAAACATTTGGGTTGCAGTAGCAACTGGTAGCACCACTGTCAATTAGTATGCTATACATTCGTCCGGATTCTCCTCTTTTTGTGATGTAGGGCAATCAGGTGTGATTTCTAAAAAAGATTTCTCATTTAAATTATTTATTCGTTGTGCCTTATTTTGCGGCTGATAACTAAATTGGGCGCTTGGGTGCTGGCGTTTAATGCCTTGCTGAAAGTTATTATGGTCATAACTATTGGAATTATTTAAATTTTGTCTCTGTGGAAAATTAATATTATTAAAGGGTGGTCTATAGTTAAAACCATTATTAAGAGGTTGCTGTGTCCTCTGCGGTATGTTGGCGGAGTTGTCTAATTCCATAGGTACTGGTTTCGTATTAATTTGTCCATTTTGAACAAAATTGGATCTTGGAATATTCCTTTCATTGCGTTGAGGGAAACGCAGTATATTGTGAGGTTTTTGGTTAGAGTTCATGCTAGATGCTCTATTGAATTGAAGTGCAAAATTTGAACGTATGTTATTCGACTCCTGGGCCTTTGCCAGGGCATTAGGAAGGTCAGTTGGAGATAAAGAGAATAAAATATTAGCCAATGGCGGATTCAATTCAGTTATAAAAACTCTCAAGGCGTATTGTCTATTTTTCTTATTTAACTCGTTTGTCAGTTCAGAACTCGAACCATGTGTCATAATGGTTTTGTTAATTAATGCAGTTAACTTTTTGTTAACTTCATTGTAATAATCGAGAATTGTTAAGGAGCCCTGTCGCATGATGCTAAGTTATTGTGCAATGATATGAAGTGGTCTTTTATCTGAATAAGCAAAATCTAAACGACTAAGGATGGCTCCAAGGTTCAAAACTGTACCGTGGTTTGTAAGTATGTCATTCGCTTCGTCAGTGATCTTGTTTCTCAAAATTGTTAATGCTGCGTAATATCTACGACTTCCTCTTGTGTATAGACTCATAGAATTGTTTGCGGCTTTTTGCAAACTAACATATGATGTTTTGCCATTAAATATTGGCAATGATTTCACTACATCTAACGTTTCCTCACAAAGAATTCGTTCGTCAATCTGTTCGACTCTATATTCCTCAACTTTATCTATACTGGTTAATTGTTGGAGGTTCCTAGTTAAATCATCTACTTTTCTAAGCAAAGGGCCTGTCTCTATTGCTTCTTTTATTAAATCTCTTATTTCTGTCTATATTCTGTCAGTCCAGTTAAACTTGACTCTGATACTGTATTGTTTGTCATTGTAAGTATCCTATTCAGTCGGTCGGTTAAAGTGTCAATTGTGTCTTCCGGCATTACAAATTTTTTCAATCTTTTAAAAATTTTTGATTCACAAATTTGATTTTATTTAATATATAAGTATCCAACAATTAAATAATGATAATAATTATAATAGTTATATTAAATACTCTTACGTAAAATCTATGGATCGCTGGTATCAGGCTGCTAATGTTGTCCTCGAATGTTGTTGAATTTCTGGTAACACGTCTTCCTTTTGGAATTTTTGGATACTTCTTCTAGATGTATTTTGTCTGTTGTGTTCACAATGTTTACAATGTTTCAAGTTGTTTATTTTGTATGTGTTTTATGTTCACAATTTTCAAAAAAAATTTTCAAATTCTATGTTATTTTCAAGTTACAGTTCACAATTTTAGTTGTTTTTTTCTGTACGTTTTGCATTAAACACAAATTGTTGAGCACAATTTTATTCATCAATTGGTAGTTCAATTCTTGTTTGATAGCACAATAACACGTAACATTTGTTAGAATCTTTTTTCCATTAAGTTCACCTTTTTTTTAGTTACAATTCTGCAATTACGCTTATATTTCTTTATCTTATGTGATTTTTTCACAACACCTCTTTTTTAAAACTTATAACAACTATTTTATGTGTTTTTAAACAAATTAATTTTTTTAATTTTTTCCCTTTCCTTGAAGGTACTTATTTTTTAGTTTGTGGACCGAAACCGTTCCTTACTTTGTTTTTCAGGATATAATTGCGATTTGCGGTGCCCCACGTTGGGCGCCAATTAAAATTTAATTATTTAGTTTTATTAAAAAAAATTATTTTATGTTGACTTTCTCAGTCAACATCTCAAACCAAACTTAAAATTATTTTACAAAAATTCATTCTTATATTTAATTAGATTATTCTTCTTTACAGCAAAAAGTATCATTTTTATTTTCATTTAATTTTGCTTGTTTGGCGAATATTTTCAAAATGTTGCAAACATCCATTCAACAGGTAGAAACATTACACCGTTCATATTTAGCAGACATAACGTCAGCATAATTTTGTGGGAAAGAATTTATGTTTTATTTAAAAATAAAAAATTCAAATCTTAACTTACATATGTACATACAAATAAGTGTTTAACTCAATCTTTGAATACATATTTTATTCGTCATTGCTGCTGTTGTTGTGTATGAGTGAAATACCTTCATAGTGAAGAAAGGAACCCAATTGTTTTCGCTACGTTGTACTTCTGTTTGCCTGTCCGTCTGTTCGTCACACGCTATTTTCTCAGGAACCGTAAGAGCTACTGACCTAAGAGTTGTACAGAGTATGTAGAACTATGGCCTCTTCAACAACAAATACATGAGAATTAAAAATTAAAGGGTTTTTTTTAACGAGCAACGAAAAATGTTAAAATCCCATATAATATACATACAATTGTATTTACATACATATTTATATTGAAATTTGAAATTTGAAAAATTAGTGTATTTTTATTAAAAAAATTAAAGCATCAGTTAATGCATTTTTTAATATGTTATTTTGACAACTATATCTTGGAAACCGTTAAAGGTAAACTCTTGAAATTTTCAAAAACGGTAAAACTAAAAAATCCGAAAATTATAAAATCACCAAACCGAAAAAAATGGCAAAACCCCGAAAAAAATCGTTAAAACGAAAAAAGTCACCAAAATTAAAACAAAAATTCTACCACTAAAATAAGTCGACAAATTGAAAAGAATCCTCTAAATTTAAAAACGCCAAAATGAAAAAAATCGCCAAAACGAGAAAAATGCGCCAAAACTAAAATAATTGTTTAATTGAAAAAAATCGCCAAAATTAAAAAAACGCCAAAAATCAAAAAAAAAATCGCCAAAACGAGAAAAAAGTGCCAAAATTCAAAAAGAGCTAATAAACGCAAAAAACCCCAAAGCTAAAAAACCGAAAAAAAATCAAAAACGAAAAAAAATGTCAAAACTATATTTTGTATTGTCTAAAGTTCGTATTGAATTACACATCTCGTGTCCGTATTTTAAATTTGCTTAAAGTTGATGCATCCTATATAGTCAACGTGAAAAAAAATTTTTATCTGAAACTGATCCAGCAGTTCAGCTTTGGCGATGAAAGTTTTTTTGTTAGCCAGATTGCTTGTTTTTACTTTTTTAATTTTTGTCGATAAACATTTAAAATCAAACGGGAGTTAGTTTTATAATAAAATTGTTATTTTCATAATTTATGAAAACAATCGCTACTTCTTTTGCGTTTGTTTGAATTACTTTGGAAACCTATAAAATTTATGTTTATTTTTCATATTGCATAATTTATAAGACTCTAAGGATTTGTCCTTTGATATGTATATAATTTATTATACGATCATAAATAAGAATAAAGTAAGCTGATGTCTTTGCTTGCTGTTTCAAAAATAAAAATAAAAAATAAATCTAATGAAACTTAGTTGTCGTTTTGCACGTTACTTAACTAAGATAAATATAAAATTTTGAACTTCCAGCTTCTGGTTTTCCTGAGATATGGCGTGTCAAAAATTCAAAAATCATTAAAAACACATATAAATGGTCTGCCATTATTGCTCACATCTTGAAAAGTTTTCAAGTTTTGGTGCTATTTAACATTATTAAAGCTATTGAGAATACCTTTAAAACTGCATTTAGTTTTAGTTTTTTTCTGAAAGGTCAAATATCACTGTGACGTGATTTAAAAATTGGGGAACTATATTTAAAAAAATTAAATTTTTAAAATTCTAAAAAAAATATGTGTTAACCCTGACAATCTCTTTTGCATTTTGTGTCAAAAAATTTGAAAGAGCTCTTATTAGTTCCTGAGATATAAACAATAACTTGAAATTATATGGGAAATTTGTATACTTTTTTAATTAAGAATGAAATTAAATGAAATTAAATTTTTATTCAATTGGTCTGCTATTGAATAAAAGGAGCTTTTATCTTAAACTCTGATGTAGTTAGAAGCACTTGAAATTCTTTCATATAATAGCTTTGTCGGAATCTTAGATACATATAATATAGAATTGTGAAATGTTCATTCTAAATTTTTATGTTAAGATCATTGTATGGATATGAGACTGAATTTAAATGTACTTTTAAATTAGTTAAATCATAATGAATAAAATAATTTTCTTATTGAATAGTGATCAACAGAAAACGAAGTCAATTTTTAATTATTATTTTTCGAACTTCATTTGTTTCTATATTTATGACTTATTTGAACGGGCTACAGTTCGTATCGCTATTTTAAGCCAAATTACATGTGATAATTATTAATGAACAAATAACATCAAAGTTAGTTGTAAATATTCTGACAACTTAGAGTTGAACGGAACAACGAGCCGTTTTCGAAGGCCACTAAAACTTCATCATCAGCGGTGGTTCACTGTGTGTGGAGTCAGTTGATGTAAATTTCTGCCTTATATACGAAACTTTTTTGCAAATGGAATACATGAATTGTTTAATTCATCGTATTTCAATTTGTAAAAGGTGTTTTGTAATGAAAGCTCAAATTTACCATCTCTAATTTACAACATTTATATTGTTAGCGAAGCTGAAGAATGCAAATCTAAGGTGCAATTTATCAAAATGTAAATTTATGCAAGATAAAATTGACTATTTGGAACCATCAGTTTCAGGAATAAAAGCAATCGAGAAATTACCGAGACCTAAAAATCTAAAAGATGTTTAAGCTTTTTTTAGAAAAAGTCACTTATTATATAAAATTCATTAAAAATTGTTCAATAGTGGCCGAGCCGTTAAATGAACTACGTCAAAAAAAAACGTAAAGTTTGTATGGAAAAAACGACAGGAAGAAGCGTTTAATCAGTTTAAACAGCAACTTATAAATGTAACAATGCTTTCCCATTTTAAGGAAGATTTGCCGTTAGTCTTAGCTACAGATGCGTCATCGTTAGGCATAGGCGCTGTCATCTCTCATATATATCCGGATGGGTCGGAAAGGCCAATTGCCCATGCCTCTAAAACACTGTCAATACATCAAAAGAATTACAGCCAAATTGAAAAAGAGGTTTTATCAATCATTTATGGGATAGAGAAGTTTCATGATTACATGTAAGGAAGAAAGTTAAAATTAATAACAGATCATAAACCTCTTCTAGCCATTTTCAGCCCAAATAAAAGTATCCCCATCCACTACACTCACCGGTTACAAAGATGGGTCTTATTTCTGTCTAATTATACGTACGATATACATCACAAATCTACAAATTTACATTCAAATGCCGATGTTTTGTCAAGATTGCCTTGTTCAGATGATAAGAAATTCGATGAAGAACTAGAATCTCTGGACATACGGTTGGTAGAAGAGAAGGTAAAAGCCAATTAAATTAAAAAATGTACTGCAAAAGACGAAGTCTTAGTTAAGGTACTGCAGAACATTAAGCACGTTTGGCCCAACAAAATAGAGAAAGTTAAGCCAAAGCTTAATATCGCTTAATGGAGTAATATTTCTGCAAACAAACTATAACAGGGTAGTTATTCCTCAGTGCAATCGCGGTCATATACAGAAAATTCTTCATGAAGGACACTGGACAGATAGCAAGACGTTATTGTTGGTGGGCATATATAGACTATGATATTGAGCAGCTAATTATAAACTGTGAAGCTTATTCACTGGAGTCCGCGATGCCGAAAAAAGGATTCAACTCATGGAGAGAGCCGGATAAGCCTTGGCAACGAGTTCACATTGATTATGCAGGACCCTTTTATAATTTTTATTGTTTCATATGCATTGACTCGTTTTCTCAATTTCCTCTCGTCATAAAAGTTAATTCAACTACAACAATGGGTACGATTTCTGTTTTAAGGAAAATATTTTCTATTGAAGGTTTACCGGACGTTATAGTTTCTGATAATGGTCCTAAATTTACGTCAGAAGAGTCCAAGAGATTTTGCAATGAGAACAGTATTCTACACTTAAGTACAGCACCATTTCCTCCGGCTTCGAACGGCTAGGCAGAACGTTTCGTTAGGACTTTTAAAACCTCTTTCAACAAACAAATAATTGCTGGTAACAATATAAAAAATGCTGTTTTAACATATCTTTTTACTTACAGAACAACTCCTGGAAAGAATGGAAAGTCGCCGTCTGAATTGTTACACGCAACTTTGCCAAAGGTGAACGTTGGATTAAGGGCACAATCATTAAGAAACTAGGCAATTTGCTTTATTTGCTGCGAAATGGAAATAAAACTTACTAGCGGCATAAAAATCAAATTCGTAAATGTGGGTCAAGGCTAAAATATTCAAATCGTGATTCAAATGACTTTAATGAAGCCAAAGTCTTTTAAAAGCCCATAATAAAACCCCAAATGTAAGTTCATATTCTGTTACAGTTATTTTAAACGCAACTCGTTCAACCTCTGCTATACAACATAGAAATGGAACAAACTCAGAAACCCCAACTTCCAACCAGCATCAACAGTTTACAACAATAGCTCCAGATATTCCACCGCGTCGTTCGCAAAGACCGAGAAAACCACCCAATAAGTATTCACCCCTCGGTATCAGAAATAGGTGCGGAGGAATTATTGTATTTTAAAAATATAAATCTAAACTTTATTTTGTTAAGTGTATGTAAGCAATAAAACTATAATTAAACATAGTTTACAATATTGTAAATAAGTTATTAAAACTAGTATACACTTTTGCAATTACTTGTTAAATGGCAACTCTGTAAAGAATTTTAATGTGCGAACCATTTTTCTAGATACTCATGTTGGTCATTCTACGATCGTGTCTAAATAAAATAAGTTGAATATCCAAAGAATAGGTTCAATTTGAACACAACAGTTGGAACCCATATTTGACCACCAACTTGTATTTTATCTTCATTCAGTTTGATATTACTATCACCAAATTTCCATTCATTATTAAAATCTTTATGTGGACCATAATTTTAATCTAATTCATTTCTTCCTTCCAAGACTGAATTGAAAGTCTGTGAGTACAAATCATCATCATCATTCTCAGTATTAGCAGCATTAAAGAAGAGGGTATTATTAAATTTTGTACGTTCTGCTAGTTTCTTTGATGTAGTTTTCCCTATCTTGACTGATGGTTTTTGAGACCTTAAACTTGTATTATTTTCAACTTCTGTCATGATTTTACTTTCTTCTTTCATGATAAATATTTCAATATTTGTATAACTATTCATGAATTGCTTGAGAGGTTCTGTTATAAGTTTAAATGTATTTCTTAGTTATTCACCTATATCTATTTTACCAGTTTTTATACTACGAAGCTTTTTCTTCAACACATTTCTTGTCAACACCAACTGCCTTAAAACTTTCTCATCCATGTTTGCTAACAGCAATAAACATGTATCAGCTATTAGATCAGGTGTCAGCTATCAGATCAGCTTGTCATGAGCTGGTCCGGTTTTCAGATAAGCTTATGAAGTATCAGATCAGCTTATCAGGTATCAGATCAGGTTATCAGATACCTGGTCTGGTTTTAAGATCACGTTATCAGGAGCGGGTCTGGTTTTCAGAGCAGCTTATCAGGAGCTGGCCTGTTTTTCAGGTCAGCTTATCAGGAGCTAGTCTGGTTTTCATAGCAGTTTATCAGGTATCAGACCAGATTATCAGACACCTGGTCTGGTTTTCATATTAGGTTAGTAAGTACCAGATCAGCTTATCAGGTAGCTGAACTCTAAAACAGATCAGACTTTCAGATTTTCAGATATCTAATTCAGATTGAGTTATCAGTATACAATATATACAATATCATCGAACGATAGTTTAAAAAATAAACCCTAGTTCCCGTCTACGAAATTCTATTCATGCAAGAATAGTTGGTCTGTCAAATACTAATATTATGATTGGCTTGCTAGAAAGTCCTTGTGGACTAAAATTTGAAAACATTTAAATATTTGTTCTCAAAATCTCTATATCAACCCAAAAAAATACATGAAGAATTTAATTTTATCAATTAAAATACAAGTTTATAGATAGTGAATCTGTTATTTCTCCTAACAAAGTCTAAAGTAATTCTATTATGATATTTAACGATGTTGTGTGTGTGAAGCATATTTTGGTATAGGGTGAGATGAGAATCTTGATTCGTTCTACTTATGTAAAACTTATACCAAAATCCCCAAACATTTGATACGAGATCATCATAATATAATTGTAATGTTAAGGTAAAGAAAGAAAAATATAAAGCACGTTGAAAGTATAAATATGGATTTTTGATTATAGGCAAAGATACTGAGTAAACGATGATTGTTATAGAAAACATTTTTACTACATAAAAGTTTACTTTTTCGTATTTCATTCGCCCTTAAACTTCATGAATCTAAATGTTATAAATAGTTAGCCACTTGTATAATGACAACTCAATCTGAATCAGATAACTTGATATGAAAATCTGAACATCTCCTGAGAGTTTGATTTGTTTTACAGATCAGCTACCTAATAAGATAATCTGATACTTAATAACCTAATCTAAAAACCAGTTCAGGTATCCGGTGACCTGATCTGAAAACCAGAGCAGGTATCTGTTAACATGATCTGATACCTGAAAAGGTGATCTGATACCTGATAAGCTGATGTGAAAACTGGACCAGCTCATGATAAGCTGATTTGATAGTTGATAGCTGATCTAATAGCTTATACCTGTTATTTTCTGTTAGCAAACATGGATGGGAAAGTTTTAAGACAGTTGGTGTTGACAAGAAATATGTTGAAGAAAAAGCTTCGTAGTATAAAAAATACACGTGAACAACTAAGAGATACATTGAAACCTATAACAAACACTCTTAAAAGAATTCATAAATAGTTCTAAAAATATGAAAAGAATTTCCATGTAATAAGAAAGTCAAATCAAGATCGAAGTTGAAAAAAATACAAGTTTAAAGCCGAAGAACCCATCAGTCAAGAAAGAAACAGGTACACCAAAGAAACTAGTAGAAGCAACAATATTTGATACTTCCATCTTATTTAATGATGCTAATACTGAGAATAACGATGGCGATGAGTTTTAGTCTAAAAATATGCAAAGAATTTCCATGTAATAAGAAAGTAAAATCAAGATAGAAGTTGAAAAAAATACAAGTTTAAAGCCGGAGAACCCATCAGTCAAGAAGAGACAGGTACACCAAAGAAACTAGTAGAAGCAACAATATTTGATACTTCCATCTTATTTAATGATGCTAATACTGAGAATAATGATGGCGATGAGTTTTACTCATAGACTTCCAATTCCGAAGACACTTACACTGACTTATCAGTCTTGGGAGGAAAAAATTAATTAGATTTAAACTATGGTCCACATAAAGATTTCAATAATGAATGGAAATTTGGTGAAAGTAACCTCAAACTGAATGAAGACAAAAAACAAGTTGGTGGTCAAATATGGGCTCTAACACCAGGAGTATTTTCTCTAATGTTTCATACAATACCAAAAAATTATGATAAATTTGAATTTGAAATCTATAAAAAGATTTTAATTACTACTAATGTATACATGCAGAATCATCATCGTTCACGAACGATGTTATCAAAAAATTGTTTCTGAAAACTGAAATCGACAAACTAGAGGATAATTTAATAATATGGCTTAGGGCATTAATATTCTAGAATGCTTAATTGCAAATTGATGGACTACAACGCGAAATAAAATTAGAGATAGAAGATAGTTATAAAATTGAAAAAGATAATCTAAAAATGAAATCATGTTTTGAAAGACAAATTGAATTGAATTGACCATGAATAGATTGGAAAATTAACTACATGTTAGTATAAATAGCTGAAAGGGCATCAAGTACTCCACAACACTTAAAAAATAAGAAAATCAACTCAATGCAACTCCATAAGCAATCTTTAAAATTGAATGTGCATTGAAGAAATATAATGAAAGAAATATATGATATTTGTGAAGCTTATTTGGTTAAAATGGGGGACTATACTACAAAAAATGTAAGTTATTGATTTTTGTAGGCTGTAAATTGGCACATTCTCAAAGTTTATATGGTCAGTATCGTTGAAAATAAAAGCTGCACTATAAAAACCAATGTAATGTGAAATATTTTTGAACTGGTACGAATACCAAAAAACTTAGAAACAGGTGATGGTAATAAATTTTTTAATAAACAGTTTGGAAAATTCATTCACAAATATAGGATTTAACATTAATAAATATGAAAGCATCAATAGTAGAATTATTTAATAGATCATTAAAAGAAATGATGTGAGGAAAATAATTTATCATTATGGTTTATATAAGTGGATTGATATATAAAGACTTACTTTGTGTATAAAATAGAAAAGTTTATCTCACCATTAAAATGTTTGCGATTAAAGTTAACTCAACAAATGAGAAAAAAACTGCTAAATACAGTATACAGTAATTTGAAGATGATAAAATGTAGAAATTTAATAAAAATAAAATTTAAAAGGAAAATACATATGTATGTATTTTGTCTTGTTTTTTGAATAATTGATTAAGAATGATAGGTGTTAGGAAATCTAATTAACTTAATTTATTGTTATTCTCTAAACTTGTTGGTAAGTATGATATATTGTGAAAACTTAAACATTCAAAATGAAGTGTAACACAATTCCATTTCGAAGGCTTTAGCACTCAAAATTTTAAAACATGAATATGGAGTTCTTATAAAAGATCTTAACTTTATTAATTTCTATAGCTATTAGATTTTTAGAAAATATAAATAAAGTAAAGAAGTTGGACTTTAGTATCCATTCTTTAAGAATGTACATGTGTATAAATGAGTATCAAACAAACTTAGTGAATAAATATGGACTTCAACTAGAATCATGCTGAAGCATGCATAAATTGTAAAATGCGATGTAAACAGATCTTACTTTTTACCTGTATCTGTATGAGTATCAAATAAATGTACGGAAAAAATTAAAGCATGTCGAAGAATGTATAATAAAAAAAATCCGCATGTCATACAATTTTATAAGACATTGTATGACTTTTTGCAAATGAAATACATACATATGTATCTACTGCGTAAAAAATTCAAAAGTAAATTCTAAAGTATAGATTTTTAATTGAAAGACCACTACATCTTGTAACGTAAGAGTTACTATCGATAGAATCATGCTTAGGCATGCATGCAAGCAAAAAAATGTGTATTAAGCTGTTAGATGGTGATGAAAAGCTCTTTTTAGGGTTCCGTACACCAAAGGTGAAAAAAGGCACCCTATTGTTTTTGCTACGCTGTCCGTCTGTCCGTCACACGGTATTTTCTCAGGAACCGTAAGAGTTACGGACCTGAACTTTGGACAGAGTATGTAGAACCTTAGCCACTACAACAACAAATACATGAGAATTCGAAATTAAAGGGTGCTCCAAAACGAGCGACAAAAAATGTTAAAATCTCATGTAATATACATACAATTGTATCTACATATGTATATTGACACTTGAAATTTGTAAAATTAGTGTATTTTTATACAGACTACAACAATAAACATTAAAATATTAAAAAATTTAAATTAAAGGGTGGTCCATCAGTTAATGCAATTTTGACTATGTAATTTTGACAACTTCCTATATCTTGGAGACCGTAAGAGGTAAACTCTTGAAATTTTCAAAAACGGTAAAACTAAAAAGCCGAAAATTATAAAATAGCCAAACCAAAAAAAATTACCAAAACCTGAAAAAAATCGCCAACAATTTAAAAAAAATCGCTAAATCGAAAAAAAAATCAACAAAATTAAAAAAAAAATTCTAGCACTAAAATAAATCGCCAAATTCGAAAAAATCGTTTAAATTAAAAAAAATCTCCAATATGAAAAAACCGAAAAAAATCGCCAAATCGCGAAAAATGCGCCAACACCAAAATAATTGTTTATGTGAAAAAAATCTCCAAAATTAAAAAAAAATCGCCAAAATTATAAAAAAACGCCAAATTTAAAAAAAAATCGCCAATACGAAAAAAATCGCCAAAAATTTTAAATAAACGCCAAAAACCGAAAAAAATCCTCAAAACGAAAAAAAATGCCAAAACTAAAAAAAAATTGCCAAAACCAACAAAAAATCACCTATATGAAAAAAACGCCAAAATTAAAAAAATCGCCAAAATAAAAAAATCGCCAAAATAAAAAAACGCCAAAATAATAAAAATTGCCAAAATTAAAAAAACTTCGTAAACCAAAAAAAATATTGCCAAAACTTGCAAAAAAGTGCCAAAACTAAAAAAACGCTTAAAACCGAAAAAACCCAAAAACGAAATAAATTCCAAAACTATAGTTTATATTGTTCGTATTGAATTACATATCTCGTGCCCGTACGGAACCCTTCGTGCGCGGGTCAAAGTCGCACTTCACTGAATTTATTTAATAATGAATTCGCAGACAGCAATTGTATCAGGATCAGTCCAACTCATGAATGTGTTGTATAGGGTATGATTGATTGTGATGAGGACCATTCTTAAGTGAAAAATCAATACATATGCATGCGATACAATCCAGCCTACTTTAACAAGAATAACTTCAAGGGGTTAACCCGTAAACCTCATGTTGAAACACTTTACGTAAAATTCTCATTAACATTAATATTAGTATTTCTGAAAATACCTATGGTGAATTGCTTGCTGGTGGAGGTAACTGAGTTATTTGAGATCGATTTTCTAGAATAGTTGATTATTTCCTTGTATATGAACTAATTTCTACATACATACATACTAACATATATTTATCTATATGTATATAGTTAAAAATTATATACATTTTCTAGAACAAAGGCGATCAGCCTTCATAAAATAAATATAAGTATATGGTATTAATGTGAAAATAGTATCAGTACCAAGTAACATAATTTGGGCAATTAAATTTTTAAAATATAATTACACATAACTAAATAATTCTTGTAGTATATGTGGTTCCTGTAAGAGTAGATTCGAATAAATTATTCGAAAACGACTTTCTGTTGATCGCTATTCAAGAAGAAAATTAGTTTATTCATTATGCTTTAACTAATTTAAAAGTATATTTTAATTCAATCTCATGTCCATACGATGATCTTAACATAAAAATTTAAAATTTACGTATCACAATTTTATATTATATGAATCTAAGATTCCAACAAAGCTATTATATGAAAGAATTTCAAGTGCTTCTAACTACATCAGAGTTTAAGATAAAAGCTCCTTTTATTCAATAGCAGACCAATTGAATAAAAATTTAATTTGAAACAGCAAGCGAAGACATCAGCTTACTTCATTCTTATTTATGATCGTATAATAAATTGGGTAAAATGAATAAAAAATAAGTAAGAGTGCTATATTCGGCTGTGCCGACTCTTACATACCCTTCACAAATCATAAAATGAAGAGACATGCGTGCATAAGCATGTAGTATATATGTATGTACATATCGACATACATACATATGTATGTACATAGCCATTTGTAACTTTATGAAAAACATTTCTATTCGAGTTTTCGAATATCGTTTCAAATATTCGTTTTTGTATCTGCTTATATCAAAATTTGACATTTGACAACTTTTACAAAATTTAATTATATACACATCACAATGGACCCAACTGGGTCCCCAAATGGAAGTGCGTTATATTACCACCCTTCCTAACCTATATTCCATACATATGTACTTATGTACATTCACATACATACATATGTGATCTTAATTATGAAAGTGGTTTAAAGCCTACAGTACACGGCATGTAAAAATCCACATGAGCATGTGAATATGTCGTCACGAGAATTTTCAACATGTTGGTTATATTTTTTTGATTAGTAGTATTTGCTACATGTCGTAAAATATTTATGATATTTTGTTCCAAAATCTAAAAATGACAAATTTAGCCGAGTCGATACATGTCTGAATTATACAATTTTTCACTAGTAATTAGAGGTTACACTTTATTTGACACATGACACAGATATGCAAACCTGTGCCTATGTTCTGTAACTTTGGTGAGAACTTTTCCAAAAGAAAAGTTTGTTGTCATTCTGTTATACACATACTTAGTTCCTTGCTCATGTTTCTTGTAAGCTTATTGCAGGTTGTATGTGAATCAGCCTTTGAAAAACAGGACAACCAATATAATTGCTTGATTTTTCTCGACGCGAAAACTTCTCGCAAGTTACAGAACACAGGTACTGGCCTAAGTTTTAGATCTTTCAAATAAAATGCAAATAGCTGGAAATAAAACGTTTGTTCTCAAAACAGAAGAACGTGAGTTCGTATTCTCAACTCAAAATTTTTTTTTATATATTTTTTATATATTAAAAATATTTCCTTCATATATATACCTATGTATGTGCCCGTAATTATGAAAGTGGTCTAAGTCATGTGCATTTTTGCTTCGAAATATAAAATTAATCTATGAAAAATTTCAATAAATATTCAAAAAATATTAAATAAATCGAGACTAGTACAACTCTAAATTAAAATGCAGCATTATGTAAAAATACTTATTTATTTGTTCAAATGTAATCTATTTAATATCTCAACCAGAGAAATATATGGCTTAGGCCACTTTCATAATTAAGGGCACATATGTACATCAGAGCGACTCAACTTATATGGAACAGAAAAAAGTGATTTTGTTACCCCTCTGAAAATAAAGCTTGATATGTTTTGTGATGGTTCCCAAAATATTTTGGTTCTAGCGTTGACCATCTTTAAAAAAAGTATTTATTCATTTTTTGAATTTTCTTGTACTTTGTTCCAAGACGACTTAAATAAAATTTGGTATCATCAAAAAGAATTTTCGAAGCACCATCCAATGTTATATAAAATTTTACCAATTGCGACCTATTAACTGATATATTTAACTAAATACATATTTTCGTTTCGGGTTTTCATAAAAATTCTACCTATTTGGAAATAATGTTTTGGTTTTCAAATTGAATCTCTTTTAAAATAATTTTAATTTATTTTCTTGTGATTATTCACATAAAACGCGAAGATCGCGATATATTTTTTATTTGTTTTTTGATGTAGGCAATATGGGCATCAAATTTTTTTTATTTTTCAATTATAATAATATGGTGATAAGCAAATGATCTGTTTTCAAATCTAGGATGCTGTGATATATATATATGTTTTCTAATTTTAATTTTTAGTTGAATACGAAATTATGTATTTAGTTAAATATATCAATTAGTAGTTCGCAAGTGGTCAAGTTTTGTATACCATTAGATGCTGCTTTCAAAACTATTTTTGATGTCGTCTTGGATTAACGTACAATAAAATTCGAAAAACTGAAAAAAGACTTTTTTTAAAAATGATCCAGCTTACGGATTGTCAACGCGAGAACAAAAATACTTTGGGAATCATCATAAAACTTATCAAGCTTTATTTTTAAAGGGTAACAAAATCACTTTTTTATTCAGTCGCTATAATGTACATATGTACATATTTATATGTACATATACATTTGTACATATATACTCTAAAGGAATTTTTCTAAAGAATTTTAGAAAATAATATTAAAAAAATATACATACAACATATGTACATATGTATTTGTATTGCAGAGAGCTGTAAATAAAAGATTGGTTCTCAAAACATAAGAACGTGAGTTCGTATCCCCAACTCGAAAATTTTTTTTTATTTTTTTAAATATTAAAATATTAGCTTCATATATATATGTATATACATATGTATATACATATATACTGTAAAGGAATTTTAGAAAATAATATTAAACAATTATACGTACACACATAGCTAGCTGTGAATAAAACGTTTGTTCTTAAAACAGAAAAACGTGAGTTCGTATTCCCACCTCGAAATTTTTTTTTATTTTTTAAAAATATTTCCTCCATATACATACATACATACATAAGTACATACATTTATATATATGTACATATATACTGTAGAAGAGTTTTTCTGAAGAATTTTGGAAAATAATATCAAACAAATATACATACATATGCACATATTTGTTTATTTTTAACGCCTATTTGAAAATAATCAAACCTTTATCATTAATTGAACTCAGCCAGCGAAACAATTCAGGGCGTTTACTCTGTAATTCGAAACGATAGAAAATCCTTTTGAATTTATATGTTATTAACATTGCATTCAAAAAGCATTTGCTTTCGTTTCTAATTGCACAGAAAACCCCCAGGCCGATTGTCTATCCATAAATAGTACTTTTTAGTTAATTTATTTTAAAAAAATCACTCACTCAAACACCCTTAAAGAATCTTGTCCAATTTGAAATACATAGTACATATGTATGTACATTGTACATATGTGCCCTTAATTATGAAAGTGGTCTAGGCCATGTGCATTTTTGCTTCAAAATATCATATAAATCTTTTTTTTTTTGTAAATACATATATTTATTTATTGTATCTTCAAATATGAACTAACAATAAGTGATCAAATCTTAAAGCTAAAATATAATTATTTAGCCCGACCAGTGTCGGCCTAAACTTAGTGATAGTTTAAATAATACAAAGTAGTGATAATCAAAATGGAAAATTTAATGTATTTTCAAGCATTCCCATCTAGAGTGTTGAGTAAAATAGCCCTTGTGTCCCTCTTTTTTAGGCGGATGTGTCCAGTAAAGTTCAAAATATTACGAGCAAGCGGCTTAGGATGTGACTCGAGTTTTGTTCAGTATTTGCCTGCGTATCTTGCAATTTCTTCAGTCACTAGTGGCATTTTTAAATCACGATGCAAATTTGAATTCTTAATGTACCATGGAGCAGATGTTATTAACCTTAAAATTTTGTTTTGTCTTCGTTGAATTCTCTCTACATTGCAAGCTGAAGCAGAGCCCCATAACTGGATAATGTAACACCATATTGGCTTCAAAAGCGACTTGTATATTAAAAGTTTGCAGTCCAGACTAAGTGTTGAATTTCTGCCAATCAACCAATGATTTTGAGATAACTTTAGTTTCATCTGAGTTAGCTTAATGTCAATATGATGTTTCCATGTAAGCCTTCGATCAAGGTGTATACCAAGGTATTTCACTTGGGAATGTTGAGGAATATTTTGATTGTTGATTCGAATCGGGGAACAAGTATCTCTTCTTAGGGTAAACGTTGTATGGACACACTTTTGTTCATTGACCTTAATTCTCCATAAGTTCAACCACATTTCCAAGTGTGAACTATGTTCTTTAAGATATCGGGAGGCCTCGTGCGGGTTTTCATGCATACTAAGGCAGGCTGTATCATCGGCAAACGTAGATGTATGGATATTGCTGCTCACAGGCATATCACAAGTATAAATCAAATACAAAACTGGCCCCAGTATGCTCCCCTGTGGCACACCGTATGATATAGATTGGGGCAGACTCATGAATCGTAAACTTTCGGGTAGTTATGTAGCTTTCTAATAAATTCAGAAAATTTATTGGTAAATATGATTTTAATTTTAAAAAAAGGCCTTCATGCCACACTTTATCAAAGGCCTGAGAAACGTCAATAAACAGGGCAGAACAATACATATTTTCTTCAAAAGTTCTTCTTATAAATTGCACCAATCTATGAGTTTGTTCAATGGTGCTATGCTGACTTCTAAAACCAAATTGATGGTCTGGAATGCACCCACTATCAGTTAAAATTGAGGACAATTTTGTCATGAGCAGCTTTTCGAAGAGTTTTGACATTGTTGATAGCAGACTTATTGGCCTGTATGACTCAGCCTTGGTAAGGTCTTTGCCCGGCTTTGGAATCATTTTGACCTTCGCAAGCTTCCAGGTTTGTGGATAATACTCCAGTCGTAAAATGGCGTTAAAAATAAATAACAGGATTCTAATTGCAATATGGGGCAAGTTTATCAGCATATTGTTAGTTATTCCATCAATACCTTGAGCTTTCTTCGGGTTGAGTTCAGCAATTAGTTTCTGAACATCACGCGTCTTAAATTTTATGGGTCGAGGGGGTAGCGCAACTACACTTGGTAAATCAACAACACCAGTACATCTGTTTGGGGTAAATACGGATTTTAAATGCTCAACAAATATGTTACCTTTTTCAGTATCGCTTCTGGCCCAACCTCCGGTAGAAGTGCGCAGAGGTGGTCTATAAAAATTTACAAATGTTTCACTTAAAATAATCATGGGCACGTGAAAAAAAAAATATGTTCACTTGGCAATCACTGTTTACTTGGCCATCACAGTTTCAGAATGCTGGAAATCCAAGTAAAAACTGTAGAATGCAACAACAAATAACATTAAGCCACTACAATTATACTTACATGCATGTACCGATGGTACATCGAATAAGTAAAAATAATTAATGTGATGATCGTAAAAAGATAAGTAAGAATAGTTAAACATACTGAGGTAGAGTAAAATAATTTCGTGCTAACCTAAATAGAAAAATGAAAAATTGGAAAAAACAGAAAATTATTAGTGATACTTATAAATGTGTTTACCAAAGGTAAATCAATTGTATACACAACAATCGTTTCTCATATTCCATTCATTGTACATTTAAGTTAAATAGCTGATGTTAATAAGAATCTCTACCCAAGTAGATAGACTAGGGTGCTGATGAAGTGCGTGGCTGCACAGAAAAGTATCGGTATTTCCCCCAGCTTAAAGTCTAAGTTTAATTTTTCTTCTCTTCTTTAGATAATCACATTAATTAATAAAAAAATATTTCATTCAATAAGAATTGAAATTACTGAACTTAAGCCTGATTTAAAATTATTTCTGATTAAAAATCACTAAAAGTTCAATTAAAAATTTACAAATGTTTCACTTAAAATAATCATGGGCACGTGAAAAAAAAATATGTTCACTTGACAATCACTGTTTACTTGGCCATCACAGTTTCAGAATGCTGGAAATCCAAGTAAAAACTGTAGAATGCAACAACAAGTAACATTAAGCCACTACAATTATACTTACATGCATGTACCGATGGTACATCGAATAAGTAAAAATAATTAATGTGATGATCGTAAAAAGATAAGTAAGAATAGTTAAACATACTGAGGTAGAGTAAAATAATTTCGTGCTAACCTAAATAGAAAAATGAAAAATTGGAAAAAACAGAAAATTAATAGTGATACTTATAAATGTGTTTACCAAAGGTAAATCAATTGTATACACAACAATCGTTTCTCATATTCCGTTCATTGTACATTTAAGTTAAATAGCTGATGTTAATAAGAATCTCTACCCAAGTAGATAGACTAGGGTGCTGATGAAGTGCGTGGCTGCACAGAAAAGTATCGGTATTTCCCCCAGCTTAAAGTCTAAGTTTAATTTTTCTTCTCTTCTTTAGATACTCACATTAATTAATAAAAAAATATTTCATTCAATAAGAATTGAAATTACTGAACTTAAGCCTGATTTAAAATTATTTCTGATTAAAAATCACTAAAAGTTCAATTAAAAATTTACAAATGTTTCACTTAAAATAATCATGGGCACGTGAAAAAAAAAATATGTTCACTTGGCAATCACTGTTTACTTGGCCATCACAGTTTCAGAATGCTGGAAATCCAAGTAAAAACTGTAGAATGCAACAACAAGTAACATTAAGCCACTACAATTATACTTACATGCATGTACCGATGGTACATCGAATAAGTAAAAATAATTAATGTGATGATCGTAAAAAGATAAGTAAGAATAGTTAAACATACTGAGGTAGAGTAAAATAATTTCGTGCTAACCTAAATAGAAAAATGAAAAATTGGAAAAAACAGAAAATTAATAGTGATACTTATAAATGTGTTTACCAAAGGTAAATCAATTGTATACACAACAATCGTTTCTCATATTCCGTTCATTGTACATTTAAGTTAAATAACTGATGTTAATAAGAATCTCTACCCAAGTAGATAGACTAGGGTGCTGATGAAGTGCGTGGCTGCACAGAAAAGTATCGGTATTTCCCCCAGCTTAAAGTCTAAGTTTAATTTTTCTTCTCTTCTTTAGATACTCACATTAATTAATAAAAAAATATTTCATTCAATAAGAATTGAGATTACTGAACTTAAGCCTGATTTAAAATTATTTCTGATTAAAAATCACTAAAAGTTCAATTAAAAATTTACAAATGTTTCACTTAAGACATATAGTTTTTTCATATGCCAGCAGCTCTTGGAGTCGTCTAGTGCACTTTTTAAATCTAATTTTATTTTGGGGTGATCTGTGCTGTTGCCATTCCCTTCTAGCTGTCCTTTTTTCACGTAAAAGACGTTCAATGTCTGTAGAATAAATTCTATTAAACCCAGTCTGCGGATGGGAAGTAGTGGCATGTTCAGCAGCCTGTTTAATATTTTCGTTAAGATTTTCAATGTTAGATTCAATATCACCTGGTGTTCTTAGGTTAATATTTTCCGTACAATGGCTACTGAGGTATTTTTTGAACCCCAGCCAATTAACACGGTTGATCATCTTTACATATGGGACAGGGAAGTCACTTCTTAGTGGGCTACAAATTGTAACAATCGTGGAAGAGTGATCGGAGGAGAGATCTACAGAAGCTTCAATATGAATTAATTCCCTAGCGATATTTTTCATGACTCCAAAATCTATAACATCCGGAATTTTTTGTATGTCCGTAGCCAAGCCCATTTTTGAAATTGTGTTGAATAATGCCCGACCTCTAGGTGTAATAAGACGCGAACCCCAGAACGTATGTTTTGCATTGTAGTCCCCAGCTGCTACAAAACAAGGGCCAAGAGATTTGTAGAATTCCTCGAATTGATCCTCAGTAATTGCGAATCTGGGAGGGGAGTAAATTGATGATATCACGAAATTTGTAACAAAATGTTCGACACAAATATTTGTTGCTTGTAGATGTTCTTCACAAATGTTATCAAGGACATAGTGTTTGAGTCTTGACTTAATTAGAATTGCTGACCCACCGCATGCTCTCCCCCTCGGGTCCTTTGAATCATATAGAGTGTAACCATAAGCTCCTTGAAGTCAAAATTTTTTTCTGCTTGTTCTTTTGGCTTAGTGCAGCTAGCAGTACCATGCAATTCACCGCAGATAACACAAACTGTAGGTAAATTGCAGTAAGTTTTTGTATGGCCATATTCTTGGCAATTATGGCACTGTACAGGACCTGAACGCTTACGTGGCTCTTCAACTGTGATTTTTCGGTGTAAGAGAAACTTTACGCTATAAATTGGATGGGTTGCATTTTTTTTCAATTGTATGTCATTCGGCTCCAGTTCAATGCGAAATAGGGGTTGGGCGACCTTTTCTCTGTTAATTATATTAGTAACGTTTTTTACCTTAAATCCTTGGTGTAGAAGTGCACATTTTACTTCTTCGGGCTCAACATATGAATCTATGCCCTTTAGTACTATCTGTAGGCCTTTAACACTCTTAAGTTGGTATGTGTAAAAGTTTGTTTTATTGTTGTTTTCATCATATTGTTTTCATCATATATTTGGATTTTAGTTTCATCAATATTACCTCGTTTAATTGGAATTACGTGAAAAGTATTTTCACCAATGGTCGACAGTAGTTTTGTTAGAAGCGCGTTAGAATTTTTTTCCCTCACTTGTACCTTTGGTTTTGAGCTACTGTTATCTGTAGTGATAACTTGGTTAGGTGATGAACAGCCCGAAGCGAATGATTTCAATGGCTTAACTGGCGAAGTACTAGGCAACTGTAATGTTAAAGAATCACTAGTAGGCATTGGACAAAGCGAAGTTGATCGCTGTCGAAAAAGTGGATTTGTTGTTAGAAAAAGTGTATTATCAAATTTTTTATTTTTGTTAAGAGCTTCCGAACTCACAGTAAGTCTGTCATCAGGTTTTTTATTTTTATTGTTATCATTATGAGCATCAGAACTCACAGTAAAATAGGAATTTCTGCCGTTATAACTCACTTCACATTTATTTGTTTTTGAGGTACTCGTATAGAGTATTCCTCAAGGGCACTTTTGTTTGTTTGTTTGTTTTTTTTTTTTGATTACGGTTTTTTTGTTTTTGTTATATATGACTATGCAAAAAAATATTAACAAAGCAATTAAAGCTTATTTATCAAAGTTAATAATATGTATTACGAATATTTTCTTTTATATGATTTTTTTTTTTTTAGTATGTATGTAAAAAAAACTCCGCTATGACGTTAGTTCACTATGAAGGTACAACGAGAACTGATATAAATCTTTGAAAAACTTTTTAGTTGTGCCGTTCAACTATGTGTTGTCAGAATATTTAAAACTAACTTTGATGTTATTTGTTCATTAATATTATCACATGTAATTTGGCTTAAAAAGCGATACGAACTTTTTTAACCCGTTCAAATCATGAATACAAAAAATTTTACTACAAGTCGCTGGCTAACAAAAATTTTTTGAATAAGATTTTTATGTAAAACAATATTCTTGTAGCATAAAATTATATAACTTTACATATGCATATGATGCAAAACTCTTCGTAAATTAAAATAAACAATGAATTTTTCACAGTCTAACTACATTTAAGAGATGTTAAAATGTATGTAATGGGCGACGGCTCGAAGCGACGGCGGTGGATTTACCTTTTATGATTAATTTCTTTTTCAAAAATATATTGAAAAAATTAAGTATTAATTAAGTTATGATTATTAAAATTCATTGCTCGAACTCAGTCTGCGAATTTCCACAGTCTGATTGCTTATCATGTATCCATGCTACCTTTTTAAATCATTGTATCTTTTTACGAAATGTATTGAGGAAACAAAATAACCAAATCGAACTCAAGCAATCCTGCCCATTTTGAAATACATACATAAGTACATACATATTTACATAGTATATACATATGTATGTATGTATAACAAATCCATGCTCTTTATCAAGCGCTTATTTACTTTTTTAAATAATACCTACTAATACATAAGTATGTACATTAGAGTTGGGCATAGTTGTTCCTTTTGCGGATTGTTCTTTTTTATCCCAACAACAAAAAGAACTAGTTCGTTCTTTTCGTTCAGTTGTTCATTTCGGTCAGTTGTGCAGTGAACAACAGATCAGAGATTACACATACATGCATACATTGAATCCTCTTCAATGTTTTATTCGTTTGTTAATATTCTAAAGAAATTTCATTTCATTCTTAACGACCTTATTTAATTAATAATTTTTGATTGGAAATGCTTAGAATGAAGTTTGATCATTTGAAAACAAATTTTAATCATTTTTTTAATACTGATTTATATTCGACACAACAAATTATTTCTTTTAATTGAGTAAAAATTTTCTTTGCTTAGACGTATTTTCATTTGTGGTTTGTAGTCTTATTTGTTGTATGCTTTTAGTAAGTAAAAGGTAAAAATTAATATTTTTAAATTTTTAAAATGAAATCCGTTTTCAGTTTAAACCAAATTATAATCACTTTTTTAATTCTAATATTCTTTTTCACAATCTGTTTTTTAGTTCAATACTACAAATTATTTCTATTAATTTTGTAAAACTCACTTGTATATTTTACTAAGTATACATTTTCTTTTGTTTGTTTTGATTATTGTGCTAAAAATTTAATAGGCACACTACATTTGTGTATTTTTAACAGCATGCAAACGAGAATCTATAATATTTTACTTGAAATCTTTTGCATGTGCATTGGTCAGGAACAGAGAATAAGATAAACAAAACAAAATAAAAACCAAAAATTAACGAACGAACAAAAAACGAACAAGACCGAGATATCAAAAAGTACCAAGAGAATAATAAAGACCAAAAGAACAAGAAAGACTAAAATAACAACAAAGACCAAAAAGGAACAACTAGTCTGAACTAGTTCAAATCGTTCACTTATGGGAATAGTTCAATTGAACTAGTTCGTTCTTTTTGAGCCCAACCCTAATGTACATACATAAGAACATTAGCAAATGAATTTCTATTTACTTTTGCATATGAATCTATATACATATGTACATACATATACATGTACATAAGCATGTACCTACCCAGCATACCATATGCGCTCTAAATGAGCTCATAAAGACTCTTTTTTAGGAACGCTGACGCTCATAATGAGTTCATAAAATAATCATAAACATTCATGAAACGCTAATATTTGAGTGGCTTTTTCCACTAAAGTGGTCACTCATGAAAGAGCTCTAAATTTTATGCATAAAAGAGTAGTTTCCTAGCTTACCATATGCGCTCTAAATGAGCTCATAAAGACTATTTTGTCGGAGCGCTGACGCTCAAAATAAGTTCATAAAATAATCATAAACAGTCATAAAACGCTCATATTTGAGTGGCTTTTTCCAATAAACTGGTCACTCATGAAAGAGCTCTAAATTTTATCCATAAAAGAGTATTTTATGACTCTTTTTATTTTTAATATTACATGCTGGATTTTCTTTTCTTAATTTATTTGAACGAAGTTCACTTATTATTAATTTGCTTTCTTTTAAGCTTGCTATTTTCATTATTTTAATTATTTATTATTTTTATATTTATTATAAAATAACTCACAATTTTGTCTTTACGCTTCCAAAAATATTCACTAATGAATCAATTTTTGTAACTTCTTTCTTCTGCTTAGCTGGAATTTACCGTTATCTGGCAGCGTGCAGAAATTACTCATAAAAAACACATAAAATCTATCGTTTATGAGCTCAGAAATATGCGCGCAGAAACCAAGCATAAAACACTCATAAAATTTACCGTTTATGAGCTCAGAAATTTACACGCAAGAAACACTCATAGAAAGTCATAAAATCGATCGTTTATGAGCTCAGAAATATGCACGCAGGAAACACTCACAGAAGCTCATAAAATCGCTCATATATGAGCTCATATGTATATAAGAGCGCTCCGATAATGGTATGCTGGGTATATTTTCCATGACCACTTGCTTCTTTAATACAATACTTTATTTGTACATGCATGCATTCATATTTACATACTTATGTATGTAAATATGTTTGTATATAAAATAAGTCTGAGTTTTTACAACAAAAAACTGAATATTATTCTCTCAAGGTAGCATATTGTTGTTGTTGTAGTGGTTCAATTCAACACTGAATACAAACTCTTATTTATGCATAAGTATGTATGTATGTACATATGTACGAATGCCTACAGTATACCTAAATATTTTTTTTAATACCCCACACAGCGTTACCGTTGGTGCTACTAAAGTAGCAATTTGCCACTTTTTCGACTGCTTGGATACTATTGTGCTACCTTAACAAAATGCAAACAAATTTGATACTTTTTAGGGTTCCGTACACCAAAGGTGAAAAAGGACTCTATTGTTTTCCGTCCGTCTGTCCGTCCGTCTGTCTGTCACATGGTATTTTCTCAGGAACCGTAAGAGCTTTGGACAGAGTATGTAGAACCTTGGCACTACAACAACTAATACATGAGAATTAGAAATTAAAGGGTGCACCAAAACGAGCGACGAAAAATTTTAAAATCTCATGTAATATACATACAATTGTATGTACATATTAATATTGACACTTGAAATTTGTAAAATTAGTGTATTTTTATATAGACTACAACAATAAACATTAAAATATTAAAAATATTTAATTAAAGGGTGGTCCATCAGTTAATGTAATTTTGACTATGTAATTTTGACAACTTGCTATATCTTGGAGACCGTAAGAGGAAAACTCTTGAAATTTTCAAAAACCTTAAAACTAAAAAATCCGAAAATTATAAAATCTCCAAACCGAAAAAAATCGCCAAAACCTGAAAAAAATTGCCAAAAATTTAAAAAAGATCGCTAAATCGAAAAAAACGACAAAATTAAAAAAAATTCTAGCACTAAAATAAATCGCCACATTCTAATAAATCGTTTAAATGAAAAAAAATCGCCAATATGAAAAAAACGCCAAAAACCGAAAAAAATCGCCAAAACGCGAAAAATGCTCCAAAACCAAATAATTGTTTATGTGAAAAAAATCGCCAAAATTAAAAAAAAATCGCAAAATTTAAAATAAACGCCAAAAACCGAAAAAATCCTCAAAAGGAAAAAATAAGTGCCAAAACTAAAAAAATCGCTAAAACCAAAAAAAATCACCTATATGAAAAAACGCCAAATTAAAAAAATCGCTAAAATGAAAAAATCGCTAAAATAAAAAAACGCCAAAATAATAAAAATTGCCAAAATTAAAAAAACTTCAAACACCAAAACAAATCTCCAAAAACGTGAAAAAAGTGCCAAAACTCAGAAAGCGCCAATAAATTAAAAAAACCTCAAACTAAAAAAAACGCTTATAACCGAAAAACCCCAAAAACGAAAAAAATTCCAAAACTATAGTTTATATTGTTCGTATTTAATTACATATCTCGTGCCCGTACGGAATCCTTCGTGCGCGGTTCAAAGTCGCAATTCACTGAATTTATTCTAATTTTAGCCCCTTTTTGATACTTTTTACTGAATGAAGATGTACTTTTTCCTACTATCGGTTTTATTTATATATGTTATGCTGTTTTAATATATTGACTTGTAAGCAAGCTTATATGACATTGTTTTTCTTGTAATGCGTGTTTAGTTTATGCATATCTTTCGAATAATTGATATACCCAGGATTGATTATTTTCGTATATCTCTGTCTGTATGAGTATGTAAATACCCTGCAGCAGTATTCTCCTGCAATTGTCTAAAAGCTACTAGTATAATTACTACAACAGCAACTACTAGTTCTGATGAGTACTAGTAAATGAAGTAGTTCCAAGGCACCACATTGCAAAATAGATTTTGGCTGTCTAACAGAGCCCTTGCACTGTACGAAAATTAGTTTTATACAATTATTAAAGTTTTAGGTTCACCTAAAAATAATTATAATCAAATAATTATATTCAACCTTTTGTATTTTTGAATTTTTATAAATAATTGCGAATTTTAACCAGCAGTTGTCACCGGGTAACAAAGTAATTAAACCACCATTTTTATAGAATTTTTCTTTGCTAAAAGATCTGGTAATAAACTAGTCCTAAACTAGTACAATTGGCACTTGAAATTTTCTAAACACACTTAATGCTAATTTGAGCATTAATATGTTATAGGAAAGTTTACAGTTGGGAACTAGCGGTGGTAGTTTCTGTACTAGTAAAATACTAGTTGGACGCTAGTTCGATCTCCTGCAGGGTATATTTACATATATATTTGCATATGTGTGTAGGTATATATATACAATGTACATAAGTAAGTATATTACACAAATTTCGTTGAACTATAGTAAATTTTAATTAGGAATAATTTCTTAATCGGGAAAATAGAAAATTAATAGTGATACTTACAAATGTATTTAAGAAAGGTAAATCAATAATTGTATACACTATCCTTTCTCATATTCCATTTCATTAAAAATACAATTTAAATAGCTGATATTAATAACAATCTCTGCCCAATTAGATAAACATGTGTGCTTCATCAGCTTCATGAATGCACAGAAAAATGCGCATTTACCCCAGCTAAAAAGTATAGTTTAATTTTTTTATCTTCTTTAGAAAACCACATTATTTACTAAAAATATTTTATTTCATAATAATTGAAAATACTGAATCTAAGTCCGATTAGGAAATTATTCCTGATTAAAAAAAGTCACTATTAAACTTTTAATTACTTCAAAAAATTGCGCAGCGCTAAAAGACTGATTGTATTTAAGTATTTCTTTAGACCCAGTATTTATTAAATTGTTTCCGTTTTTTGTAATATAATAAGTGGACTTGATATTTTTGTAAGAGAGTTCTCAAATTGCTTGTATAAAAATTTCTATCCAAAGTTATATACATTTGCTTTATATACATATCTTTAGTTTGTTCCCGCTGAGCGGTTCCTTTTCTAAATTGCCATCATTAGAAAATAAATTTTCTAACGGACTGAAAGTTGAAACTTGTCATACCGTGTTATCTTCTTTAAGTTTGTAGTAAAGTGATTTATAAGACTGAATTCCAAATGATGAACCTATTCAAAAGTACAGATATACGGTTTCAAAAAATAGGAATTTAACAACTATTAAAAATTTTCAAATCAACCTTTTTCCGTTAATTAAAAAATGCAATGTACAAAAAATTTACATAATTGTCTTGTGCATGTTTCTTGAGAATTAAATATTCAGATATTTCTTAAAAAACTTAAATAAAATAAATAAATAAAATACATTTTCTCTAAGGTAAATAAGCTGAGTTAGTTTTTTTGTAAATAAGAGCCAATGCTAAGAAAGCATTAAAAATACATAAATATATATCCCCAGAATATTCAAATAATTTATTATTATAAGCAGAGACTATGTGAATTATTTTTATATTTTGTGGCTTTATTTTATCATAAAAATTGTATTTTTTAGTCTTTAGATATGCAAAACCAGATATTTATCCTTGATGTTTTAAAAAATAAGCAGATTTGTTTTAATTTTTCTTGTTTTTATAGTTGCCCCTTTTTTCTTAAAATCCATTTTTACGTGCCACCTATTTTTAAAAATCCCCTTTTGTGCCGCTTTTTGAAATTTCACAACGGTAGCACTGACTACACATATTATGCAAACACATTCGTTTGCATGCCCATGAACATCGTGACCGTTTGTGCTACTAAAGTATCAATTTGCCACTTTTTTACCTTCTTGACACTTTTAGTGCCACTTTTTTAAAATGAGCTAAATCTGCTTCTTTATATTATACTTTGAACCTTTTTGACCCTTCTTAGATTCCATCACTTTATTTATTTTTTCGCAGCAATCTGCTTTTATAAGCATAATTTCTTATGACAGATTATTTTTTTTTATCTCAACTTATACGAAAGCTGAACTGTTTGCATCAAAGTTTGAGTTGATTAAAAGAAATAATCAACTGTATCTGATTTTGTTAATAAATTTTTAAACCCAATAAAATTTTTAATGAATATTCCTCTGACTGAATTAAAGTATATCATTTGAAACATTTTTTCAAGCCGTTTCAAATGGTGTAATGAACTTTAGCACTAGCAATGCGTTATTTTAAACATACAACAATTGTTTAAGCATTTCAATATCAGGTGCTACTTGTATTAACAAAAATTCTATTATATTTTGAGGATTATTAGATTTGAGTAGTTTTTAATTTACATACATATGTTGCTAGTTCTTGAGCGAAATTTTGCGAAAACTATTAACAGAAATAAGTTAACAATAACTAAAATGAAATAATACTTAAAAAATAATATAATTTAATAGAAATAATCAGTACGTTCGTAAAAAAAAGTTCGCGTATATCTGCTATTTATACTGTCAAGTAAATCAAAATCAAATTCCGTTTTCCATAATTTAACTGTAATTCAAACTACAAAAACTTTTAGCATTGAGTCAAAATAAGGTTAAGTTATAAGAAAACAAAACATACTGCCAGTTTATAGAAGGAATAATTGTGCTGAAAACAAAACAAAACGAAGTTTTTGACATTCGTTAGCTATAAGCCACATAGAGCAAAAAATTATCAGCTGAAGTAGCACTGTTACCTGGTTATATACACCTTGTTGTGTGTTTCTGGTTATAGAGGCAAAGCACTTTATGTCAAAGCATAATAAAAGGCAGCTTTATAATGTTAATAATGATAAATTTTTAAACTTTATTGCTAACAAATGAAACCAGTGTAAATGTGGTTATATTTTCGTTAAATCGGCATTTGCAGCAAATAAATATGAGTGTTGTTTTATATTTGCCATCCCATGTCAAATAAATATATTTCGTTATTTCTTATTTATGAATTGTTATTTAGTTTTTTTATCTATAAATTTATAATGGTTTCATTGTTTCTAAGATATCACTTGTAAATAAAATTTAATCCATAGTAAAATGAATGAAATTAACTCGAAATCGTGTTTATACTTTAAATTTTTGTTCCTAAAATAGTTGACCCTTTTATGATAAAAATCCCCTTTTTTGTGCCACTTTTATTTCTTAAATCCCCTTTATGTGCCACTTTTTGAAATTTCTCAACGGTCACACTGCCCACGAATAAGAATGTGCCAAGCAAAATTATCATTAAAAAAAAAATCAGTGAAGTGCGACTTTGACCCGCGCACGAAGGGTTCTGTACGGACACGAGATATGAAATTCAATACGAACTTTAGGTAATATAAACTATAGTTTTGGCATTTTTTTCGTTTTTGGGTTTTTTCGGTTTTAAGCGCTTTTTTACTTTTGGGGTTTTTTGAATTTATTGGCGCTTTCTGAGTTTTGGCACTTTTTAGGGTTCCGTACACCAAAGGTGAAAAAAGGAACCCTATTGTTTTGTAGATTTTTTTTCGATTTGGCGATTTTTTTTAATTTTTGGCAATTTTTTTCAGGTTTTGGCGATTTTTTTCGGTTTGGCGATTTTATAATTTTCGGATTTTTTAGTTTTACCGTTTTTGAAAATTTCAAGAGTTTACCTCTAACGGTTTCCAAGATATAGCAAGTTGTCAAAATTACATAGTCAAAATTGCATTAACTGAAGGACCACCCTTTAATTTAAATTTTTTAATATTTTAATATTTATTGTTGTAGTCTATATAAAAACACACTAATTTTACAAATTTCAAGTGTCAATTTACATATGTACATACAATTGTATGTATATTACATGAGATTTTAAAATTTTCGTCGCTCGTTTTGGTGCACCCTTTAATTTCTAATTCTCATGTATTTGTTGTTGTAGTGCCAAGGTTCTACATACTCTGTCCAAATTTCAGGTCCGTAGCTCTTACGGTTCCTGAGAAAATACCGTGTGACGGACAGACGGACAGCGTAGCGAAAACACCTTTGGTGTACGGAACCCTAACAGTGAAGACGTGACAAAAACGGGTTTAATACCAATCAAAGCATTTAGTGAAAATGTTTAAGTACAGTAAATGTAAACCAAATATAAGCAAGCTTCGGTAGCCGAGTAGCTAGTGTAATTAATTTAGGAATTTGAATATCAGTGGTTTTATGCACAATAGTTTTCTCATGAAATTTTCAAAATGTATGATAAAGCTATATATATAGAATTTCGGGAGAACCGATTATTTATTTTTGCTGATTTACATCCCCAATCAGACAAGTGCATCGTTTCAGTCCAACTCCGAATTCTCTAACTTATTTGGGAGCTTCAAAAAAAGCATTTCAGGCAACCCATAGAAAATTTTTACAGGCAGACGGACAGACGGACATGTTTTTTTTCATCTCCTGTTCATAAGGATCCAGAAAAACTAACTTTATGTGTTCGCAAATGAATATTGTAGAAGTTACAAAGTGCATCGTTTCAGTCCAACTCCGAATTCTCTAACTTATTTGGGAGCTTCAAAAAAAGCATTTCAGGCAACCCATAGAAAATTTTTACAGGCAGACGGACATGTTTTTTTTCATCTCCTGTTCATAAGGATCCAGAATAACTAACTTTATGTGTTCGCAAAAGAATATTGTAGAAGTTACAAAAATCTGGACAAACCTATATACATATACCCTTTACCATTTTTAGTGAAGGGTATAAAAACATAATAGGATTACAGTAGTTCAGAAATATGAGAGTTTTAACAGTACCAAATGTCGATATTGAATTTATTTATTTCTACCTACATATATGTATATACCAGCGCGAGAAAATCATATATGTACACACAATTCATTTAAGGAAAATCCAAGAAAATTTTAACAACACCCCACCCCTCACAAATCACGACCTACTTTATATTTTTAAATTTCAAAAAGCACTGAAACTATGAAAAAACGCGTAATTTAAGTAAAAAAGCACTAAATTTAATTATTTTGTTATATTGTTTATCTAATTTTTCGACCTTTTTTATATGTTCAATGAAACTATATTTTTCAGCTTTAGGTCAGTAAATTTTATAAATTTCTTTATATTAGAAATAATTCATAGTTAGGCTCAAGTTCAGTAATTTCAATTCTAATTGAATGAAATATTTTTATTAATTAATGTGAGTTTCTAAAGAAGAGAAGAAAAATTAAACTTAGACTTTAAGCTGGGGGAAATACCGATACTTTTCTGTGCAGCCACGCACTTCATCAGCACCCTAGTCTATCTACTTGGGTAGAGATTCTTATTAACATCAGCTATTTAACTTAAATGTACAATGAACGGAATATGAGAAACGATTGTTGTGTATACAATTGATTTACCTTTGGTAAACACATTTATAAGTATCACTATTAATTTTCTGTTTTTTCCAATTTTTCATTTTTCTATTTAGGTTAGCACGAAATTATTTTACTCTACCTCAGTATGTTTAACTATTCTTACTTATCTTTTTACGATCATCACATTAATCATTTTTACTTATTCGATGTACCATCGGTACATGCATGTAAGTATTATTGTAGTGGTCTATGTTACTTGTTGTTGCATTCTACAGTTTTTACTTGGATTTCCAGCATTCTGAAACTGTGATGGCCAAGTGAACAGTGATTGCCAAGTGAACATATTTTTGTCACGTGCCCATGATGTATTAAGTGAGAAATTTTTTAGATATTTTAATTGAACTGTAGTGAATTTTAATCAGAAATAATTCATAGTTAGGCTCAAGTTCAGTAATTTCAATTCTTATTGAATGATTAAAATTCACTTTTGAATGTACGATAGAATTCCTAGAAATACATTCATATGTATGTATATACATATGTGATAAAAAGTAGTTTAAATTTTTAACTTTTGTCGAAAATACTTACAAGTCTTTCGTTGGGAAATAGCTTAACAATTTCATTTTCCAAACTGTAACTCTCTCCCAGAGTTCGTTGCTATTCATTCCAATTTTATGTTTTTTTATAAAATGTCTCTTAAATCTATAAATGTTATCAAATAATTGATGACAATTTTGATAAGTACATTCAAATGTATCATTTACTATACATAAATGATGTTTTCGTAAATGTAAAATATATACATTTGCATCTAAAAACACTTTATTACACTTAAAACATGGAATCATTTTACCACACATGTGTTTTTTATTTAATTAAATTTTCATAAACTTTTTTTCCATACAATTCCTGTATAGTTTTTATGATGCTCACACAATGCACGCCGACGCAAAACTTAAATTATAATTATAATGTATACATACCTACTTTTATAATTTTTAATGTGTTAAATAAAGAACTAATGCTTTTTACTATTCTAACACATGGCATACCCACCACCACTAAACAATTTTATACCGTTAGTTTCTGTTAAAATATGATTTGTTTAAAAATTTCTTAAATTCAATGAAAAACTTCATAAATATTGGAAATTTTTTCATATATTGGCATTAAAAAAAACATTATCTAACCGGTCTGTAAAATATTATGAAAATTTTCATATTAATAATGAATAGCTACATATAATTTACAACTTTTGTCTTGAAAATGGTGAATTATATCATAGAATTTATGTATTTTTTTCATAAATAATATGAGCTTTTTTATATATATTTTAAGAAATCAATAATAAAATCATAAAAATATTTCATAATATCTGATTTAACAAAATGTAGGGAACTAAAAAAAATTTCATTTAAGAAATATTAATACTGTTTATGAAAATGTTCATTACATTTATGAACAGTTCATATGAGAATTTTTATGAATATAATTCATAGCATTTAAGATTAAATTCATAATTAAATAGTGGGTAATTACAAGAAATTTTCAATTATAAGAAATTTTTCATTAATAGTAAACATTTTTCATGCATTTTATGAACATGAAAAAATATGAACAGCTTTCATAAATAATATGAATATTATTTTTTTGTGTGTACATATGTATGAAATGTATCCACAATTGTTCACCACAGGATATTATGTTGTTCACAAAACATCAATACTGATAAAAGTTTACAACGAAGCAGCTGTTGTATAAAACGATTTCTTCACCAATGACGTTTGGCGGTTTAACTAATGTTAAACCAAAAGCTGTGAAGCAAATCTTATTGGTTAAACTATTGCTATTAACTAACTTAATTGCAGAGATCTTAATATTTCAATCTTGAAATTTGGTCAGTAAGATTGACTTTCTCAAATTTAACATAAATTCTTAATTTATAGAATGAATTCTTAAAATCAAAAACGTGGTCTTAAACTTTAATAGCGCAGTCTTAAAATCAAGAACGTAATATTAATTTTAAGATTATATCCTTAAAATGTTAAGAATATCATCTTAATTTAAGATTTTTAGTAAGAAAAAAATCTTGAATTTGATCTTTAAAAAATCAACATTTTATTCTTGAATCAAGAATTTTCACATTTAACAGACTATAAATATTAAAATGATTTGAGTTTTGAGCGTAAAATCTTGATTTTAGCACGTTTTTCCCCTTAGTGTACAAAAAAAGTATATTCACAATTAAATTTTCTCGTTTCAGACCTTTTTTATTATGAAGCGAAGTTATAACAAAATGTAAGGATATATTGTTAGGTTTTTTAGACTTAAATAAAGTCGTAGAGGTAAAAAATCTACTTCTGCGCGCTTAAACATTGAAGTGACAAAAAATTTATGGAAATGCAGTTTTTTATAATGCCTCAAACGATATTATATCCATTAACTTGACATAAACTTATTAGATTTTACTTCTGCCCAAAACTCGACATTGGACTCAAAGTTTCTCCATTCTCCATCCATTGTTATAGTAACTAGACAAAATGATACTATTAAACTATATTTGGGTACATAGGACTTGCTTAATGTCTTCTTTACATTAATTATGCTTAAAATTTTAAAGTTGAGGGTATTTCTGCAACCAAGCATTGCACAACCTTATTAGAATTTTTTGAAATGTTCTGCTTTTTGAACAATAGCAATATATATGGAAATTAATTTTTGAATTTTGGGTCTAGTGCCACCGCCACGAAAGAAAAAGCACTAAAAATTAATTTAAAAAGCACTGAGCACTAACTTCAAAATTTCTCGCGTCGAAAATTTCAAAAAGCACCAAAACGGTGCGAAAAGCACCGAGTTGACAACGCTGACAAATTCTCATGGTCTTACATACATATGTACATACCTATACAATATACAAGATTAATCTCAATAACACAACACTCTCACCCACCCGAAATTACGTATAGTCTTAAACTCCCACAGACATTTATACACAGAGATTTCAGTAGTAGGGAACTGGTGGTTCTGCCCCCAATGCCGACGGCTAAACATAATTGTTATTTTTTTCAAATGCAAACGGCAAAACATGATTATAATTTTTTTCAAATGCCGACGGCAAAACACATGATTATTTTTTTCAAATGCCGACAGCAAAACATGATTATTATTTTCTAATACCTAAGGGAAAATTTCCAGTGTTACCAGACTGTAGAAATTTGTTATCGTAATACTGTATCAGTAATATCAGAGAAACTAGATTTGATGACCACTACGAGATTCTCATATGAATAAGGAGAATGTGCGTGTGATTTCCTCACGCTAATAAATTGTTTATAAATAAAATAATTAACTAAATTAATAAACAATTTATTTAATTATTTTATTTATGTGTAAAATGTTCTCATGTATGTGAACACCCTAATACTTGTGTGTTGGTATATATTTATTTATTTGTTTAAGAAATATATTTGTATGTGTGTATATATTTATAAATGTATATTTGAATGTATGTATGTATGTAATTGTGTATGTATGTATATTTGTATATATGACTGAGGATGCTTGTGCGTAATATACATATTTTGTTGAATATATTTATATTTTGGTACGATTATTTTAAAGCAGCAGAATTTCAACCAAGTACAATCATCAGCAGAGAAACAAAAACTTAAAATTTGCAAGTAAGCAATAAAGTTAACTCTCCTCCTCCCCCACTTCCTTCTCTTTCTTTTATGTTTTGTTTGTATTTGAAATAAGAAAACACTTGTACATTCTTTTATTTTGTATATAATTATTGTTTAAAATTTTTTTAAATTTTATAATAATACATACATATGTATATCAATTCATATTTTAAGAAGTAAAAAAGTTCATTTAAAGCAAGACATTTCTGTTGTTAGTAAAATAGCATTTTTTTTGAATGCGCAAACATCAAAATTATGATAACTACAATAATAATAATAATTCTAATAATTCTGAATACTTGATTTCCACTTGTTTAAAGTTGATGCAACCAATATCTTCAACGTTAGAAATTTTTCGGTGTAACATTTTTTCCAACCATCGTCTTTTTCCTTCACCTTTTACATAAATTTTTGAATATCTTGCGTTGGCCTTTAAAAAATTGCAAACGCTTTAAAATGAAACTGATCCAGCAGTCCAGGTTAGGTGATGATAGTTTGTTCCTATCCACTTTGCTTCTTCTCTTCTCTTTGATTTTTTATTGATAACCATTTAAAATTAAATGGGGATTTTATAATGAAACTATATTCATAATTGTTGAAAACAATCGCTACTTCTTTTGCGATGAAATCATTTGAATTACTTTTGAAACCTTTTACGTCTATAAAAATTATGTTGTTATACATATTACTCAAATTATAAGACTTTTCGAACTTGTACTTTGATGAGTATATATTCTATTATACGATCATGAATAAGAATACAGTAAGCTGTTTCAAATTCTATTTTTATATCAATCGGTCCACTATTGAGTGATTCATTCTGATGACTGACATCTACTACAATAAAAGAAGTTTTTGTCTTAAACTCTGGTGCAGTTAGAAGCGCTTGTGATTCTTGCATATATACATATCATATAGACTTGCATATCGTTAATTTTTGAACTTTATGTTAACATCATCATATGGATATGAGACTAAATTTAAATGTACTTTTAAAGTAGTCCAATCACAATGAACAAACTTATTTTCTTGTTGAAAAGCAATCAATACAAAACGTGGACGTTCTCTATTTGCAGCCAGTTTAACATTCCAAATATGGCTAGTTCCTGTGTTTAATTGTGGATTAATATGACAATCCCAACTGAAAAATACCATAGGTATAGAAGCACCATTATTAATAATTTTTATCATATTCAATTTGCTAAAGCCCGAGCGTACAAGATCTTCATCGTTCTTATTGCGCAAGAGTATCAATTCATGTTTTCCATTTAGTATAACTTTGGTGTAGTCTTCAGCGAATCCTAGAAGCATTTTTAGCAGTACATAGAAATTGAAAAATCCATTTACAAGAGTGACATCGTCAATTTTGTTCCATCCAGCATTTTGCATCACGTTACTTTAAGTTGGTGACATAGAAACCAAATTTTTTATGGTACTTGTGGCTCCTAAATATCTTGAATGAGTAATTTCAATTCCATTGAGCTCATAGCAATTTTCATCAAAGCGATATGCCACAAAGTTGTTTTTTAATATAAAGTTCTCCGAACCCCTCTACATAAGTGTAGCCGTCACTGGGTAGCATGTACAAATCTTGATTTTGTATTGAAATTCTAATTTCATCATTATTGTGGTAAGATTGTAAGTATAGTACATATGTATGATAGTCCTTTTTGATTATATTCTCATCAGACAAAGGTTTATCTAAGACCTTTATTATTGAACTCATTTTGTCTTTAATTTAAAATTCAAAGACTTTAGAAAATTTTTATTTGATGTTCTTACAGCTTTTTGTTGAGCTGGTCGCTTTAATGTTGTTGTTATTCTTGCTGCTATATTTTTTAATGTATTTGTGTTGTATATTAGCATTATTTAGTTGGCCTTAAATGTATTCGTATTGTAATTTCCTCTCCTCAGAAAATAATTAAACCACCGTGTTGATCAAGTACGCGCAGCGCTAGTGAACTTCTCTCTCTCTGGTGTTCACAGGTAAATAGATGAGATTTCTTGGAAGCTCATCTTTTTTATAGCCTGGAGACAAATTTATCGGAAATTCATGAAGTGTATGCGATGTGGAGTTATTTATATAGGTGTTATTAGCGATATTACTTTCAATTCGCAAGAGATTCACTTTAAAAATATTAACTAGAAGATCTGAGTAATAATATTTGTTTGGTGTTAGGATTTTGCTATTGAATCCTAAAAGTTTTTCAATTGTGTTGTCTTTATTAAAATATACAGGATCCTTGGAACTATTTTTTTTAATTTTTTTTATGAATGTTTTTTTTTTATTTATTGTATCTTCATATATGAACTAACAATAAGTATTCAAATCTTAAATCTAACATATAATTAATAGGCCCAACCAATGTCAGACATAACTAAGTGATAGTTGTAAATAATACGTAAGTAGTGACAATTAAAAAAAAAAGTATTTTCAAGCAACTTCATTCGGAGTGTTTAGTATTAGAGCCCTTTTATCTCTCTTTTTTAAGCGGATGTGTCCAGTAAAGTTCAAAATATTACGAGCAAGCGGATTAGGATGCGACTCGAGTTTTGCTAGATATTTGCCTGTGTATTTTGCAATTTGTTCAGTCACTAGTGGCATATTTAAATTACGATGTATATTTGAAATCTTAATGTACCATGGAGCAGATGTTATTAACCTTAAAATTTTGTTTTGTCTTCGTTGAATTCTCTCTACATTGGAAGCAGAAGCAGTGCCCCATAACTGGATACCGTAACACCATATTGGCTTTAAAAGCGACTTGTATATTAAAAGTTTGCAGTCTAGGCTGAGTGTTGAATTTCTGCCAATCAGCCAATGTACCTGAGTTAATTTTGGTTTCATTTGAGTTAACTTATAGTCAATGTGATGTTTCCATGTAAACCGTCGATCGAGGTGTATACCAAGATATTTCACATGTGAATGTTGAGGAACAACTTGATTATTAATCCGAATGGGGGAACAAGTATCTCTTCGTAAGGTAAATGTTATATGGACACACTTTTGTTCATTTACCTTAATTCTCCATAGGTTTAACCATAGTTCCATCTGGCTAATGTGTTCCTGGAGTTTTCGGGATGCCTCATCAGGGTTTTCGTGCATACTAAGGCAGGCGGTATCGTCGGCAAATGTAGAAGTGTGGATACTACTTTTCACAGGCATATCACAAGTATAAATCAAATATAAAAATGGTCCCAGTATACTCCCATTGGCACACCGGATGAGATAGTTTCAGGCATACTCATAAAGTATCCTTCCACAACTGTAAATTTTCGTGCAAGAATGTAACTTTCCAAAAGATTTAGAATGTTTATTGGTAAGTATGTCTTCAATTTCAAAATCAGGCCTTCATGCCACACTTTATCAAATGCCTGAGAAACATCAATAAACAGGGCAGAACAATACTTCTTTTCCTCAAATGTTTTTCTGCTAAATTGAACCAATCTATGCGTTTGCTCAATGGTGCTATGCTGGCTTCTAAAACCAAATTGATGGTCCGGGATGCCCTCATTATCAGTTAAAATTGAAGATAATTTTGTCATGAGTAGCTTTTCAAAAAGTGTTGCGGGCGCAGTATTAGCAAAATAGCCAGACAAAACGAAAAAAAATTTTGCGTGGACTGACCTTAGGGAAACAGTCGGGAGGAGGACAAATCAAAATCTACAGCCTCGAGTCCCTTAACATAGCATATAAATTAATAGGGAGGGGCATAATATTATTTAAGGGTGGCCAAAACCCAGCCCGAGTCCCTGGCACAAAGTGTATTTCGCAACAGCATGCATGCTTTAGGATTGCCTGCAATAGAAAAATAAAGGAATTAGCTAGGTGATAGAGAAAAATAAAGTAAAATTAAACATTGATACAAATACCAGTAGTTGCCAAATAATAGTTGTTAGCTGGATAACCTGTAAAGAAAGAATTATTTTAACAAAAAAATACTGCAATACTTACCGCACATGTGTTCGTAATAAAATTATGATGAATGGATGTGAAGTTTACAAACGAATATAGGTTGGTACGTGTGTACGTGTGTGCGGCTGTGTTTAGTGTAGTAAAAATAACTGAACATAGTAGTGGTAAAGTTTGTTTAAAACAGGTTCGGTCAATTCATTCAAAATTCAGCTGTTTTGTAGGCAGGATATTAAACAAGTTTTAAAATACGGTTGCCTTCTATAAATATGAGTACCTGATAAAAAGAAAGTCTAATGGTAGTGATATAGTTTAGGAATATATATAGGCAAGATTCAGGAGGAACGAGAAATCCAATTAGAAGAAATAATAGAAAAATCGCGGGAGAACGACATATAATTAAAAAAAAAGATGGAGAAAAATGTGGGAAAAATAAGTTTAGGTACTGGTATAAAAGAATATTATGTGGATACCATAAAAACGGCCTGCGGTACTTGAATAATTTAATAGTCAAGAAAAGATTATAGTTGTTCAGTAGAAAGCAAAGAGTAAAGACATAGTGCAGTGCGGCGTATTTGCGCATAAAATAAGATAGAAGTATTAGAGAGCCTATCAGAGGAAGGACAAAAAGCTTGGGAGCTGGAGTTGGTTAATACCAAATAGTAAGGAAGTAAAAATAAACGAATAAAAATAAACAGCATAAAAATTATTCCCTATGTAAGTAAAATCGAAATTTAAAATAATAAAAAAGTGTTAGCTCTAAAAGCAATGTCCTGTCTTACGCAGCTGGCAGATCCGATCACTTGCGAAGGACATCTCAGCATCCGACGTAAGCCAAACAAGGATAAAGCCAGGTAGGCCAGTAAAAGTAGCTAAAATAGCAAAAATACGTCAGTGCTCAAGTAATAATAAAAATAATCAAAGTGAAATACGCACCGCCTAATAACCTTTCCATAGTAGAAGAAAACATTGAAAAAAAAGGAAGAAAAAAAAAGAAAATAGACCGAACAAATTGAAAAATTTAATCAAAAACCTTCATAAGATGCAAAAATGTATAATAACCCTTTTTACCAACATTTGAAGATAAAATAACATATTCACATTAGTATAAGATATCGTATAAAAGTTTTTGTGTATCGTGCAATAAATTAATGTAAGAATTACGTGAGTGTGTGTGTTTGTTTGTTAAGTACATCAGTCCCTAGAAAGTCAAAAGATAAAAATAAAATATCAAAAATAAAAAAATAAATATTGTAAATCAAGGGCGCGAATCAATCGCGGAATAAATACAGGAACAAACGCATAGTGTTGTGTAGATTTCAGTCGACTCAGGGAGCTCCTTTAGTCGTAGAAAAGGTTTTTTCGAATACCTAAAATAGGCGAAAGAAATTAATTTATTTGGGCTCTTGAATAATTTTTTTTGCAGATACCGATTATAAGAAAATTTTATGTCATAAAATAAAAGTTTTAGTTTATTGTTTTAATATATATATGTAAAGAGATATAAGAATAAGAATAAAATCAATTTATCATAAATAAAGTAGATATAAGAGATGAATAGTTAAATAAATGTAATATTAGTAAATTAAATATGGACGATTTTGAATAGATAATTTAGGGGGGGTTGTTGACGAAAGAGTTCGACGAAAAGCGGTTGATGGGGTCTGTTAAAAATAGTAGAAAGAGGATACAGTGCAGACAAGGTAGGGAAGGGTGACTGGAGATCAACAACTATCTCCATCTTTCGAGAAATGTTCCATTTGTTGCAGAGTCGATTTTGTGTGTAGTAATTTGTTCTTGTTTTATCGTGTTGCGTACCCGGGTCAATTTTAGGGTTGAGAACACCCCCCATGAGAAAAGCCGACATAGCCAGCTGGGTCCTCTGGCCGGTATGGGTCACGTAACAGATAATGGCGCCGAACCTAAAATGAAATGAGTATCTAGAAGAGTGTAGAAGAGCTAAACAATAAGCAATAGATTAATAGTTTAACAATAGCCCGACGTACATATCAGTGAGTAACTGAAAAAGGGAAAAATGATGTCGTATCCGTTTTTAGTCATATCTAAAAAGACTGATTGTACGAATAAGTTTTTTCTGGATTTAAGAATCTCTGAATATATACGACCAAATCAAGCGAAATTATGGATAGTTCTTAGATGGTGAAAAAAACATTCTAAATGTACGCCATACTTCGCCATATGTAATTTAATGTAATGTAGTTTCCGTCTGAATTTTTATTTGTAGAGCAGTAGTAAGAGGAGCGATATTCGATCAAGTACATCACTTGATGTCTGTGTGTCGATCCGTAATACGATCTGGCCTCCTATAATTAAGAAGTAATAGTTGTAGAAGCACAAATAAAAAGGTTAGTTTTTTTATTAATACATTTTGATTAAATATGATTTATGGAACATGGAAGATCTCTGGTATAGAGAGTCAAGAAAAAAAGTCAATCGTCGATACCGCCCTGAAATCAACAACCCCTATAATGTAATCAATAAACCTTATTCAGAGTAGTTGCGTTTAAAACTTTATTAAATTGTTTGAAGATTGTTGAACGAAAAATTTAAATAACTTAACCTACGTGTAATTATTTCGTTAACAAACTGTTCTATTATAATATAAAACTAATTTAGTTTATAATTAAATATTACCATTTTTTGTACTAATTGTATTATTATTATTAATCGTATCATTTATATATTAATTAAGTGCTCTCTGTATAATCAACCGTAATTTTTTTTATTCTAGTTATTCATTTGTTTCTTTGCCACTACGTGTTGTTTAATTAGTTCAGTTTTTTTTATAGGAAGTTTTTTTGTAGTATCACCTAATTACTGACTGATCCAGGAAAATTATATTCAACAATACTAAAATAGCAGATTTAGGGACAAAACTGGGGTTAAATATATAAAATTGTGATTAAGTAAAAGTATTGGCCATCATAACGTCAACAAATAGAAAAGTCGATGCTTCCTTCTGCGTAAACACATATACATTGTGTTTGAGTATCATTCATTTAAAGCAGAAATTTTATTTAAAGAGTGTAAAATTGAAACGTTTGTAAAAGGGTACTTTTGCCATAATGCATCAGGAATAGATTTGAACAGTAAGATATGAGTAAAAGTATTCAAAGTAAAAATTTAAAAAGGCGTTTAGAACAAAGCAATTTAAATTATTCACTAGAAGTTCAACCAAAATTAAGAAAACACAGCTAAAAATCAAAAATGGCTACCAATGATAACGGCAGCATTCGAGATTTGTCTGCGACAATCACTAGAGCTCAAGCTCAGAAAATAGTTAACCAGACATCCAGTGAGGTGATTAGTGCAAAATAAGGTCCATCGACTAGTGCAGCCCTAGGTCAATCGGCAAGTGCGTCCAATGAAGCTATGGCAACTCAAGATAGCAATACTATAATAAGTGAAACGGTAAATGCTCAAAGAGGTCCAGATGAAGGAAGTAATGAAATAGCTAGAAAATAAATATCGACCCAGAGAGATCAACGCAATTTGTTCAAAGTCTAACAGTACCGGAATATTATAGGAATAATGACAGTGCAGTGCCGAGGGGAAACAACCAACCAAGTCACGGATTATATGCGCTAGATTCTGATCCCTCAGTGAATAGAAGGAACGACTTTAGTAGTCGAAACGATGGTAAAATTAATATACAAGTCGATAAATGGGGGATAGTATTTAATGGCAATAATGCACACATGAGCGTAGAAGATTTTATTTTTAGAATAGAGCACCTTTAAGCACATTACGGCATTAGTTGGGATGAGATACTAAGAGATTTTCATTTACTCGTAACTGGTCCAGCTAAGGACTGGTACTGGCTTTTAGTCCGCACACGCCGTAGCCTACAATGGCCAACGTTTAGAAATGAATTATTGAACCAATATCAAACAAACATATCTAATTTTGAGATTATGAGAGAAAGCAGCGGCCGAACGAATCATTAGATTCGTTTTTCCACAGTATGTGTAAACTACATCGAGATTATTACAATCTATCTCAGAATACGACATGATTAAAATACGGAAGAGAAACGTCAAAGAAAGCGTGGCAAAAATCGTCTACCCGATTTCGGTCTCATCCGTCGAGCACTTAAGGATTGAGTGTTTAGAAGCAGAAAGAAATTTTCCAAGGCGGGAAGCGAGGAACATGGTTCCACCACCACGTCCACTAAGAGCGGTTAGTGAGGTTTATGTCCATGAGCCGGAAGATAATAACTTATCAATCGAGCAAGTGGAGGCGATTAAAATGATCCAACAGAAACAACTAATCTGCTGGAATTGCAAAGTACAGGGACATGGCTTTCGAGATTGTGATGCGGCTGAAAGAACCTTATTTTGCTACCGATGCGGCAAGGAAAATGTTATAGCTCCGAAATGTCCAGATTGTCAACAGGAAAACAGAGCAAGGGACGTGGGACTGACAGGGGGAACATGTACATCGAAAAACCCCAGAGAAAACAACTGAAAAACTCAACGCCATATAGCAACACCGTAGAGATAAAAACCATTGAAGATATATCCAATTATGTACCACAAATGAGGCACCATATACCACTTAACATGAGACAGCAATATTACAACCATGTGCGCTCTCGAATATTTAATCCGGAGAAAATACCTAAGCCCGTGTCTAAACGTATTCTGAAAATTAGAGAAAAATATAAGAAAAAGCGAATAGCAAAAAGATTAATGATAGAATCTGTAGATAGAGCAGGAAAAAACGAATCAGACCCTAGAGTATATGCAGAAGTTTATATCGAAGGTAAATTAATATCAGGTTTACTAGATAGCGGTGCATCTGTAAGTCTTTTAGGTAAAGGTTGTAGAGAGGTAGTAGAAGAATTAGGGATACAAATATACCCAATATTCAACAATGTGAAGACCGCCAGTGGTCAACACCATAGAATATTGGGTAAAATAAAAGTATCAATTAGGTACAAAGATCAGGAAAAACACCTATTCCTGTATCTTTGTCCCGATTTGGAACAATCTTTGTACTTAGGTATAGATTTCTGGCGGATTTTTAATATAGCCCCCGAAATAATTTGCTCTGAGGAAATCGAATTGGGTAAAGCATTAGAAGATTTTGCAGATGACAAAAACGAGCATAAACTAGAACCGCATAAATTAAGTAAAGATCAAAATCAAAAATTAGATGAAGTGATAAAAAAATTCAACACTTTTGAAGCTTATGGCCTAGGTAAAACCACCCTGGAAAAACACTCAATAAAATAAGTAGAAGGTGCAGAACCAATAAAAGATAAATACTACCCAATATCGCCCGCTGTACAAGCCATAACCTATGTAGAAATAGATAAAATGTTGGAATTAAATGTAATAGAGCCAAGTGATAGTCCATGAAGCAACCGAACGACGATAGTAAAAAAGCCAGGCAAAAATAGATTCTGCTTAGATGCTAGGAAGCTAAATAAACTTACAATTAAGGACGCATACCCATTACAAAATATCGATGGCATCTTAAGTAGAATTGATGAAACGTATTTTATCAGCAAATCGAGTTAGACGAAAAGAGTAAACCTTACACAGCTTTTACTGTCGCAGGTAGGCCGTTATACCAATTCAGAGTGATGCCGTTTGGCCTTTGCAACGCGGCTCAACGATTGTGCAGGTTAATGGACAAGGTAGTTCCCCAACATCTAAAAGACAACGTATTCGTCTATCTTGACGACCTCTTAATAATAGCAAATGAATTTGAGAAACACTTATGGTTGCTTGAAGAAGTAGAAAAATGCTTGAAAAAGGCTAATTTAACTATTGGACTCAGCAAGTCACAATTTTGCTTCCAACGCCTTAAATATTTAGGATTTATTGTAGGAGGTGGTATGTTAAAAACGGACCCAGATAAGGTACAAGCCATTAAAGAAATAAGGTTACCCAAAACGCCACGAGAAGTGCGAAGTTTTATAGGAACGGCCGGCTGGTACCGCCGCTTTATAAGAAATTTTTCTGTGATATCAGCTCCATTAACAGAGACCCTAAAAAAATCCAGTAAATTTCAAATGAGTTCTGAAGCAATAATAGCATTTGAAAATTTAAAGAAAGCCTTAACGTCAGCCCCTGTGTTACGTCACGCGGATTTTACAAAAAGATTCTATATACAATGCGACGCATGTGATTACGGCATTGGAGCAGTCCTGTATCAAATAAGTGAAGAAAATGGAGAGCATCCGATTGCCTATTATTCGCTAAAATTAAACGCATGTCAAAGAAATTATACAGTCACAGAGAAAGAGTGCTTGGCGGCAGTCATGGCGGTAAAAAAGTTTAGGCAACATGTCGAGATGATGCCTTTCACCATTAAAACAGACCACGCAAGCTTAAAGTGGTTAATGTCAGCTAAGGATTTGACGGGGAGACTAGCCAGATGGTCTTTGCAATTGCAATCGTTTGATTTCCAAATAGAACATAGAAAAGGATCCGATAACATTGTAGCCGACATGTTGTCACGATTACCAAATAGAATAGAAGTAGAGGAAATAGATATCGAAGACTTATTAGGATTTCAAACTACCGAATTCGAAAGCGAAGAATATTTGAATTTAATAACACACATTAATCAGAATGCTACAATGTTACCCGAATTAAAGGTAGAAGATGGGCTGATTTATAAGAAGACGGGCCTAGATCAATTTGAAGAGGGGAGCCAATGGAAACTGTGGATTCCCGATACCATTATCCAGCCGATAATAGAAAAAGCACACTCAACCCCAACAGCGGCACATGGTGGAATTGCCAAGACTCTTGAGCGTCTGAAAAGGCATTTTTATTGGCCAAAAATGTCAATAGAGGTTAAACATTTTATCGCTAACTGCCAAGTTTGCAAAGAGGCTAAGCCGTGTAATATAAATCTGCGACCAGATATTGGGCAGCAAGTTAAAACAGAAAGACCATTTCAGAAGTTATATATCGATTTCATGGGAAAATACCCGCGCTCGAAAAAAGGAAATTGTTACATATTTATTGTCGTTGATCATTTTTCAAAATTTACTTGCCTGAAGGCAATGAAAGAGGCTACCAAAAGTAACGTAATCGATTTTCTAGTACATGACATTTTTAATACGTTTGGAGTGCCAGAAATAATACATAGTGATAATGGCAGGCAATTTGCAGCCAAAAGTTTTGAAAACGTGATGAAATCATATAAAATACATCATTTGAAAACAGCTGTGTATTCCCCCCAAAGCAACGCTAGTGAACGAGTGAACCAATCGGTTTTGTCCGCTATTCGATCATATCTAGATAAAGATCATCGTGATTGGGACTTATATTTACCATTCAGCTACCGGTGTAACACATTTTTTTGCACTTTTTGGTTATCACATGTATAGTAGCGGCGCAGACTATAAATTAGGAAGAAAACTTGGATCACTCACAGATCATGAAATCATAAATATGAACAGAAACGACAGAATGGAAATTATCAGAGAAAAACTGAAACAAAATATGCATAACGCTTACGAACGAAGCGCGGAAAGGTACAACAGAGGCGCACGTATCGTAAGATTCCTACCCGGACAAGAAGTGTATAGGAGAAATAATGTTCTAAGCAACTTTAGTAAAAATATTAACTCCAAGTTTTGTAAAAAATTCCTTAAGTGTAGAATAGTCAAGTCGGTAGGAAAAAATATGTATGAATTAGAATCCCTTCAAGGGCAGCCACTTGGTACATACCACGGCAAAGATATTAAAGCGTAGGCTGCTTAGAATGTACAAGAACATGACGTAAATGTAATTGTCTAAAGAAAAAAAATGAGTTCATAAGTATCTCTATTAGTCGTTGACAAAGTAATTTATCTGTGATATTATAATAAAGCGATGTGATCCATCATATAACATAAAATGTGCAGTAATAGGATAGTAAACAGCGGTGACATAGGTTAGGCCTTATAAGCTATGTAATTAGTGAGAACATACTGGTAGGGTTATTACAGTGGTCCAGAAGACAGGTAAAACAAAGTGCAGAATTCTAAAAGAAATTGGGAAAGAAACCACAAAGTAAAGTAATTACAGAATAGATCTTAAGATACTTCCCGTAAAATAAGTGTTCAAAGCACTGTATAATCAATTCCGAGATATAGCAAGGGTAGTTTCATCATAGCCAACTGTAATGCAAGGCACGGCTTTGAGACGACAGGGTGTGGGAGTTCCCCACGTTGGGATAGTGATGGGGGTGTTCTATCTTACCCGCACACCGCTTCCCTTGGCTAACGCAGATGAAATCGGAGTTTTGTTGCAGGCGCAGTATTAGCAAAATAGCCAGACAAAACGAAAAAAAATTTTGCGTGGACTGACCTTAGGGAAACAGTCGGGAGGAGGACAAATCAAAATCTACAGCCTCGAGTCCCTTAACATAGCATATAAATTAATAGGGAGGGGCATAATATTATTTAAGGGTGGCCAAAACCCAGCCCGAGTCCCTGGCACAAAGTGTATTTCGCAACAGCATGCATGCTTTAGGATTGCCTGCAATAGAAAAATAAAGGAATTAGCTAGGTGATAGAGAAAAATAAAGTAAAATTAAACATTGATACAAATACCAGTAGTGGCCCAATAATAGTTGTTAGCTGGATAACCTGTAAAGAAAGAATTATTTTAACAAAAAAATACTGCAATACTTACCGCACATGTGTTCGTAATAAAATTATGATGAATGGATGTGAAGTTTACAAACGAATATAGGTTGGTACGTGTGTACGTGTGTGCGGCTGTGTTTAGTGTAGTAAAAATAACTGAACATAGTAGTGGTAAAGTTTGTTTAAAACAGGTTCGGTCAATTCATTCAAAATTCAGCTGTTTTGTTGGCAGGATATTAAACAAATTTTAAAATACGGTTGCCTTCTATAAATATGAGTACCTGATAAAAAGAAAGTCTAATGGTAGTGATATAGTTTAGAAATATATATAGGCAAGAATCAGGAGGAACGAGAAAACCAATTAGAAGAAATAATAGAAAAATCGCGGGACAACGACATATAATTAAAAAAAAGATGGAGAAAAATGTGGGAAAAATAAGTTTAGGTACTGGTATAAAAGAATATTATGTGGATACCGTAAAAACGGCCTGCGGCACTTGAATAATTTAATAGTCAAGAAAAGATTATAGTTGTTCAGTAGAAAGCAAAGAGTAAAGACATAGTGCAGTGCGGTGTATTTGCACATAAAATAAGATAGAAGTATTAGAGAGCCTATCAGAGGAAGGACAAAAAGCTTGGGAGCTGGAGTTGGTTAAAAATAAACAGCATCAAAATTATTCCCTATGTAAGTAAAATCGAAATTTATAAATAATAAAAAAGTGTTAGCTCTAAAAGCAATGTCCTGTCTTACGTAGCTGGCAGATCCGATCACTTGCGAAGGACATCTCAGCATCCGACGTAAGCCAAACAAGGATAAGGCCAGGTAGGCCAGTAAAAGTAGCTAAAATAGCAAAAATACGTCAGTGCTCAAGTAATAATAAAAATAATCAAAGTGAAACACGCACCGCCTAATAACCTTTCCATAGTAGAAGAAAACATTGAAAAAAAAGGAAGAAAAAAAAAAAGAAAATAGACCGAACAAATTGAAAAATTTAATCAAAAACCTTCATAAGATGCAAAAATGTATAATAACCCTTTTTACCAACATTTGAAGATAAAATAACATATTCACATTAGTATAAGATATCGTATAAAAGTTTTTGTGTATCGTGCAATAAATTAATGTAAGAATTACGTGAGTGTGTGTGTTTGTTTGTTAAGTACATCAGTCCCTAGAAAGTCAAAAGATAAAAATAAAATATCAAAAATAAAAAAATAAATATTGTAAATCAAGGGCGCGAATCAATCGCGGAATAAATACAGGAACAAACGCATAGTGTTGTGTAGATTTCAGTCGACTCAGGGAGCTCCTTTAGTCGTAGAAAAGGTTTTTTCGAATACCTAAAATAGGCGAAAGAAATTAATTTATTTGGGCTCTTGAATAATTTTTTTTGCAGATACCGATTATAAGAAAATTTTATGTCATAAAATAAAAGGACTGAATAATTGAGTAGTTAATTATATGTTTTAGTTTATTGTTTTAATATATATATGTAAAGAGATATAAGAATAAGAATAAAATCAATTTATCATAAATAAAGTAGATATAAGAGATGAATAGTTAAATAAATGTAATATTAGTAAATTAAATATGGAAGATTTTGAATAGATAATTTAGGGGGGTTGTTGACGAAAGAGTGCGACGAAAAGCGGTTGATGGGGTCTGTTAAAAATAGTAGAAAGAGGATACAGTGCAGACAAGGTAGGGAAGGGTGACTGGAGATCAACAACTATCTCCATCTTTCGAGAAATGTTCCATTTGTTGCAGAGTCGATTTTGTGTGTAGTAATTTGTTCTTGTTTTATCGTGTTGCGTACCCGGGTCAATTTTAGGGTTGAGAACACCCCCCATGAGAAAAGCCGACATAGCCAGTCGGTCCTCTGACCGGTATGGGTCACGAAACAAAAGCTTTGACATTGTTGACAGTAAACTTATTGGCCTATATGACTCAGCCTTGGTAAGATCTTTACCTGGCTTTGGAATCATTTTAACCTTGGCAAGCTTCCAGCAGTCTGGATAATACTCCAGTCGTAAAATGGCATTAAAAATGAATAACAGAATTCTAATTGCAGTACGAGGTAACTTAATGAGCATCTGGTTACTAATTCCATCCATACCGGGAGCTTTTTTCGGGTTGAGTTCGGCAATTAGTTTTTGTACATCACACATCGTAAATTTTAAAGGGTCAAGGGGGTAGAGCAACTACACTCGGCAAATCAGCAACACCGGTACATGTATTTGGTGTAAATACAGATTCTAAATGCTCAACAAATATGTTACCTTTTTCAGTATCGCTTCTTGCCCAACCTCCGGTAGATGTGCGCAGAGGTGGCTTAAACTCAACCGGTGTTTTAAGCTTTATAGCAGCGCGCCACAAAGAGTAATTAGATGCTGCTGTGACATCAAGCCCTTCCAGATAATTTTTAAAAGATGCAGTTTTTTCAGATGCAAGCAGCTCTTGGAGTCGTTTAGTGCACTCTTTAAATCTGATTTAGTGTTGAGGTGATCTGTGCTGTTGCCATTCCCTTCTGGCTCTTCTTTTTTCACGTACTAGATGTTCAACGTCTATAGAATAAATGTTATTGAACCCAGTATGCGGATGGGAGGTAGTGGCATGTTCAGAAGCTTGTTTAATATTCTCGTTAAGATTTGCAATGTAAGATTCAATATCATTGAGTGTTCATAGCGTAATATTTTCCGTGCAATGACAACTAAGATATTTTTTGAATCCCAGCCAATTAACACGATTTATCATCTTGACATATGGGTGAGGTAAAGCGCTTCTCAGTGGACTACAGATTGTAACGATCGTGGGAGAGTGATCGGACGAGAAATCTAGGAAAGCTTCAACGTGAATTAATTCCCTAGAAATACTTTTTATGACGCCGAAATCTATAACATCCGGAATTTTTCGAACGTCAGTAGGTTAGTAAGTAGGCTCCCCACTCGAAATAACATCCAAGCCCATTTTTGAAATTGTGTTGAACAACGCCCTACCTCTAGGCGTAGTAAGACGCGAACCCCAGAACGTATGCTTAGCATTGTAGTTGCCAGCTGCAGCATCGGCATACGATACACGTGAAGTAACTGGTTGGCTCACTTGAGCAAAAGTGGCGGAGTACGCGTTTAATGGTTGAGCTGGAGTTAATTTAGGTTTTTGCACCATAGCCTGCTTGACGAAAGAGTACACAGGACATCCTCTGTAGTTAGCGGTGTGATTACTTCCACAATTACTGCATTTTTTTCCGCTTGATCTTTTGGTTTAGTAAAACTAGCAGTACCGTGCAATTCACCGCAGATAACACACACTGTAGGAAAATTGCAGTAAGCTTTTGTATGGCCATATTATATATATGGCCAATTATGGCACTGTACGGGTCCAGAACGCTTTTGTGGTTCTTCAACTGTTATTTTTCGGTATAAAAGGTATTTTAGGCTACAAATAGGATGAGTCTCGTTTTTTTTTCTACTGTATATCATTCGGCTCCAGTTCAACACGAAATAGGGGTTGGGGTACCTTTTCTTTGTTCATTATGTTAGATACATTCTTTACCTTAAATCCCTGGAGGACGAGTGCATCTTTTATTTCTTCAGGGACAACATAAGAATCTATGCCTTTCAATACGATCTGCAGGCCTTTAGCGCTCTTAAGCTGGTATGTGTAGAAGCTTATGTTATTTGTTTCAAATTCAGAAACCATTTTGCGGAAATCCTTTTCGTCATAAATTTGAATTTTCGTTTCATCGATAATGCCACGTTTTATTGGGACAGTGTGGAATTTATTTTCACCAATGACCGAAACTAATTTTTTAATAAGGGCATTTGAATTTTTCTCTCTCAAGTAGATTGGTGGCGGGTTAGATGTTTTATTCGAGGATACATCGGGTTTGTCGTTTTCATCTTGCAAAATTTCAAAACGGTTTTGGCGATTAGTTGAAGATGCGCTGTTATCCCTAGACATTTTTGGAGCGGATGAAATCTTTGAAGAATTCGGGCTTCGCCCACGCTTTACCACGGTTATATATCTGTCCATACCGACTTGCACCTTGGATAATTTTGTTAAGTGATGAATACGAGCCTGAAGAGGATGGTATAACTGACTTATATGAAGAAGTACTAGGCAATTGTAATGTTAATGAATCACTACTATTTGGCATTGGACAAAGCGAAGTTGATCGCTGACGAAATATTGGCTTTGTCGTTAAAAAAACACTTTCATTAGATTTATTATTTCTATTTTTTTCATTAAGAGCTTCAGAACTCACAGTAAAATAAGGATTTCTGCGATTAGAACTCACTTCAAAATTTTTTGTATTTGAGGCACTCATATAGAGTATTCCTCAAGGGCAATTTTTGTGTTTTTTTGCTTACGGGTTTTTTGTTTTTGTACTTTATGATTGTTTGTCTGTTTTTGATGTACTCGTATAGAGTATTCCTCAATGTCACTGTTTATGTTTTTTTTGTGTGAGTTTTTTTTGTATTTGTTATTTCCACTATGTTAAAAATATTATCAAAGCAATAAAGCTTATTTATTAAATACGGTATGTACCTATTACGAATAATATGTACTACGAATATTTTTTGTATAATTTTTCGACTGTTCGCTATTAAGGTACCACGAGAACTGATCATCACCAAATTTTCATTCATTATTGAAATTCTTATTTGGACCATAGTTTGCATCTAGTTCATTTCTTCCGTCCAAGACTGATAAGTCAGTATAAGCATCTTCTGTATTGGAAGTCTGTGATTAAAAATCATCATCATCATCATCATCCACAGTATTAGCATCATATAATAAAATGGTGTTATCAAATATAGTTCCTTCTGATAGCTTTTTGGTGTACTTCTCTCTATCTTGACTGATATTTTTTCAGGCTTGAAACTTGTATTATTTTCAACATCTGTCTTCATTTTACTTTCTTCTTCCATGGGAGTTCTTTTAATTTTCTTAGAACTATTTATGAATTCTTTGAGTGTTTCTGTTATAGGTTTCAATGTATCTCTTAGTAGTTCACGTGTATCTATTTCACCAGTTTTTATACTACGAAGCTTTTTCTTCAAGACATTTTTTGTCAACACCAACTGTTTTAAAATTTTCTCATCCATGTTTAATAATAGTGAAAAACAGGTATCAGCAATTAAGTTAGGTATCATCTATCAGCTTATCAGGATCTGATCTGGTTTTCAGATCAGCTTATCAGGACCTGTTCTGGTTTTCCGATCAGCTTATCAGGACCTGGTCTGGTTTTCAGATCAGCTTATCAGGACCTGGTCTGGTTTTCAAATCCGCTTATCAGGACCCGACCTGGTTATCAGTTCAGCTTTTCAGGACCTGTTCTGGTTTTTATATTAGCCTTTTAGGACCTAGTCTGGTTATCAGATAAGCTTTTCAGCACCTGGTCTGGTTTTCAGATAAGCTTTTCAGGACCTGGTCTGGTTTTCAGATCAGCTTTTCAGGACCTGGTCTGGTTTTCAGATCAGATTTTCAGGACCTGTTCTGGTTTTCGGATCAGCTTTTCAGGACCTGGTGTGGTTTTCAGATCAGCTTTTCAGGACCTGGTTCAATAAGTCAGTCTAATTTTATTTTACATAAGGAGTTTTTTGTTTACATTAGCTTTGTGGGAACGGGTGATTTTTTTTTGGGTTACATTAATTGTAATAACGGGTAATATTTTTTGAGTGTATATGACGACGTGAAAATCATGAAAATGCTTTTTCCTAATACCAATGGTCAAATAGTGATTATTAATTTTTCCAAATGCCCACGGTAATGCATGGTGGTAATTTTTCCTAATGCCTACGGCAATGCATTATAATTTTTCCTAATGCCGAGGGCAAACCATGATAATTGTTTTATTCAAATACCGACGGCAAAACATGATTATTATTTTTTCAAATGCCGACGGCAAAACCTGATTATAATTTTTTCAAATGCCGACGGCAATAATAAAATAAAATAATATAATAAATAATAAAATAAAATGTTCTCATGTATGTGAACACTCCTAACACTTGTGTGTGGGTGGTCTAGGTTGATTTCGCATTTATTTTTATTATATGTTTAAGAAATATATTTGTATGTATGTATGTATGTATATTTCTATGTATGTATAGTTGAATTGATGTATGTATGTAAATTTGTATGTATGACTGAGGATGCTTGTGCGTGTAATATTTTGTAGAATACATTTATATTTTGCAACGTAATCATTTCTTTAGCTACGATTATTTTAAAACAGCAGAATTTCAACCAAGTACAATCATCAGCAGAGAAACAAAAAAGTAAAAATTTGCAAGTAAGCAATAAAGTTAACTCTCCTCCTCCCCACTTCCTTCTCTTTCCTTTATGTAGTTTGTATTTGAAATAAGAAAACACTTGTACATTCTTTTAATTTATTAAATTTTATAATAATACATACATATGTAAATTCATATTTTAAGAAGTAAAAAAGTTTATTTAAAGCAAGACATTTCTTTTGTTAGTAAAATGGCATTTTTTAATGCGCAAACACCAAAATTATGATAACTACAATAAAGATATCCTCGATACTTGATTTCAACTTGTTTAAAGTTGATGCAACCAATATCCTCATCGTTAGAAATTTTTCAGTGTAACATTTTTTCCAACCATCGTATTTTTCCTTCACCTTTTACATACATTTTTGAAAATCTTGCATTGGCTTTTCAAAAATTGCAAACGCTTTGAAATGAAACTGATCCAGCAGTCCAATTTAGGTGATGATAGTTTTCTGTTAGCCATTTTGCTTCTCTTTGCTTTTTTATTGATAACCATTTAAAATCAAATGGCGATTTTATAATGAAACTATATTCATAATTGTTGAAAACAATCGCTACTTCTTTTGCGATGAAATCATTTGAATTACTTTTGAAACCTTGTACGTCTATAAAAGTTATGATGTTATCCATATTACTCAATTATTAAGACTTTTCGAATTTGTTCTTAGATGGGTATATATTCTGTTATACGATCATAAATAAAAATGCAGTAAGCTGTTGTCTTTGCTGCAATATTAGTTGCCGTTTAAAATTCTATTTTTATATCAATCGGTCCATTATTGAGTGATTCATTCTGATGACTGACATCTACTACAATAAAAGAAGTTTTTGTCTTAAACTCTGGTGCAGTTAGCAGCGGTTGAGATTCTTTCATATAATAGCTTTGTTGAAATCTCATATACATATCATATAGAATTGCATATCGTTAATTTTTGAACTTTATGTTAACATCATCATATGGATATGAGACTAAATTTAAATGTACTTTTAAAGTAGTCCAATCACAATGAACAAACTTATTTTCTTGTTGAAAAGCAATCAATACAAAACGTGGACGTTCTCTATTTGCAGCCAGTTTAACATTCCAAATATGGCTAGTTCCTGTGTTTAATTGTGGATTAATATGACAGTCCCAACTGAAAAATACCATAGGTATAGAAGCACCATTATTAATAATTTTTATCATATTCAATTTGCTAAAGCCCGAGCGTACAAGATCTTCATCGTTCTTATTGCGCAAGAGTATCAATTCATGTTTTCCATTTAGTATAACTTTAGTGTAGTCTTCAGCGAATCCTAGGAGCATTTTTAGCAGTACATAGAAATTGAAAAATCCATTTACAAGAGCGACAACGTCAATTTTGTTCCATCTAGCATTTTTAATCACGTTGCTTTCAGTTGGTGACATAGAAACCAAATTTTTTATGGTGCCTGTGGCTCCTAAATATCTTGTATGAGTAATTTCAATTCCATTGAGCTCATAGCGATTTTCATCAAATATATATGCCACAAAGTTGTTTTTTAATATAAAGTTCTCCGAAGATGACGAAGATTTGTTCTTATTATCATCGGCAACAAACCCCTCTACATAAATGTAGCCCTCACTGGGTAGCATGTACAAATTTTGATTTTGTATTGAAATTCTAATTTCATCATTATTGTGGTAAGATTGTAAGTATAGTACATATGTATGATAGTCCTTTTTGATTATATTCTCATCAGGCAAAGGTTTATCTAAGACCTTTATTATTGAACTCATTTTGTCTTTAATTTAAAATTCAAAGACTTTAGAAAATTTTTATTTGATGTCCTTACAGCTTTTTGTTGAGCTGGTCGCTTTAATGTTGTTGTTGTTCTTGCTGCTATATTTTTTAATGTATTTGTGTTGTATATTAGCATTATTTAGTTGGCCTTAAATGTATTCGTATTGTAATTTCCTCTTCTCAGAAATTAATTAAACCACCGTGTTGATCAAGTACGCGCAGCGCTAGTGAACTTATCTGTCTGGTGTTCACAGGTAAATAGATGAGATTTCTTGGAAGCTCATCTTTTTTATAGCCTGGAGACAAATTTATCGGAAATTCATGAAGTGTATGCTATTTGGAGTTATTCATACATGTGTTAATAGCGATACTACTTTCAATTCGCAAGAGATTCACTTTAAAAATATTAACTAGAAGATCTGAGTAATAATATTTATTTGGTGTTAGGATTTTGCTATTGAATCCTAAAAGTTTTTCAATTGTGTTGTCTTTATTAAAATATACAGGATCCTTGGAACTATTAACTTAAACTTGCTTGTATTGCTATTGGCTTCAATAAAAATCTTATTAACTGGACGACGTAGTTTGTATTGCTCTCCTATAAAATTAACTATATCATTTAATTCGTAAGATCCAATTGGTATTTCAATTTTATGTTCTCCTATATGTAACATATTGTAGTAAGTCTCTACGTTTGGAATACTGTTGTATTAATGAAAATCAGTTAGAGCACACTCATATGCACCATGTAATTCAATAGGAGGAAAGTAACTAGCAGATAATTCTGATGAGTTATATCAGTCATTACAACAGACTGAATACAATTAAATAAAGTTTAGTATGCAGTATGGTTTATAAGTATAATTTACATATTTATTTAATTTTTTTATTTTAAAATTAACATTAGTTTCTTAATATTAATGCTATTATTGTTCTTGATATAATGTTGTTGGTGATTTAGTTTTTCTTCCAACTATAAAATTTCATCTTTACTTATCCAAGAACTGTGTTGATCTGAAAGTCCTAGCCATTTAACATTTACTTCCTTTGCTTTAGTTTTAAGAACTTTCTCAAGTAGATATGTATTTGGAAATCTAGTTTTTGAAAGTTCATCAGTATAGAATCTACCTTTAATAGAATTACCAAGATAATCTTCTAATATGTATGTAGCAGGATTTGTATTTTGAACTCTGGTAATTGTGAATATTTATGTGGTCTAATTTTGGGTATAACCTTTTTCAAATATATGCTTATATTTGCTTATGCCAACATGATCTCCTACATTAAATTTGACATTTTATACATCTTCAAATGAGTGTATACTGTATTTAGCAGCTTTTGCTCATTTGTTGAGTTGACTTTAATAGGAGACATTTTAATTGTGCGATGAAATTTTTTTTTTATGCATTAACTAAATCTTTGTGTATATCAATCCACTTATATGAATCATTATAACTAAATTCTTTCCACAAAGTTTTTTCAAAGTTTTTGTTGAAAAATTCTTTACCATCATCTGTTTGTAAGTTTTTTGGTACTCGCCCCGATTTTCGATTGCCAATTAGTGTTATAGCCCATATTTGACCACCAACTTATATTTTATCTTTATTAAGTTTGAGGTTTCACCAAATTTTCATTCATTATTGGAATCTTTATGTGGGCCATAGTTTGCATCTAGTTAATTTCTTCCTTCCAAGTATGATAAGTCAGTATAAGTATCTTCTGTATTGAAAGTCTGTGAATAAAAATCATCATCATCATCATCATCATTCAGAGTGTTAGCATCATTTAATAAGATGATATTATCAAATATTATTCCTTCTGCTAGTTTCTGTGGTGTACTTAGGTCTATCTTGACTAATGATTTTTCAGGCTTAAAACTTGTATTATTATCAACTTCTGTCTTCATTTTACTTTCTTCTTTCATGCGAATTCTTTTAGTTTTTTTAGAACTATTTATGAATTCTTTGTGAGGTTCTGTTAAAGGTTTAAATATAGCTCTTAGTTGTGCAAATGTATCTATTTCACCAGTTTTTATACTACGAAGCTTTTCCTTCAAGACATTTCTTGTCAACACCAAATGTTTTAGAATTTTCTAATCCATGTTTAATAATAGTAAATAACAGATATCAGCTATTAGATCAGGTATCAGCTTATCAGAACCTGATCTGGTTTTCAGATTAGCTTATCAGGACCGGGTCTGATATTCTGATCAGCTTATCAGGACCTGGTCTGGTTTTCAGATAAGCTTTCCAGGACCTGGTCTGGTTTTCAGATCAGCTTTTTAGGACCTGGTCTGGTTATCAGATCAGCTTTGCAGGAGCTGGTCTGGTTTTCAGATCAGATTTAAGGACCTGGTTGGGTTTTCAGATCAGCTTCTTAGGACCTGGTCTGGTTATCAGATCAGCTTTTCAGGGCCTGGTCTGGTTTTCAGATCAGCTTTTCAGGACCTGGTCTGGTTTTCAGATCAGCTTTTTAGGACCTGGTCTGGTAATCAGATCAGCTTTGCAGGAGCTGGTCTGGTTCTCAGATCAGCTTATCGGTAACTGGTCTGGTTTTCAGATAAGTTTATCAATTAGCAGCTCAGGTTATAGCAAATAGATGCTTAAAGTTTAAAGTTAGATTAAAAATTAAAGTGAATGCTTATGAAGAGTAGTTTACATACTTATGAAATAGTCAAAGTGCTTTCTGTTGTGACCATTATTTAATTCTTTATCTTGTCTTACCACCAAAAATCCATATTTATCCTTCCAACACTCTCAAAAAAATTTCTTGTAACTTTTCATAACTTATATCGCTGCCAACATGATCCCTATAGACATGCTTCATATTTGTCTCATCTTTCTTAAACATTTTAATAACATTTGCATTATCTCTTTTTAAATGCTTGGGAATTCTAGTATAAGTTTGACACAAGTAGAATGAATCAATATCGCTATGTCGCCCCATACAAAAATATGTACCTATAGATTTAGTTTTATTTATTAAATAGAGAGTAATACATTTTCTGACATACTAGAGAAAACAATTGCACAGATTTGGCTTAGCCTTATATCTTAAATAATATATATATATATATTTTTTTTAACTGAAAGTAATGTCAAAATGCTTACGGATAAATGTAAAGCAAAACTATTAACAAATCATTAAAAGGAAGAAAATCTCAAATTAAAGAGAAATTATTATAGTACTCGTCCAAAAAATTGGTGGATTTTGGCTTCTAATACCTATTTTAACTGTTCCGGGTACAATTCGTAGTCTAACAACTGGAGGTGCTGCCAAATCTTAAGCTATAAAAACAAAAAAGAATGCCAAAAATCAACTCGATGAAGCAACTAGACATAATAGAGCGATAGAATCTATTGCAGTTGGCAAAGGACTTTACTTAAAACCATATACTAAAGGTTATAGTTTAGTTCACAAAGAGGAATAAAAAAACTCTTAGAGAGGCTGCCTAACAGACCACTATCTGATGTGGACCTTACCCGTTTTTCCATAAATATTCCATATTTTAGAGGAGTTTTCATGTTGAATACTCTACCAAAACGAGCAAAGAAAATTTAATGTCCAATAATCAACTTATATGTATCAACAGGACCTGGTACACATTGGGTAGCATATTATAAAAACAATAATAAGAAATATTATTTCGACAGCCTTGGAAACTTACAACCTCCTTCAGAAGTAGTCAAATATCTTGGTACAAAAATAAAATACAACTGTAATCAACATCAGAATTTTAACATATTTACCTGTGGACACTTATGTTGGTACATATTTTGTTGTTACACGTAACACATTTCGAATAGTATATTTCGTTGATGATTCAAGCTCCTTTATGTGGATTAAAGTTTTGTTATTTAGAGAGTTAAATTTTTAAACTAGACTTGTTGTGGAGTCTGTTTTTTTACTTAGTTCTTGCCACTTTAAATGTTTAACGGGAAATGATCTTAAAAGTAGCGATGATGACTTCTAGAAGGCTAATCGAAAATAGTTATGGTGAAATAGTGAATAAATGGTGGATAGCGATAGACAGAAAGAGCTAATTATAGAGAAAAAGGGTTAGAGAGAGATAGAGTGCCAAAAAGAAATATGGAATATAGATGATGGTACAGATTTTTTAAAGATTAGGAGATACTACTTTAAAAATTTACAGAGCAAATTAGTCTTTAAGGAACCTTCCAAGATTCATCATCATTCATTTATCAGCTAATAAATGAGCCAAATTAGACGAACTCTAAACCAATTTATAAGAGATTTTGATGAGATGGATGAGAAAGAAGAATATGGAGTTATGGAAGATGAAGACAATACAGAAGGGCACTTCAAAAGCTGTCCTTGGTATGATCCTGAGTGTGAGGAAGGACCTGATACTTGTAGATGCACCATATATTTCTTACGAAAAAGTATATTAGAACATCTAATAATTGGATACTATGAAATGTTCCCATCATTATAAATAAAATAAATAAAAATTAAATTAAATTGTATTATTAAAAGAAATAAAAGAAATAAATATACAATAAAATTGTATTAATAAAAGAAATAAATATAAAATAAAATTGTATTATAAAAATATTGCTTTTTTTGTATTATTTTTTCTAAAGTAAGATTAGGATTCATCTATTTGTAAGTTTTTTGGTATTCACTTCAATTGAAAAATATTTTCCATTGTCTTGGTTGTTTCTCTTTATGAAATTTAATGGAATTTTATAATATTGTGAAATTCAATTTCTCTTGTACAGAACATCTCAAAGGAAACAAGACTGTGCATGTTTAAATGATATGAAAACAAGACTGTGCATGTTTAGGCGACATGAAAACAAGAATTTGCAAATAAGCAAAAACAAAAAATTTTTCGATCCAACGAAGTAAAGCCATTGAAGAAATAAACACCAGTCACATATTTCACTCTTTTTTCAATATTTTGTTTCAAATTTTTTCTTAAAAATTAATTTACATATGTACAATCATTTTTCTTAATAAATAAATAGGACTTTATATTTATAATTACATAATTTTAACAACAATAAATAGGATTTTATATACATAAATTTTTCTTAATAAATAGGATTTAATTCACAATAATTTTTCTTAATAACGAAGAATTTATATTCAATTTAAAAATTAACTAATTAACTAAAAATTAATTAATATTATAAATAAATAAATATTATTGCCAATCTTAACAAAAATATTAAGCAGACTGCTGAACATGCCACTACCTCCCATCCGCAGACTGGGTTTAATAAAATTTATTCCAGGGATATTGAACATCTCGTGTATGAAAACAGAAGAGCTAGAAGGGAATGGCGACAGCACAGATCACCCTAACATTAACTCAGACTTATAGAATGTACTAAACGACTGCAAGAGTTGCTTGCATCTGAAAAAACTGCATCTCTTAAACATTATTTTGAAGGTCTTGATGTCACACAAACATTTAATCACTTTTTGTAGCGCGCTGGTAGAAAGCTTAAAACACCCGTTCAGTTTAAGCCACCTCTGCGCACATCTACCGGATGTTGGGCAAGAAGTGATACCAAAAAACGTAAAATATTTGCTGAGCACTTAAAATCCGTATTTAAGCCAAACACATGTACTGGTGTTTCTGATTTGCCAAGTGTAGTTGCTCTGCCCCCTCGTCCCTTTAAGTTTAATATGAGTGATGTACAATAAGTAATTGCTGAACTCAAGCCAAAGAAAGCTCCAGGTATTGATGGAATTAGTGACAAGATGCTGATGAACTTGCCGCATATTGCAATAAGAATCCTGCTGTTTATTTTTAATATCATATTACGATTGGAGTATTATCCACAACACTGGAAGCCTGCAAATGTCAAGATGATTCCAAGGCTGAGTGAAGCTCTTACTAAACCTGAGTTATATAGGCCAATAAGTTTGCTGTCAACTATGTCCAAAAATCTTCAAAAAGCTGCTCATGACAAAGTTACCCCAAATTTTAACTGATAGTGGGTGCATACCGGACCATCAATTTGGTTTTAGAAGTCAGCATAGCACCATACAGCAAACGCATAGATTGGTTCAAGCTATAAGAAGAAAATTTTGAAGAAAATAAGTATTGTTCTACTCTCTTTATTAATGTTTCTCAGGCAATTGATAAAGTATGGCAAGAAGGCCTAGTTCTAAAATTGAAGACATATCTACCAGTAATCTTTCTAAAGTTATTGCGAAGTTATATTCTATCCCGAAAGTTAATTGTTGTGGAAGAAGACTTCATGAGTGTGCCCGAATCTATCTCCGCTGGTGTGCCACAGGGGAGTATACTGGGCCCAGTTTTGTTTTTTGGTATATACTTGTGATATGCCTGTTAAAACTAAAATCCATACATCTACATTTGCCGATGATACAGGCTTCTTTAGCATGCACGAAAATCCACACAAGGCATCCCGGTATCTTTAGAAACATATTATTCAGCTAGAACTAAGGTTAAAATTATGGAGAATTAAAGTAAATGAACAGAAGTGTGCGCAGGTAACACTTACTCTACTTGTTCCCTCATTAAAATTAATAATCAAATTGTTCCTCAACATTCACACGTAAAATACCTTGGTATACTCCTTGATAGACGGCTCACATGGAAACAGCATATTGATTGTAAGCGAACACAAATGAAACTAAAATTAACTCAGGTACATTACCTAATTGGTAGAAATTCAACTCTCAGTCTAGATTGTAAGCTTTTGATATACAAGTCGCTTTTGAAACCTATATGGTACTATGGAATTCAACTATGGGGCACTGCTAAAGCTTCTACTGTCGAGAGAATCCAACGAAGGCAAAACAAAATTTTACGTTTGATAACATGGGCTCCATGGTACATCAAAAATTCAAATATACATCGTGACTTAAATATGCCACTAGTGATTGAAGAAATTGAAAAATGCGCAGGCAAATATTTAACAAAACTCGAGTCACATCCTAATCCGCTTGCTCGTAATATTTTGAACTTTACTGGCCACATCCGCCAAAGAGGGACGAAAGGGCTATAACACCCAGCACTCCAGATGGAATTTCTTGAAATTTTTTTCCTTTCTTGATTATCACTACTTATGTATAATTTATAACTATCACTGAGTTTATGTCCGACAGTGGTCGGTCCTAATAATTATATTTTACATTTACGATTTGAATACTTATTGTTTGTTAGTTCATATTTGAAGATACAATAAATAAATACATGTATTAAAAAAAAAAAATAAATAATAAATTTTATTGCATTCTACCAATCTCATTTAGCAACATGTCAAGTTCGTATTCAGGGTTAGTTTCCTTAATGCGAAAATGATACCATGCATATTTGTTAATGGTATTTGACCTAATTTTCGTCTTATCGTCAAGACTAACTTATTTAATTCACTAGTTAATATTTGATGCAGCTTAGATTTAAATGTTAACATATTATCATATACATTACTCTTATTAAATAAACAATTTTTATAAGTAGCAACACTATATTTATCTAATATGGCTCTCTTTACCCCCTTCGATTTCTGTACATCAATTTGATTTTGAACACTAAATAAATACATTTTAGATCGCAACCAAACAAACTGTTTCATTATTTTTAAACAATTTTCGTCTATCATCATACCCAGCACCTTTTTATTAACTAGTGAAAAATTATAAATGTTGTCTGTAGGATAGTCCGATGTATCAAATTAATCTGGTATGTCCTTTTTTGATGTCAGCGTAAAAGTCGTCCGTCTTTATTCAATATATAAAAGAGTCCGTGTCCATATAGTTTAAGGAGAGTTTTGTCTTAAACTTAGGTACATACAGTACCCGTAATGGAAATTATACATTTTCCATTTGGATAACTCGAGTACATAAAATTCTAAGTAAATTGGTTAATTGTAGCAGGTTTTGACTCTTGTCATTTCAATTGCTACCAGGTCCTCGGAAAATATAGATAAACTATGAAAATTTGGTTTTGATATCCAATCTTGGGCACCCAAATGATTACAATTCGTTCTCTCCCAACTATTGACAATTTTAACATCTCTCCTCTTGTCCACATTTTCCATGGTTTTACTATACACTGCATTATTGAGTAGTTTGAAAACTTTTTTTAAAATGCATTTTTAGCAGTGGCCCTATGTCTGGTATTTAAGTCAATGCAGCCTTATAACCATGGAGATTGTTTAAATGCTAGAATACGATGAGTTTTCTTGAAAACTAAGCCATATTCTAAGCACTGTTTAGAACTCTAAAGTGTATAACATATGATTGCTTTGTAGAGAAATCGGTTATAAACTTGTTATACTTCGCTTGCATAGGTTTCTTATTTTCAGCGCAAAAAGATCATTATGCAAGTCGTGTAAATGAGAGGGATAATCCAACGTGACCTCATATACATAGCCGTCTGTTCCATTATCAGCTATGCTATTTGGATCCATATTCAGCTCGTCTTGCGATAACCATCTGAGGAAGATATTCCGACCACGATGAGGAAGATATTCTGACATCGCCCAACCGTAAAGGTGATTTGTGTCTAAGTAGACGAGAAATTCTGAAGGTTTTGATGTTACGAAATCTTCCAAATATTTGTTATTCGCTTTCAAATATCTTCGGCTATACTGTACGATTCCCCCACGTAAAACTTTTTTCATAAAATTGTACATGTCTATGTCTGTTAATAATTCTAATAAAATTTTTGTTTATTTATATAAAATGTACATATTCTATAAAATATATAAAACAGGTATATGTATTCTTAAATTAAAGTGTTGTATAATTTTCTAACTTAGCTTGATATGTCCTTTATCAGAATATAGTGATGAACTTCACTATTCTCCAAAAGCAGAAAGTTTACATGGTTAGTTTTCTCGTCCTTGGTCACATAATAAGGACAAATAATCTCATTTGGCCCCTCATCATATCCGAAAACATAAACACTTATTGTAGGATTGTTCACCCCGAACTCTTTGATTTTGTTTAGTGCGAATGGGAAGGTTAAATTTTTTAAATTTAGCACTACACCATTTCGCGTAACAATCGTCTCTACAGAAATGTCCTGAATATCATAAGAACTGCAACGTACTATATGGTTGTATTTCGTTGTATCCATGGCGGCAATCATACACCACTTGAAGCAGTATTCATCATCATCATTTTCAATATTGATGCAAGCTTTTTATCTTACTAGTTTTTGAGGTGTGAATATCCAACTTGATCCTTTGACGAGCGACGATTTGTTGATATAAATTTCTGTTCAAACTATGCGTGACAAAGTCCGACCAGAATCTCCCTCTTCAAATTTGAAAATTTTGGTTGAAATCTCCTCAATCTGTTTACGGAATATTTCTTGTATGTTGTCTGCCTTCGTCAGCAAACTCATTTTGGCTACATGTGTTAAAACACACAACTCCAAATCTTCTTCAATAATTTTGATGTACTCCGCCACAATACTCACATGAAATTTAATAATTGTATGCTTATACAAAGTCATGTGAAATCTCTCAATAAAAATATTTATGTTTTCATTAATAAACTCTTCCAGAAGAAGTTGTTCTTTTTCATTTGTGGCGATATGATTTTTGAAGGCTTTCGATATTTTGAAACATCTTACGTTTTCTTCGACTTATTCTGTCCTAGAATGTGAAGCACTTGTTGGAGTTGGCAGAGTTTCTTCTCTTCTTTCTTCTACATCTCCATCACTTTTCGGTAAACTTATGTCCATAGCATCGTTGTACGAATTCCCTCCATGGATATCCACACCTTGCTGTTGAGCTTGTTGTTGTTGCTGCTGCTCTTGTTGATGATTATTAAGAGGTTGCCTGTGCATCAAATTGATTATCTGGTGTAACCGGCATTGGTACTCCTGATCCCAAAAACTGATTATTCCATGGCATATTGTTGATAATTCATTGGTAACTGATATTGGGTGTAATGTAGAGAAGGATGTTGTTGATGATGATGAAATGTATTTAGCTGCTATTGATGATTTTGAACAGATGTCTGCGGTTATTCTTGTTTTATGTCCATGCTTACGACCACTTGATCCTGCACACTATGATTTTTGACATTATTCAAAAAGGACTTTTGGTATTTATATACCTTATGGCATCTTTTACACTAATAACCTGAAAAACTCATTTTTAATTATTTTATTATTATTATTTCACTTTAAAACAATTGCTAATAATGGTTGTAATTACAATAAAGTACTGATGTGTAGGTTAGAAAAGTTGGCGTATTTATACGAAAATTAGTAGCGGTATCCTTGCAGCATTCATAATTTTTACTTTTTTGTTTCTCTGCTGATTACTGTACTTGGTTGAAACCTTGCTGCTTTAAAATAACACGCTGCTACAAATGAGTACTTTTTTTATACTTGAAAAGGAACCTAGTGTAGGTTATAGACCTTATTTAGTACATCATAAATCAATTTTTAAAAGTTCGGAAACACCCTTAAATTTCGGAGTTATTCCGAAAAAACTATTTTCGGGTAGGTCCGAGTACTTATGAACACGTAACTCAGTTGATTTTTATCGGATTTACAAGTTTTAAATGGTTTCAGAAAGAAGAAAAATGTGCTTTGCTAAATAAATATATATATATATTATTGGTATATATTAACTTTTTGCAGTGATATTTTCAATTATATATGATTTTAATTTTATTTTTTAGGTTTTTCAATTTTGGTGCCATTTTTTTAAATTAGATTGTTCAAAAACATACCCTTAGGTATATATTTAATTAAAGTTTATTTAGTTTTGAGTTAAACCAGCTTTCAATAAATAAAATCGAGTAAAAAATAAAAAAGTTATTAAGTTTTTTCAAATGTTAAAAATTTTGCTTTTACAAATATTCGTCGATAGCTACTACATTTTCTTTATTTTTTTAATCTTATAATGATATGATTATATAAATATTTTAAAATAACAGTATTCAAATTATTTTATTTAGAAATTAAGAATATATGATTAAAAGTGCTTACTAGACCTCTTTCGCTTGTACATCAAATCGTCTGTTTCTCTCTTAAGTGACCAGCAGTAATTTGAAATCATTCTTACTTGGCTTTTTCCTTCGAAGCGTCTTTCGATATCCAAAATGTCCTGGTGAAATCGTTCGCCTTGCTCATCACTGAATTGTCCTAGGTTTTCTGGGAAAAAATCTAAATGTGCATGCAGGAAATGAACTTTAATCTGCATCCCATTTCTGCATAAGCCTCCAGAAATTCTTTTACTACATCAATATAATTTTCACTTTTTTTATTTCCCAAAAAATTTTCACATAAACTAATAAAGCTTCTCCATGCTCTTTTTTCCACAACATTTAGTTTCGTTGTGAATTCTTCGTCAAACATGATTTTGCGGATTTGAGAACCAACAAAAATACCTAAAAATAAAAAAAATAATACAATTATGTTTAGAAATCAATAAACATTTGTACCTTCTTTTATTTTTGCTTCACTTATTCTTGGGAAAACTGATTTTAAGTGTAAAAAGAAATTGCTTTCTCTATCCAGGCGTTTCACGAACTGCTTCATGTATCCCCATTTGAGGTGTAATGATGGCAAAATTATTTTTTCGGTACCAATTTGAAAAATTGTTCTTGGTGGCCACTTTTTTTGCTTGTATTGGTCCTTCCCACGACTGTCCCATTCGCAAATATAGCAAGGAAATTTAGTATAGCCTCCTTGCATTCCGAATAAAATTGTCAGAAATTTTAGATCTGAAACTATTTGCCATTGATAATTTTTATAACATATTAAATCCACTATATTTTCCATTGTTGCATACGACTCTTTCATGTTAGTAGCGTATGCTATAGGCACTGAGGGCAACTGATTCTCGTTGTGTAATAAAACTGCTTTCAAACCTAAAAAATATGTTAATGGTTTTTGAATAACAAAAAAATATTACTTACATTTACACGAGCCGTCCAAAAATAATCTCCAGTCGTTCGGTTGATGTTGGTAATTCAGACAATTAAATAACTCATCTACATCTGAGCAATATACAAGGTTATTATTATCATTGTCAGCTTTAAAAATGTGCTCAAACTGTATTTGGGGATTGTCTCTTGCAAATGTTACTTTAAAGTCACTTTTAGTAATATTTCACTGTTTTAGTCGAGACGCTAACATCTCTGTTTGTCTCCATGATAGTTTCAAATCTCGAACAAGATCATGAAAATCTTCATTTGTCATTAAATGGGGTTCCACCGATTGTGCAACAAATGTCTGGTCACATTCCATATCTGCAGACTTTTCTTCCCCGGATTCATGTTCTTCTTCAGTCGTAGTTGCATTATGTTTGATTATTTTTTTATCTCTTTTGTTATCTCAGTATAAAAAAAATTATTCTCACTTAAATTTTTTCCGCTTGGGAGTATCAACTGCTATTTAAATTTAAATAAAGTTTAATAACTTTCACAAATATTGTCCGATTTAAAAAAACTAAAGTTCATTTTATTTGTTATAAAATTCTATTTAAAATTTTTTATACAAATACATCTGCTTTTGTAGAAAAAATTATTAAAAAAAGAACTCAAAGTTAAAAAAACATAAAAAATATAAAAAATTGCAGATGTTATTACGAAAATTACTACCAATAATTAGTTAATATAGCATAAAATGTATACGGTTAGAAAGATCTATTCTTTGTTTTTCATAAAGCATTCAAAAATTTAAGATCGGATAAAAATGAACTGAGTTACGTGTTCATAAGTACTCGGACCTACCCGAAAATAGTTTTTTCGGAATAACTCCGAAATTTGGGGGTGTTTGCGAACTTTTAAAAATTGATTTATGATGTACTTAATAATGCCTACAAATTACACTAGGTCACTTTCCAAGTATATTTTCACTGTAGCTCCGTGTAATCGTAGACAAAGAAAATGATTACGTTGCAAAATATAAATGTATTCATCAAAATTTTTTACGCACAAGCATCCTCAGTCATACATACAAATATACATACATACATACACATATACATATACATACATACTTTCTTAAACAAATACCATCGACAAACACGTTGGATCACCAACACACAAGTATTAGGGGTTTCACATACATGAGAACATTTTATACATTAATAAATTGTTTATTAATTTATTTAATTATTTTATTTATAAAAAATTTATTAGCGTGAGGAAATCACACACTCTAATAATCACTAATAATCATGTTTTTCCGTCGGCATTTGAAAAAAATAATTATGCGTTTTGCCGTCGGCATTTGAAAAAAAAATTATGTGTTTTGCCGTCGGCACTTGAAAAAAATTATAATCATGTTTTGCCGTCAGCATTAGGAAACTTTATCATGCATTGCAGTAGGCATAAGGAAAAATTATTAATCACTATTTCCCTATTGGTATTAGGAAAAATCATTTCCATGATTTTCCCATTGGTATTATTGGTATTACCAAAAAAGAAAAACCTCCAACCTATGAACACACTTAACGTATTCCCACAAACATACACACATACAAATTCCCACGGCCATAAAAAGGCCGCACTTATTGAACCACACTCGTATGTAGTAAACAAAAAATTGGACGGACTTATTGAACCACCCTCGTAGGTATCAAGTTTCACAAATTTCCCAGAATTTAAAAATTTTCAAAGTTTAATTACCCAAATTTAACAATTTCAACCACAATTTTGCAATTTTAATTGCGGTGGGATCGGCAGTTCACTACTACTTATTATATAGACCTATTTCTTGCTTTCTACCGTTTACGATTGCAATTATTTCGACCTTCCCAATGCCTTTAATGTTAAATTCATTTTCATCTGCTTATCTGACTTTACCTTTAAATTGCAAATCTATATTCACAAATAATGATTTTTGTGTGCACATATGAGATGAAGCACCACTGTCAATCATCCAAGTTTCTTGAGAATTACTACAAAATACATTTTCTGTCATAGTTACTGACGCTTCATTTACAATTTTATGTTTGATATTTTGTCTTACATGTTTAGCAATTTCAACATATGTTTTACATTCCTTAGCTTTATGAACTTTTTTTCATCAATCTCGATTCCCATTGCCATTATGTATGAAACACATACATCAAAATCAATTAAAAATTGTGATGTTGACTCATTTTCGGACATTTTCATATTTAACAACTTACGGTAACACTCTATTTTCTTCCTTGTCGACTTACGATCAAATGTATCTTGAAGATAATACCAGATTTCCTGACATCATTTCCATAATCGGTAAGCTTTGGATTCTGCGGAGTAACCTACAAGAATGCGTTCATGACTTCTAGCATCCCACTTAGATCTTTTAAATGTCTTATCTAACACAAATGATATGCAGCCAATACTCCTCAAATGTTTAAAAATTGGCTTTGTTTTTTGTCCGTATTTCCTCTGGGGTCTAAGTACCATTTAGTTTTGTTGGACAACGATTTCTTAAATGTGCGGAAGTGTGTACTAGCTTTGACCATAAATTTTCAGGTAACCCTGATTCTAACATTAGACAACGTGCCATTTCTACTAGTGTTTTATTCATTCTTTCCGCAATACCATTTTGCTGTGGTGTATAAGTTGTAGTTAACTGCCTCTTTATTTCGCTTTCTTTTAAAATCTTAGTAAAATTCTCGCTTAATAATTCGGCGCCATTATCGCTTTAATTTTCTTTCTTGTTTGCGTCTCTGCCATTTTCTTAAATTCGAAAATTTTTCCTAAATATTGACTTTTTTGTCGAATAAAATAGACAAATACTTTTCGAGAAGAGTTGTCAATAAACGTTGCAAAATACAAACTACGATAAGTACTTCAGTGATAGTACTTCAGAAGTTGATTTTTCGTTTTTGGGAGGAAATGGTAAACACGTTTGTTTTCCTTGAATGCATGGTACACAATTAATTTTTATATCTCTTATCACAGCTAATCCCTTAACCATTTCACCCATCTGTATTTTTCACAATTGATCCGTATTTAAGTGACCGTATCTTTTGTGCTATAGTTCTGTTTCGAAGTTATTAGATTTTTCAATTGCATGTATCATATTTTCCGTGTTTCTAAACAGTTTTAATAAATATAAGTTGTCTAATATACGGCCTTTTATTATTTTATTTCTTTCTTTATAAACTCCTACTCTTGATCCTTTCATATCGACTGTACAACCGTTACCGGTCAATTTGCTAGTTGATATAAGATTGCACCGTAAGTCTGGGACATATACAATTATTTCGACCTTCCCAATGCCTTTAATTCATTATCATCTGGTTATCTGACTTTACCTTTAAATTGCAAATCTAAATCACAAATAATGATTTTTGTGTGCTCATATGAGATGAAGCACCACTGTCAATCACCAAGTTTCTTGAGAATTACTACAAAATACATTTTCTGTCATAGTTACTGACACTTCATTTTCAATTTTATGTTTGATATTTTATCGCACATATCTAGCAATTTCAACATATGTTTTACATTCTTTGGCTTTATGACCTTTTTTTACCACATCAAAAACATTTATAAGAAAATTTATTTTTAGACATATCTTCTTCTTGATTTTTTAATTATTTAGATTGATTATAAGGAACTTTCCTATAAAATTTAGCTTGGAAGGCAGAAGTACTTGCATTTTTCTCTTCTTTGTCACCAATCTCAATCTTTGTCAAAACAGCCAAAGCCAAAAACAGCTTAGATAGCTGAAAAATGTTCTGGTAATGCATCTAGCATAACAACAACTAGAAGGTTTTCATTAATCTCGATTCCCATTTCCATTATGCATGAAACACATACATCAAAATCAATTAAAAATTGTGTGAAAATGAGTCAAATTTTTTTTTTTTTTTTTTTTTATTTTTTTTTTTTTTTTTTATTTTTTTTTTTTTTTTTTTAGATATTTAAATTGAACTGTATTGAATTTTAATCAGAAATAATTCATAGTTAGGCTCAAGTTCAGTAATTTCAATTTTTATTGAATGAAATATTTTTATTAATTAATGTGAGTTTCTAAAGAAGAGAAGAAAAATTAAACTTAGACTTTAAGCTGGGGGAAATACCGATACTTTTCTGTGCAGCCACGCACTTCATCAGCACCCTAGTCTATCTACTTGGGTAGAGATTCTTATTAACATCAGCTATTTAACTTAAATGTACAATGAACGGAATATGAGAAACGATTGTTGTGTATACAATTGATTTACCTTTGGTAAACACATTTATAAGTATCACTATTAATTTTCTGTTTTTTCCAATTTTTCATTTTTCTATTTAGGTTAGCACGAAATTATTTTACTCTACCTCAGTATGTTTAACTATTCTTACTTATCTTTTTACGATCATCACATTAATTATTTTTACTTATTCGATGTACCATCGGTACATGCATGTAAGTATTTTTGTAGTGGTCTATGCTACTTGTTGTTGCATTCTACAGTTTTATTTTAGTCATTCCAGCCGTATGAAACTGTGATAACCAAGTGAACAGTGATTGCCAAGTGAACATATTTTTGTCACGTGCCCATGATGTATTAAGTGAGAAATTTTTTTTTTTTTTTTTTTTTTTTTTTTTTTTTTTTTAGATATTTAAATTGAACTGTATTGAATTTTAATCAGAAATAATTCATAGTTAGGCTCAAGTTCAGTAATTTCAATTCTTATTGAATGAAATATTTTTATTAATTAATGTGAGTTTCTAAAGAAGAGAAGAAAAATTAAACTTAGACTAGTGATACTTATAAATGTGTTTACCAAAGGTAAATCAATTGTATACACAACAATCGTTTCTCATATTCCGTTCATTATAGATTTAAGTTAAATAGCTGATGTTAATAAGAATCTCTACCCAAGTAGATAGACTAGGGTGCTGATGAAGTGCGTGGCTGCACAGAAAAGTATCGGTATTTCCCCCAGCTTAAAGTCTAAGTTTAATTTTTCTTCTCTTCTTTAGAAACTCACATTAATTAATAAAAAATATTTCATTCAATAAGAATTGAAATTACTGAACTTGAGCCTAACTATGAATTATTTCTGATTAAAATTCACTACAGTTCAATTAAAATATCTAAAAAATTTCTCACTTAATACATCATGGGCACGTGACAAAAATATGTTCACTTGGCAATCACTGTTCACTTGGCCATCACAGTTTCAGAATGCTGGAAATCCAAGTAAAAACTGTAGAATGAAACAACAAGTAACAAGTAATAATACTTACATGCATGTACCGATGGTACATCGAATAAGTAAAAATAATTAATGTGATGATCGTAAAAAGATAAGTAAGAATAGTTAAACATACTGAGGTAGAGTAAAATAATTTCGTGCTAACCTAAATAGAAAAATGAAAAATTGGAAAAAACAGAAAATTAATAGTGATACTTATAAATGTGTTTACCAAAGGTAAATCAATTGTATACACAACAATCGTTTCTCATATTCCGTTCATTATAGATTTAAGTTAAATAGCTGATGTTAATAAGAATCTCTACCCAAGTAGATAGACTAGGATGCTGATGAAGTGCGTGGCTGCACAGAAAAGTATCGGTATTTCCCCCAGCTTAAAGTCTAAGTTTAATTTTTCTTCTCTTCTTTAGAAACTCACATTAATTAATAAAAAATATTTCATTCAATAAGAATTGAAATTACTGAACTTGAGCCTAACTATGAATTATTTCTGATTAAAATTCACTACAGTTCAATTAAAATATCTAAAAAATTTCTCACTTAATACATCATGGGCACGTGACAAAAATATGTTCACTTGGCAATCACTGTTCACTTGGCCATCACAGTTTCAGAATGCTGGAAATCCAAGTAAAAACTGTAGAATGCAACAACAAGTAACATAGACCACTACAATAATACTTACATGCATGTACCGATGGTACATCGAATAAGTAAAAATAATTAATGTGATGATCGTAAAAAGATAAGTAAGAATAGTTAAACATACTGAGGTAGAGTAAAATAATTTCGTGCTAACCTAAATAGAAAAATGAAAAATTGGAAAAAACAGAAAATTAATAGTGATACTTACAAATGTGTTTACCAAAGGTAAATCAATTGTATACACAACAATCGTTTCTCATATTCCGTTCATTATAGATTTAAGTTAAATAGCTGATGTTAATAAGAATCTCTACCCAAGTAGATAGACTAGGGTGCTGATGAAGTGCGTGGCTGCACAGAAAAGTATCGGTATTTCCCCCAGCTTAAAGTCTAAGTTTAATTTTTCTTCTCTTCTTTAGAAACTCACATTAATTAATAAAAAATATTTCATTCAATAAGAATTGAAATTACTGAACTTGAGCCTAACTATGAATTATTTCTGATTAAAATTCACTACAGTTCAATTAAAATATCTAAAAAATTTCTCACTTAATACATCATGGGCACGTGACAAAAATATGTTCACTTGGCAATCACTGTTCACTTGGCCATCACAGTTTCAGAATGCTGGAAATCCAAGTAAAAACTGTAGAATGCAACAACAAGTAACATAGACCACTACAATAATACTTACATGCATGTACCGATGGTACGTCGAATAAGTAAAAATAATTAATGTGATGATCGTAAAAAGATAAGTAAGAATAGTTAAACATACTGAGGTAGAGTAAAATAATTTCGTGCTAACCTAAATAGAAAAATGAAAAATTGGAAAAAACAGAAAATTAATAGTGATACTTATAAATGTGTTTACCAAAGGTAAATCAATTGTATACACAACAATCGTTTCTCATATTCCGTTCATTATAGATTTAAGTTAAATAGCTGATGTTAATAAGAATCTCTACCCAAGTAGATAGACTAGGGTGCTGATGAAGTGCGTGGCTGCACAGAAAAGTATCGGTATTTCCCCCAGCTTAAAGTCTAAGTTTAATTTTTCTTCTCTTCTTTAGAAACTCACATTAATTAATAAAAATATTTCATTCAATAAGAATTGAAATTACTGAACTTGAGCCTAACTATGAATTATTTCTGATTAAAATGAGTCAAATTTTCAGAAATTTTCATATTTAACCACTTACGGTAACACTCTATTTTCTTCCTTATCGATTTACGATCAAATGTATTTTGAAGACAATACCAGATTTCCTGACATCATTTCACATTCTTCACCATTGTTACAATACTGACATCTATTGCCATTAAAATTTCAGCTCTTGCATCCATATCTTTATCCAAATATTCTTTATATCTTGCTCATATTCTTTCTTTTATGCTTCCGTTGGCGTTTCTGGGAGTTCCTTTAGCACTGGAGTTTTTTCTTTACCCAGCACAATACTCAGCAGTCTGTTCTTGTGTAGTACAACTTCCATTTGAGCCTTCCACGTACCATAATTCTTCCCGTTCATTTAAGGAATTCGTCCAGCTAGTTAATTCATTCTGGATTTTCTTGCTTTTCAATTTTAAAATTAACGACTTCAAAATAATCTTCAGTATTACATCGTTATGGGATCTGGTCCCATAACCTATTGTAATAAAAACAGCTTTGAGTTTATCGAAAAATGAGTTTATTGAAAAGTATATTTGAAGTGGAGAAAAAAATTTTTATACAAAAACATTACAAACAATAAAAACTAGAATAATTCATTTTGTTGAATACAAAGTATTTTATAGTACATAAGAACAGAGTAAAACACATTGGATCTGTTTTTTTTAATTTTGAACGATACGGATGTAGCCCCGCCCCCTGGCTATAATTTTCAGGCTTCCAGATTTTTTAGCTAGTTCCTAATCTAGACCTACATCTTTATCAAATTTCTTACTAGCGCAAGCTTTAATTCTTTTTTCTAGTGGGCGTAATACCGCCCACTTTTTCAATCTGAAGATTTTCTTTGGCCAGTAGTTATCTTGCTTGTCGAATTTAGTTAGAAACGGATAGTAATAAATTTATAAATATGTAGTATATTCAAATGTATATGAAATAGTAGGCTTAAAATGTATGGACGTGTTGACGCCCACTTTTTTCAACGCAAATTTATAGCTTTGCATTATTGCAAAACGTATGCCAAATTTCAATAAAATCGCTTCAGTTAAAGGCCTTAGATTCGTATTTTAAATTCTTATCCTTATGGGCGCAGCCTCGCCCACCTTGATAAAATTTTTGAGTTTTCAGATTTTTCCAGTAGTTTTCTATTCTATAACTACTCGTTGATCAAATTTCAGCTCACTAGCGCAAATTTAAATTTTTTATTCTTATGAGCGTGTTTCCGCCTACTTTCCGCTTATCTTAAATGTTTAGGTTCGTTGGAAACGGATAATAGTAGTTACATAAATAGTACATTTAAATGTTCTGACCGGAAATACATGAAATATGAGATTTAAATTGTATGGACGTGTTAACGCCCGATTTTTTTTAACACAAATGTATAGCCTTGTATTATTGTAACATGTGTGCCAAATTTCAACAAAATCGCTTGAGTTAAACGCTTTAGATATGTGTTCTTAATGGTGAGCTTAATGGTCGTAGCCCCAGACCCTTGGTAAACATTTTCAGTATTTTCTAGCTAATTACACACATAGTTGTGTACCAAATTTCAGCTCACTAGCACAAAGTTTAATTTTTATGGGCGTAGCCCCACCCTTCTGGTTCAAATTTCCTGGTTTTCAAATTTTTTTAGTTCATCTCTTATCTAGATCTACATGTGTACCAAATTTTAGATCTCTAGTTATAGCGTAAGTGCTTCATAATATTGATGAGCGAGTCAGTAAGTCAGTTAGTATGTCTTAAAATATTCACTTTTTGCAAATCCATATCTCCAGAACCTTTCATTGTAAAACTTCGCATATGACGTAACATGAATTTATTCTAATTATGGTTTAAATTTTAAAATTTTACGATAGCGGGGATAGGGGTTAAGAGGGGGTAAAAAGAGCTCGAATGGCTTCCTGTATATATACACACTGCGTGCATTACCTATCAACACGCAATGTCCCACTACTGACGAAATATGTGAAGCTAAAAAAAAAGCTATAAAGTATCCCTCCTGAATTGCTGCTGGTCGATCCAATGACAAGGCCAAAACTACTGCTACCGCTCATGGGTAGATTTTGGTCTTCTAACTATTTACCAGATTTATTCTTGGAAGGAGTAATCATAAAAGTTCCCAAAAAGGAGACCTAAAAGAAAGTAGTAACTGGAGGGGCATCACCCTCTTGAATATGCTGCTAAAAGTTATTGCCCACAGTTATTGCTTTGTGATGCAATCTCTCTCAGCATGAGGAAAGAACAAGCCGGTTTCCGCCGTGGTAAGTCCTGTTTTGACCATATCAACAGTCTCAGAATAATAGTTGAGCAATCTGTTGAATGGATATCTCTATTATATCTCATTTTTCTAGATTTTCAAAAAGCGTTTGACACGCTTACCCATACAGCAATTGGGAACGCGTTAGTCTGTAAGGGAGCTCCATCGCAGTTTATATCTCTCGTAAAATCTATGTATGCTAATGCAACATGCAGAATATTGCATGAAAATTAACTATCTGATAAGATAAACATAGGCAAAGGAGTTTGTCAGGGATGTATGTAACATTGTGCTAGAAGTCATTATGCAACAAGGTACAAAATCAAGAAATGGAATTATGTGGGGCTTTCAAGACAGACTTGAAGACCAAAAGTGGTGCAACATTTTCGAGATTGCACGCACTGCTGCCCTAAAAATAAATATATGTAAATCGAAAGTAATGCGCATTGCTACCGAAAATAATAACCGTTTTCACATTGGTGGAACACAACTCGATGAGGTAAAATCCTTTTGCTACCTTGGAAGCATAATTGACACGCACGTGTAAAGAAAGCTAGGCTTGCATTTGGAATGTTGACTAACGTGTGGAAATCATCTAATATTTCACAGTGAACGAAGCTCAAAATATTTAACTCCAACGTAAAATCTGTCTTTTATATGGGTGTGAAACGTGGAATGCTGCCAGGTACGATGTTCAGTCCATGCAAGTTTTTACCAACAACTGCCTTTACAGACTGTTTAAAATATATTGGCCAAATATAATTTCCAACGCTCGTCTTTGGGAAGCAACTCAACAAATCCAAATACAAACAGGAATTTGTTAGCGCAAGTGGAAGGGGACAGGTCACACACTTCGTTAGGATGATAATGATATTGCAAAGCAGGCAATCGAATGGAATCCCCAGGGAAGCAGGAGTAGAGGTCGACCTGCTCATACATGGAAGTGGCAGACCGATATGGAATTCACAAGACTTCGTAAAAGCTGGAGGTAAATTAAAGCCATTGCATCCGACAGATCTGAATGGAGCAACCTACTTACGGCCCTATACTCCTTATATGAACAAAAGGAAATAATATACAATATATATATAAATTTGCAACAAAAATATATTGTTAAACTCTAACCATATCGCACCTCCTATGAATATAATAACATAATTATAAAATTCAAACATTACTCTGCTTATCGTAATGAAATTAATGTTTAAAATAACAATAATTAGTTTTAAACAAACATTTATTTGTTTCAGAGAACATAAAATTGTTTTCTAAACGATTCTACAATCATATCTTTTCTTTGCGTGTATGTATTTGGTGGCTTATACAGCAAACAGGAACAGCGTTTAAAAACTTCCCATTTATGTATTTTTTTTTTTGCTTCTGCTCATACTACCGCTTCTGAAAATTCAAGTGTCGTTGTAGAATTTGACACAATAAATAAATAGTTATACAAAACAAAGAGCTTCAGCTTTCGACATGTTCGAAAAGTTTTCTGTTTGTCAGCGCGCTGTTTTAAATAAATTCTGAAGTTATCGTAGTAGAGATGTTGTGTGTTTTTTCCTTTCTTTTTTTTTGCAGTTTCAGTTGCGTATTTAATTTCTTGCTGGAAGAATTGTTGTTGTTGTTGTCTTACTATTATATTTGTGCATTTATGAAAAAACACTCATACACACACAAAAAACACATACACACAAACATTTCTGCTTCGGATTTCGGATTCAATAGCAAAATCCTAACACCAAAAAAATATTATTATTCAGATCTTCTAGTTAATATTTTTAAAGTGAATCTCTTGCGAATTGAAAGTAATATCGCTATTAACACATATATGAATAACTCCAAATCGCATACACTTCATGAATTTCCAATAAATTTGTCTCCAGGCTATAAAAAAGATGAGGTTCAAAGAAATCTCATCTATTTACCTGTGAACACCAGAGAGATAAGTTCACTAGCGCTGCGCGTACTTGATCAACTCGGTGGTTTAATTAATTTCTGAGAAGAGGAAATTACAATACGAATACATTTAAGGCCAACTAAATAATGCTAATATGCAACACAAATACATTAAAAAATATAGCAGCAAGAATAACAACAACATTAAAGCGACCAGCTCAACAAAAAGCTATAATAACATAAAATAAAAATTTTCTAAAGTCTTTGAATTTTAAATTGAAGACAAAATGAGTTCAATAATAAATGTCTTAGATAATCCCTTGTCTGATGAGAATATAATCAAACAGGACTTTGATACATATGTACTATACTTACAATCCTACAACAATAATGATGAAATTAGAATTTCAATACAAAATCAAGATTTGTACATGCTACCCAGTGAGGGCTGCATTTATGTAGAGGGGTTTGTTGCCGATGATAATAAGAACAAATCTTCGTCATCTTCGGAGAACTTTATATTAAAAAACAACTTTGTGGCATATATATTTGATGAAAATTGCTATAAGCTCAATGGAATTAAAATTACTCAAACAAGATATTTAGGAGCCACAAGCACCACATAAAACTTGGTTTCTATGTTACCAACTGAAAGCAACATGATGCAAAATGCTGGATGGAACAAAATTGACGATGTCACTCTTGTAAATGGATTTTTCAGTTTCTATGTACTGATAAAAATGCTTGCTTCTAGGGTTCGATGAAGACTACAACAAAGTTATACTAAATGGAAAACATGAATTGATACTCTTGTGCAATAAGAACGATGAAGATCTTGTGCGCTCGAGTGTTTCTACTAAAAAAGCTAAACTTACAATTTCACTCATCTCATGGAGAATCCTACATGTACAATTATCGGACTTTAGCAAATTGAATATGATAGAAATTATTAATAATGGTGCTTCTATACCTATGGCATTTCGCAGTTGCGATTGTCATATTAATCCACAATTAAACACAGGAACTAGCCATATTTGGAATGTTAGACTGGCTGCAAATAGAGAACGTCCACGTTTTGTATTGATTGCTTTTGAACAAGAAAATATGGTTGGGCTAATTTAAAAGTACATTTTAATTTTTATATCTATATATTAAATTAAATATGGATAAAAATATTAAATTAAATTATTATTTTACTTATTCAGTAAAATATTTGTTTAATAAAATACATTGAATAAGTAAAATAATAATTTTGGGATTATTAGTGCGTTAACAAATTTTAAACTTAAATTGTAAAAATTCCCAATAAAAACAGTAATTATTAATTTGACTGCACCCGGTCAAAAAAATACTTGTGTGGCAACACTCTATTCTTGAGTAGCTGTTGTTGTTATTAACACTTATTTTCTTTTTACATACTCTTTATATCTACAATTTGAAGCTGAAAAAAGTCAGCCAATGTAGTAATGGTAAAGTAAGAAAATAAAAAACATGCTGATTATTGAGTTCTTGTTTCAACTTTGTTATTTGTTGTTGAGCTTCTCATTTGTTTAAATGAAAGTTTATGATATAATAACTCTAGTTGTTCTAAGAAGTTTTGGGTAAAGGTTCACTGATGATCTGCATTAGCAACAGTGAAATGAGCATAGGATCCAGCTAAACCCCTCAATAATAAATTTCAATGTATTTTATTAAACAAATATTTTACTGAATAAGTAAAATAATAATTTTGGGATTATTAGTGCGTTAACAAATTTTAAACGTAAATTGTAAAAATTCCCAATAAAAAACAGTAACAATTAATTATGTATTGCCTTCGGCATTAGGAAAAATAATCATGTATTGCCGTCGGAATATACACACAAAGACCTCAAAACTATGAACCACCTTAAAACATTCCCACAAAATATTCCACAAAAATTCCCCTGGTGAGGCAGACAGACATACAGAAAGATAAATGGACAGACAGAGCTACACTAAATGTAAACAAAAAATCTTAATGTAAACAAAAAACATCAAAGCGCCGCCGAAAACATAAATTTCCAAAAATTTAAAAATTTTCAAATTTTAGTTACCCAAATTTCACAATTTCAGCCACAGTTTTAAAATTTCAGCAACAATTTAACAATTTCAGCCAGCAAATTAACAATTTTAATTGGCCCCGAAGCGATATTTCACTACTACTAATGTTGACTAACGAGTGGAAATCGTCCAAGTCTATGGAGAATTCCTTGCAGACTACGTAGTATTCAAGAATAGTTTATATATAAATTACATTATTGATTTAAAACGGATATGATATTGCATTTAGTAATATTAAGATTCAAAGAAAAGTCAATAAAGTGATACATTTCATAGCCGCAATATAAAGTGGGTTATAATAGCGTAACGAGCGTTGGGGAATATTAAAAGTTATGTTATTCAGAAAAAATTCAGAATTGATGTTGCCATTTATAAGGTTGACAATAAAAGATATGTTAAGCATTGTTCTTCGGCTTTTTAAAGTTGGTAAATTAATTTCCGCTAATCTCAATGAGTAAGATGGTAGTGCCAAATGATTTCTTTAAACGTTTTTTAGGCAGAAAATGAGAAACTGTTTTTGAACGGATTCTATACGTAGACATGTTTAACCAAATAAATTTCAATTAAAATAAACTTCTGACAATAGAAATATGTGATATATAACATTTTTTAAATTGTTAAATAATCTAATATTAAAACAAAAACTTTGATATATTTTATCATTTTATCATGTGGGCCACACATGCCTACATGACAGCAAAGGGTTAATTTCTTCCAACAAAAAATAGAAACAAATAGAATTTAACATATTCCAAAGAGCATGCCGATTATCAGAATAGGAACACTTTCACAGAGAACTAAGCTCAAAATATTTAACTCCAACGCAAAATCTGTCCTTTTATATGGGTATAAAACACAGAATGCTGCCAGGTGCGATGTTCAGTCCATGCAAGTTCTTACCAACAACTGCCTTTACAGACTGCTTAAAATATATGGGCCAAATACAATTTCCAACGCTCGTCGTTGGGAAGCAACTCAAGAAATCCCAATACAAGCAGAAATTTTGTAAGCGCGAGTGGAAGTGGATACGCCACACATTTCGTTAGAATGACAGTGATATTGCAAGCAGGCAATCGAATGGAATCCGCAAGGAAGCAGGCGTAGAGGTCAACCTGCTCATACATGGAAGCGGCAGATCGACATGGAATTGACAAGACTTCGTAAACGGTGGAGGGAAATTAAATCCATTGCATTCGAAAGATCTGAACGGAACAACCTACTTATGGCCCTATGCTGCTTATAGGAACAAAAGGAAATAATATGTAATAAATGCATTATATGAAATAATCTTAAGCGCTTATAACTGCATAAGAGTTTAAGATAAAAGCTCCTTTATTCCAGCGGGCCAATTGAATAAAATATTTATTTGAAACAGCAAGCAAGGACATAAGCTTGCAATTGATGATCGTATAACAGAATATATATCCATCAAAGGACAAAAGCTTAAAGTCTTCCAGCCCTACGTATAAGCAAAAGTTGGCATGAAGTTGGCATAAGTGACGAAACTGAATTAGGGTTCTACGAGTTCCTTCATACAATTGGACATCAAAAATAGTCACATTGTCAAATTTTAACCCACCTCTAAGTCCTAGAATGATTTTTGATTTGAAGGTTCATAGCAAAATCTTTAAAATCATTTTCAATCTTGCAACTTATGCCAACTTCATGCCAGTTTTTGCTTATATATGAGGCCGTTATAAATTGGGCAATATGGAAAGTATTATAATTTTTATAGATAAACAAGTTTTCAAAAGTACTTCAAATGATTTCATCGCAAAAGATGAAGCGATTGTTTTCAACATTTTTGATTTTAAATGTTTATCAATAAAAAAAACTATCATTACTTAAGCTGGACTGGCGGATCAGCTTCATTTAGAAATGTTTATAAATTTTTAAAAAGTTATGCAAGATGTTCCAAAATAAATGTAAAAAGCCAAGAAAAAATGTTATACCCCAAAAATGTCTACCGTTAACTACATAGGCTGCATCAACTTAAAACAAATGTAAATTAAATATGAAAAATATTTCTATTATTATAGACAATGTATTTTAAGGAATTCAGTTTTATTTAAAACAGAAAATCCTCAAAAACTTTTTTGTAAATACAGATAAAAATTAAAACTATTTTTTTAATTTCAAATGAACACCCATCTAGGCGCACAGCAGGGCGCCAGGCCAAGTTCCGGCCAATGCACGCAGTGTGTATATTTACAGGAAGCCATTCGAGCTGCTTTTAACCCCCTCATAACTTTGTTCCCCGCAATCGTAAAATTATAAAATTTAAACCACAATTAGAATTCATGTTACCTTAAATGCAAAGTTTAAAAGTTTTACAATGAAAGGTTCCGGAGATATGGAGTGCATATTTTAAGACATACTCACTGACCATTGACCACTGACACACTCATCAAATTGATGAAGCACTTCCGCTATAGCTAGTAGCCTGAAATTTGTTATACGAGTAGATCTAGGTGAGCCATGAACTAGAAAAATCTGAAAACCTTAAAATTTTAACCATGGGGGCGGGGCTACGCCCATTAAAATTAAAATTTGCGCTAGTGAGCTGAAATTTGGTACACAAGTAGAACTAAGTGAGTACTTACTTTAAAAAAAAACTGAAAACCCGAAAATTTCAACCAAGCCCATAAAGCTCAGAATTTAAAAAAATTTTCTAAGGCGTTTAACTTAAGCGATTTTATTGAAATTTGGCACAAATGTTGTAATAATACAATGCTCTAAATTTTTATTAAATAAAGTGGGCGTTAACACGCCTATATAATTTCGGGTCATCACATTAAAATGTACTATTTATGTATTTACTATTATCAGTTTCCAATGAAACTAAACAGGAAGGATGACTACTACCCAAAAAAATTTGGGGTTAAAAAAAGTAGGCGGGAACACGCCCATAAGAATAAAAATTAAAATTTGCGCTATTGAGCTAAAATTTTAGCAGTTATAGATTAGGAAATTACTAGAAAAATCTTAAAACCCAAAAATTTTACCTAGGAGGGCGGGGTTGCGCCCATAGGGCTCAGAATTTAAAAAACAAATCTAAGGCGTTAAACTCCATCGATTTTATTGAAATTTGGCATACATGTTGCAATAATACAAGGCTATAAATTTTCGTTGAAAATGTGGGCGTTCACATGCCCATACAATTATCTAGAAATTATATAACACCTTTACGATTACAAATTTATATAATGAATACAATATTGCAGTGATAGGCATTGTACCAAATACGAACTTGGTCAAAATTTTTATCTCACTACTTTTGATGGCCGAAATTTTAGAAAGGAACTTGGCATTTTTTCACATATATATTTTTGTGAGGATATCTATTCACAAAAGACCAGGCGAATATTTACAACAACAAAAGACCGCACAATAAAAAAACGTATTTAAAAGGGAGCTAAACGCTTATTTTAATGTACATACATACAAAAATTAAATTCAATTTGTAGATATATATGTATGTACACATATTATCAAATTTCTTATCAATACTCAAGTATTTATAAGATCTTAATTTGATCATCGGCCTAAATCCATTCGCACAAAATATTCCACGCATAAATTCCCACGGTCAAATATAAATATGCACATACACTTAATGTAAACAACAACCTCTCAGTGTAAACTAAAAACTCTTAATGTAAACAAAAAAATACAATTCTTAAATTTCACACAAATTTTATAGAATTTTAGAAATTTCAGAAAAATTTTGCCCTGAAATTCCCAAAAAAATAAACAAAAGAATTCATTCCAGAATGTTTATAAATTTCACACAAACTTCACAATTTTAAGTGACCCAGGAATCTACTACTACTGAATTTTCTATGTATTAATTTACTTCTTTTTTTTCTGCGAATCTGTTACTTCAATAACATTGGAGGAAGATAGAGATATTGACTTATGTTACTACGTCAACTGCGTGGGAGGTTTTTAAAATTTTTGATTTTTGTTATTAATATTTTTATTTATTAACATTTTTAAGTTCGTTATTAAAATTATTTGCTTTTCTTGTGTAATGAATTATTCTTTGTTTATTAATAACAAATTAAACTAATACATATTCGTGTCGCTTTTACCAATATTTTCAAAATTATTAGAATATATTTTTTTATTCTTTGTTCGTGCGAATATCCAAAAAAAAGTTAAAACTTATTCGTCTGTTTTAATAAGAAAAAAATAATGAAATTGTATTCGAACAAATATAAAGACGAATTATTAACAACACTACAATGAAGGTTCAACGAGAACTGTGCAGATACTCGTAAATAAAAAACATAGTCATTCTATGCATGTCCTGGCATGTTATCAAAATCAGTTGAGTAAATAAATTCTCGTCAACGAAACTAATATGCAACAGAACGTGACAGTCCGATAAAGCACGAAAAACACACATGAACTTTAATACAAAATTTGGAAGAAAAAAATCATAGAAGTACTTGCGATAAACACAAAATGCGATTGAATATTGAAATTCTACAACGAAAGTAAACTCAGTCCGTTTTTCATTATAGTTTAATGTAAATAGAGGCAACGAAACGAGAGAAAAGATTTATTTAATTTTACTTAGACAATAAAAACCAGTAACTGAGTAAATACAGGGTAATATAAAGAAATTGCTATCAATTTCAAACGTTTGCACAAAAAAGTAGGGAAATTTGCTAATAATTTTGCCACTAAATAATTAAACATACATATACCTATACATATACATAAATATTGTATGCAAATAACAAATATGCAAAACTATATATCGTTATCTAGGGTTTCAAGTGTTTTACGTGCCAAAAATGCATTTTGGGTAAATCGATGTTGAACTTTAACATACTTTTTCTAAAAGACTACTCGACAGTATTTTTATTGCATCTGCAACGGAATATTTTATAATGGTAATAAACTTCCTGTTCAGCGTTTAAAAAACTGCAGTCGATATAGCAAAAGTCGTAAAATTGTGCTTTTTCATTGACTTTACTATTATTTGACTGGCCAATCACAAAATGTTGCCCATAGTCTACTGAATTTCAAAGTGTCGTCGTTAAAGTTAACACAACAAATGAATAACTATACACAATGAAGAGCTTCAACTCGACATGTTCCGAAAATTTTCGGTGTGAGTGACGGCTGCTTTAAATAAATACGAAGTTAACGAAGCAGAAATGTTTGTGTGTATGTGTTTTTTGTGTGTGTATGAGTGTTTCTTCATATATGCACAAATATAATAGTAAGACAACAACAACAACAATTCTTCCAGCAAGAAATTAAATACGCAACTGAAACTGCAAAATCAAAAGAAAGGAAAAAACACACAACATCTGTACTACGATAACTTCAGAATTTATTTAAAACAGCGCGCTGACAAACAGAAAATTTTTCGAACATGTCGAAAGCTGAAGCTCTTTGTTTTGTATAACTATTTATTTATTGTGTTAAATTCTAAAACGACACTTGAATTTTCAGAAGCAGTAGTATGATCAGAAGCAAAAGAAAATACATAAATGGGAAGTTTTTAAACGCTGTTCCTGTTTGCACTAAAAGCCACCTTAAGCACATTTTCTTACATACACGCAAAGAAAAGATATGCTTGTAGAATCGTTTAGAAAACAATTTTATGTTCTCTGAAACAAATATATGTTTGTTTAAAACTAATTATTGTTATTTTAAACATTAATTTCATTACGATAAACAAAGTAATGTTTGAATTTTATAATTATACTATTATATTCATAGGAGGTGCGATATGGTTAGAGTTTAACAATATATTTTTGTTACAAATTTATATATATTATATATTATTTCCGTTTCCTCATATAAGGAGTATAGGGCCGTGAGTAGGTTGTTCTAATCAGATCTGTCAGATGCAATGACTTTAATTTCCCTCCAGCCTTTACGAAGTCTTGTGAATTCCAGATCGGCCTGCCGCTTCCATGTATGAGCAGGTCAACCTCTACTCCTGCTTCCCTGGGGATTCCATTCGATTGCCTGCTTTGCAATATCATTATCATCTTTTCGATGTGTGTGACCTATCCTCTCCCACTTGCGCTAACAACTTCCTGTTTTAATTTGGATTTGTTGAGTTGCTTCCCAAAGACGAGCGTTGGAAATTATATTTGGCCAATATATTTTAAACAGTCTGTAAAGGCAGTTGTTGGTAAAAACTTGCATGGACTGAACATCGTACCTGGCAGCATTCCACGTTTCACACCCATATAAAAGGACAGATTTTACGTTGGAGTTAAATATTTTGAGCTTCGTTCTCTGTCAAATATTAGATGATTTCTACACGTTAGTCAACATTCCAAATGCGAGTCTAGCTTTCTTTTCACATGCCTGTCAATTATGCTTCCAAGGTAGCACAAGGATTTTACCTCATCGAGTTTTGTTCCATCAATGTGGAAAAGGTTATTATTTTCGGTAGCAATGCGCATTACTTTCGTTTTACATATATTTATTTTTTGGCCAGCAGTGCGTGCAATCTCGAAGGCCCCACATTATTCCATCTCTTAATTTTTTAGCTTATTGCATAATGACTTCTAGCACAATATTAAATACAAGTGGCGAGAGCACACATCCCTGACAAACTCCTTCGCCTATGTTTATCTTAGCAGATAGTTAATATTCTGCATGTTGCATTAGCATACATAGATTTTACGAGAGATATAAACTGCGATGGAGCTCCCTTACAGACTAACGCGTTCCCAATTGCTGTATGGTTAAACGTGTCAAACGCTTTTTGAAAATCTATAAAAATGAGATATAATAGGGATATCCATTCAATAGATTGCTCAACTATTATTCTGAGACTGTTGATATGGTCAAAACAGGACTTACCACGGCGGAAGCTGGCTTGTTCTTTCCTCATACTGAGGGAGATTGCATCACAAAGCCTTTCCTTGATGATGTGGGCAATAACTTTTAGCAGCATATTCAAGAGGGTGATAACCCTCCAGTTACTACTGTCTTGTAGGTCTCCTATTTTGGGAACTTTTATGATTACTCCTTCCAAGAATGAATATCGTAAATAGTTAGAAGACCAAAATCCACTAATGAGCGGTAGCAGCAGTTTTGGCCTTGTCATTGGATCGACCAGCAGCAATTCAGGAGGGATATTTTATAGATTTTTTTTAGCTTCACATATTTCGTCAGTAGTGGGACATTCCGTGTTGATAGGAAATGCACGCAGTATGTATATTTACAGGAAGCCATTCGAGCTGTTTTTACCCCCTCTTACCCCCTCAAAACTTTGTTCCCCGCTATCGTAAAATTTTAAAATTTAAACCATAATTAGAATAAATTTATGTTACGTCATATGCGAAGTTTTACAATGAAAAGTTCCGGAGATATGGATTTGCAAAAAGTGCATTTTTTAAGACATACTAACTGACTTACTGACTCGCTCATCAATATTATGAAGCACTTCCGCTATAACTAGAGATCTAAAATTTGGAACACATGTAGATTTAGATAAGAGATGAACTAAAAAAATTTGAAAACCAGGAAATTTGAACCAGAAGGGTGGGGCTACGCCAATAAAAATTAAACTTTGTGAAAGTGAGCTGAAATTTGGTACACAACTATATGTGTAATTAGCTAGAAAATACTGAAAATGTTTACCAAGGGTCCAGGGCTACGCCCATTAAGTTCAGCATTAAGAACACATATCTAAAGCGTTTAACTCAAGCGATTTTATTGAAATTTGGCACACATGTTACAATAATACAAGGCTATACATTTTTCTTAAAAAAAATCGGGCGTTAACACGTCCATACAATTTAAATCTCATATTTCATGTATTTCCGGTCAGAACATTTAAATGTACTATTTATGTAACTACTATTATCCGTTTCCAACGAACCTAAACATTTAAGATAAGCAGAAAGTAGGCGGAAACACGCTCATAAGAATAAAAAATTTAAATTTGCGCTAGTGAGCTGAAATTTGATCAACGAGTAGTTATAGAATAGAAAACTACTGGAAAAATCTGAAAACTCAAAAATTTTATCAAGGTGGGCGAGGCTGAGCCCATAAGGATAAGAATTTAAAATACGAATCTAAGGCCTTTAACTGAAGCGATTTTATTGAAATTTGGCATACGTTTTGCAATAATGCAAAGCTATAAATTTGCGTTGAAAAAAGTGGGCGTCAACACGTCCATACATTTTAAGCCTACTATTTCATATACATTTGAATATACTACATATTTATAAATTTATTACTATCCGTTTCTAACTAAATTCGACAAGCAAGATAACTACTGGCCAAAGAAAATCTTCAGATTGAAAAAGTGGGCGGTATTACGCCCACTAGAAAAAAGAATTAAAGCTTGCGCTAGTAAGAAATTTGATAAAGATGTAGGTCTAGATTAGGAACTAGCTAAAAAATCTGGAAGCCTGAAAATTATAGCCAGGGGGCGGGGCTACATCCGTATCGTTCAAAATTAAAAAAAACAGATCCAATGTGTTTTACTCTGTTCTTATGTACTATAAAATACTTTGTATTCAACAAAATGAATTATTCTAGTTTTTATTGTTTGTAATGTTTTTGTATAAAAATTTTTTTCTCCACTTCAAATATACTTTTCAATAAACTCATTTTTCGATAAACTCAAAGCTGTTTTTATTACAATAGGTTATGGGACCAGATCCCATAACGATGTAATACTGAAGATTATTTTGAAGTCGTTAATTTTAAAATTGAAAAGCAAGAAAATCCAGAATGAATTAACTAGCTGGACGAATTCCTTAAATGAACGGGAAGAATTATGGTACGTGGAAGGCTCAAATGGAAGTTGTACTACACAAGAACAGACTGCTGAGTATTGTGCTGGGTAAAGAAAAAACTCCAGTGCTAAAGGAACTCCCAGAAACGCCAACGGAAGCATAAAAGAAAGAATATGAGCAAGATATAAAGAATATTTGGATAAAGATATGGATGCAAGAGCTGAAATTTTAATGGCAATAGATGTCAGTATTGTAACAATGGTGAAGAATGTGAAATGATGTCAGGAAATCTGGTATTGTCTTCAAAATACATTTGATCGTAAATCGATAAGGAAGAAAATAGAGTGTTACCGTAAGTGGTTAAATATGAAAATTTCTGAAAATTTGACTCATTTTCACACAATTTTTAATTGATTTTGATGTATGTGTTTCATGCATAATGGAAATTGGAATCGAGATTAATGAAAACCTTCTAGTTGTTGTTATGCTAGATGCATTACCAGAACATTTTTCAGCTATCTAAGCTGTTTTTGGCTTTGGCTGTTTTGACAAGGATTGAGATTGGTGACAAAGAAGAGAAAAATGCAAGTACTTCTGCCTTCCAAGCTAAATTTTATAGGAAAGTTCCTTATAATCAACCTAAAAAATTAAAAAATTCCATAAGAAGATATGTTTAAAAATACATTTTCTTATAAATGTTTTTGATGTGGTAAAAAAAGGTCATAAAGCCAAAGAATGTAAAACATATGTTGAAATTGCTAGACATGTGAGATAAAATATCAAACATAAAATTGAAAATGAAGTGTCAGTATCTATGACAGAAAATGTATTTTGTAGTAATTCTCAAGAAACTTGGTGATTGACAGTGGTGCTTCATCTCATATGAGCACACAAAAATCATTATTTGTGATTTAGATTTGCAATTTAAAGGTAAAGTCAGATAACCAGATGATAATGAATTGAACATTAAAGGCATTGGGAAGGTCGAAATAATTGTATATGTCCCAGACTTACGGTGCAATCTTATATCAACTAGCAAATTGACCGGTAACGGTTGTACAGTCGATATGAAAGGATCAAGAGTAGGAGTTTATAAAGAAAGAAATAAAATAATAAAAGGCCGTAGATTAGACAACTTATATTTATTAAAACTGTTTAGAAACACGGAAAATATGATACATGCAATTGAAAAATCTAATAACTTCGAAACAGAACTATAGCACAAAAGATACGGCCACTTAAATACGGATCAATTGTGAAAAATACACGTGGGTGAAATGGTTATGGGATTAGCTGTGATAAGATATATAAACATTAATTGTGTACCGTGCATTCGAGGAAAACAAACGTGTTTACCATTTCCTCCCAAAAACGAAAAATCAACTTCTGAAGTACTATCGCTGAAGTACTTATCGTAGTTTGTATTTTGCAAAGTTTATTGACAACTCTTCTCGAAAAGTATATGTCTATTTTATTCGACAAAAAAGTCAATATTTAGGAAAAATTTTCAAATTTAAGAAAATGGCAGAGACGCAAACAAGAAAGAAAATTAGAAGCGATAATGGCGCCGAATTATTAAGCGAGAATTTTACTAAGATTTTAAAAGAAAGCGAAATAAAGAGGCAGTTAACTACAACTTATACACCACAGTAAAATAGTATTGCGGAAAGAATGAATAAAACACTAGTAGAAATGGCACGTTGTCTAATGTTAGAATCAGGGTTACCTGAAAGTTTATGGTCAGAGCTAGTACACACTTCCGCATATTTAAGAAATCTTTGTCCAACAAAACTAAATGGTACTTAAACCCCAGAGGAATTACGGACAAAAACAAAGCCAATTTTTAAACATTTGAGGAGTATTGGCTGCATATCATTTGTGTTAGATAAGACATTTAAAAGATCTAAGTGGGATGCTAGAAGTCATGAACGCATTCTTGTAGGTTACTCCGCAGAATCCAAAGCTTACCGATTATGGAAATGATGTCAGGAAATCTGGTATTATCTTCAAGATACATTTGATCGTAAGTCGATAAGGAAGAAAATAGAGTGTTACCGTAAGTTGTTAAATATGAAAATGTCCGAAAATGAGTCAACATCACAATTTTTAATTGATTTTGGTGTATGTGTTTCATACATAATGGAAATGGGAATCGTGATTGATGAAAAAAAGTTCATAAAGCTAAGGAATGTAAAACATATGTTGAAATTGCTAGACATGTAAGACAAAATATCAAACATAAAATTGTAAATGAAGTGTCAGTAACTATGACAGAAAATGTATTTTGTAGTAATTCTCAAGAAACTTGGATGATTGACAGTGGTGCTTCATCTCATATGTGCACACAAAAATCATTATTTGTGAATATAGATTTGCAATTTAAAGGTAAAGTCAGATAAGCAGATGAAAATGAATTTAACATTAAAGGCATTGGGAAGGTCGAAATAATTGCAATCGTAAACGGTAGAAAGCAAGAAAAAAAAATTGTGTGCAAAATTGTGGTTGAAATTGTTAAATTTGGGTAATTAAACTTTGAAAATTGTTAAATTCTGGAAAATTTGATACCTACGAGGGTGGTTCAATAAGTCCGTCCAATTTTTTGTTTACTACATACGAGTGTGGTTCTATAGGTCCGGCTTTTTTATGGCCGTGGGATTTTGTATGTGTGTATGTTTGTGGGAATACGTTAAGTGGTTTCATAGGTTGGAGGTTTTTCTTTTTGGGTAATACCAATAATACCAATGGGAAAATCATGAAAATGATTTTTATGTAAATGGATATGTATGTTTGTATATTTGTATGTATGACTGAGGATGCTTGTGCTTGGAATATTTTGTAGAATACATTTATATTGTGCAACGTAATCATTTTCCTTGTCCACGATTATTTTAAAGCAGCAAAGTTTCAATTAAGTACAGTCATCAGCAGAGAAACAAAAAGTAAATATGCTGGAAATACGCCAACTTTTCTAACCGACACATCAGTTCTTAATTGTATTTACAAGCATCATCGGCAATTGTGTTAAAGTGAAATAATAATAATAAAATATTTAAAAATGAGTTCTTCAGGTTATCAGTGTAAAAGATGCCATAAGGTATATAAATACCAAAAGTCCTTTTTGAACCATGTCAAAAATCATAGTGTGCTGGATCAAGTGGTCGTAAGCCGGGAGAGAAATCAAGAACACCTACATATATCTCATCATCAGCAACACCTTTGTCTACAATAACCCCAATATCAGTTACCAATGAATTATCAACAATACGGTATGCCAGGGAATTATCAGTTTTTGGGATCAAGAGTGCCAATGCAATATGTGTATCCAAGCTACAATTATAATCCCGTTACACCAGATACTGAAATGCAGATGTATTGCAATTTGATGCAATGGCAACCTCTTAATTATCATCAACAAGAGCAGAAGCAACAACAAGCTCAACAACAAGGTGTGGATATCCATGGAGGGAATTTGTACAACGATGCTAAGGACATAAGTTTACCGAAAAGTGATGGAGATGTAGAAGAAAGAAGAGAAGAAGCTCTGCCAACTCCAATGAGTACTTCACATTCTAGGACAGAAGAAGTAGCAGAGAATGTGAGATGTTTCAAAATATCGCAAGCCTTCAAAAATCATATCGCCACATATGCTGTTCTAAATAAAAAAGACCAACTTCTTCTGGAAGAATTTATTTAGGAAAACATAAATATTTTTATTGAGAGACTTCACATGACTTTGTTTAAGCATACATTTATTAAATTTCATGTGAGCATTGTGGCGGAGTATATTAAAATTGTTGAAGAAGATTTAGAGTTGTATGTTATAACACTGTAGCCAAAATGAGTTTGCTGACGAAGGCAGACAAGAAGAAATATTCCGTAAGCAGGTTGGGGAGAATTCAACCAAAATTTCTGAATTTGAAGAGTGTGATTCTGGGATTCTTTGTCACGCATAGTCTGAGCAGAAATCAACATCAACAAATCGTCGCTCGTCAAAGGATCAAAACCTCAAAAATTATAAAGAAAAGCTTGCATCAATATTAAAAATGATGATGATGAATACTGCTTCAAGTGGTGTATGATTGCTGCCATGAATATATCATGATGCAAGACGTTGTAGTAGTTATAACATCCCTGACATTGCTGCAGACACGATTGTTACGCAAAATGGTGTAGCGTTAAATTTCAAAAATTTAAGCTTCCCAGTAGCAATTAACAAAATTAAGGACTTCGAGGTGAACAATCCCACAATAACTATTACGTATTTGGGTATGATGAGGGGACAAATCAGATTATTGGTCCTAATTATGTGACCAAGGGCGAGAAAATTAAGCATGTAAACTTACTACTTTTGGAAAATGCTGAAGTTCAACATTACGTATAGATAAAGAACATATCAAAGTAAGTCAAAAAATTATAATACACTTTAATTTAATGATACATATACTTGTGGTTTATGCGGACTTCGATTGCCCTTGCAAGATATTAGTGATAACGTAAGTAAAAAGCTAGTCTAGTCTAGTCTTGTGCATTTAGCTATAATATTAAGTGTATCCATAGCAGTAAGTTAGATAAGTAAGGGTTTAACAGGGAAAGATGCCTCAAAAAATTCGTGTCATATTTAGTTAAATATTGTGAGGATATTTATAATAATTATTTAGTAAATAAGAGCCGAATGGGTACTTTATCCCCTTCTAATGTTTATAAATTTTATAGTGCGGTGAATTGTCATGTTTGTCAAAAATTTTTAGGTAAAGATCACGTTAGAGATCATTGCCACATTAGTGGTAAATAAAGAGGTGCAGCCCACAATAACTGTAATTTAAATTGCCAAGTCCCACATCTTTTTATTAAAGAACTAGATGAAATTTCAATGCAACTGAAAGTACTCCCTTTCAATAAGGAGCTTTATATATCCCTCTCCCAATTTTCAGAAATGAGTGATGGTCATAAGCTTGAAATAATATTTCTTGATACAATACGTTGTATGGCTGACAGTTTGGAATCATTAGCCTGCGATTTGTCGGATAATGATTTCAGCACTATCAGGTCCTTATTTCAGTCAGAAAAAGAATTTCAGCTTATTAAGAAAAAATATATTTTCCCCTATGAGTACCTAAATTCATTCCAACAATTAGATGAGTGTCAGCTGCCTTCACGGAGTGACTTCTTTAATAAGTTGAACAATAACGAGTATTGTTTAGAGGAATACTGACATGTTGTAGAGGTATGGAATACTTTTAGTTGCAAGACTATGAAAGACTACATTGCACTTTACTTAAAAATAGATGTTCTCTTACTGACAGATATTTTCGAGAACTTCAGAAAAGTTTGCAAGGGTATTTATGAGCTAGATCCATGTCAATATTATACTGCACCTGGCCTTTCCTGGGATGCAATGCTCAAATATACAAAACTTTAATGAGAGTTATTGACAGACATGTAAAATTTTATGAAAAAAGGTAAACGGGGGGAATCGTACAGTGTAGCCAAAAATATTCGAAAGCGAATAACAAATATTTGGAAGATTTCGATGCATCAAAACCATCAGAATTTCTCGTCTACTTAGACACAAATAATCTTTACGGATGGGCGATGTCGGAATATCTTCCTCATGGTGGTCGGAATATCTTCCTCAGATGGTTATCGCAAGACGAGCTGAATATGGATCCAAATAGCATAGCTGATAATGGAACAGACGGTTATGTATATGAGGTCACGTTGGATTCTTTTTGCGCTGAAAATAAGAAAACTATGCAAGCGAAGTATAACAAGTTTATAACCGATTTCTCTACAAAGCAATCATATGTTATACACTTTAGAGTTCTAAACAGTGCATAGAATATGGCTTAGTTTTCAAGAAAACTCATCGTATTCTAGCATTTAAACAATCTCCATGGTTATAAGGCTACATTGACTTAAATACCAGACATAGGGCCACTGCTAAAAATGCATTTTAAAAAAAAGTTTTCAAACTATATAAACAAACTAATAATGCAGTGTATAGTAAAACCATGGAAAATGTGGACAAGAGGAGAGATGTTAAAATTGTCAATAGTTGGGAGAGAACAAATTGTAATCATTTGAGTGCCCAAGATTGGATATTAAAACCAAACTTTCATAGTTTATCTAAATTTTTCCAGGACCTGGTAGCAATTGAAATGACAAGAGTCAAAACCTGCTACAATTAACCAATTTACTTAGGATTTTGTGTAATCGAGTTGTCCAAATGGAAAATGTATAATTTACATTACGGTTACTGTATGTACCTAAGTTTAAGACAAAACTCTCCTTAAACTATATGGACATGGACTCTTTTATATATTCAATAAAGACGGACGACTTTTATGCTGACATAAAAAATTACATACCAGATTAGTTTGATACATCGGACAGACAACGTTTATAATTTTCTACTAGTTAATAAAAAGGTGCTGGGTATGATGAAAGACGAAAATTGTGGAAAAATAATGAAAGAGTTTGTTGGGTTGTGATCTAATATGTATTCATTTAGTGTTCAAGATCAAAGTGATGTAAAGAAATCGAAGGGGGTAAAGAGAACCATATTAGATAAATATAGTTTGGCTACTTATAAAAATTGTTTATTTAATAAGAGTAATGTATATGATAATATGTTAACATTTAAATCTAAGCTGCATCAAATATATACTAGTGAATTAAATAAGTTAGTCTTTATCTATGGAGACGATAAGAGAAAAATTAGGTCAAATAAGATTAACACATATGCATGGTATCATTTTCGCATTAAGGAAACTAACCCTGAATACGAACTTGACATATTGCTAGATGAGATTGGTAGAATGCAATAAATTTTATTATTTTTTTTTAATACATGTATTTATTTATTGTATCTTTAAATATGAACTAACAATAAGTATTCAAATCGTAAATGTAAAATATAATTATTAGGACCAAAAACTGTCGGACATAAACTTAGTGATAGTTTTTAATTATACATAAGTAGCGATAATAAAGAAAGGAAAAAAATTTCAAGAAATTCCATCTGGAGTGCTGAGTATTATAGCCCTTGTGTCTCTCTTTTTTAGGCGGATGTAAGCAGTAAAGTTCAAAGTATTTGGAGCAAGTGGATTAGGATGTGACTCGAGGTTTGTTAAATATTTGCCTGCGTATTTTTCAATTTCTTCAATCACTAGTGGCATATTTAAGTCACGATGTATATTTAAATTTTTGATATACCATGGGTCCGATGTTATCAAACGTAAAATTTTGTTTTGCCTTCGTTGGATTCTCTCGACATTAGAAGCTTTAGCAGTGCCCCATAGTTGAATTCCATAGCACCATATAGGTTTCAAAAGCGACTTGTATATCAAAAGTTTACAATCTAGACTGAGAGTTGAATTTCTACCAATCAGCCAATGTACCTAAGTTAATTTTAGTTTCATTTGTGTTCGCTTACAATCAATATGCTGTTTCCATGTAAGCCGTCGATCAAGGAGTATACCAAGGCATTTTAGGTGTGAATGTTGAGGAACAATTTGATTATTAATTCTAATGGGGGAACAAGTAGAGTAAGTGTTACCTGCGCACACTTCTGTTCATTTACTTTAATTCTCCATAATTTTAACCTTAGTTCTAGCTGGGTAATATGTTTCTAAAGATACCGGGATGCCTTGTGAGGGTTTTCGTGCATGCTAAAGAAGGCTGTATCATCGGCAAATGTATATGTATGGATTTTAGTTGTAACAGGCATATGACAAGTATATACCAAAAAACAAAACTGGGCCCAGTATACTCCCCTGTGGCACACCAGCGAAGATAGATTCGGGCACACTCATGAAGTCTTCTTCCACAACAATGAACTTTCGGGATAGAATATAACTTCGCAATAACTTTAGAAAGATTACTGGTAGATATGTCTTCAAATTTAGAACTACGCCTTCTTGCCATACTTTATCAATTGCCTGAGAAACATCAATAAAGAGAGTAGAACAATACTTATTTTCTTCAAAATTTTCTTCTTATAGCTTGAACCAATCTATGTGTTTGCTGTATGGTGCTATGCTGACTTCTAAAACCAAATTGATGGTCCGGTATGCACCCACTATCAGTTAAAATTTGGGGTAACTTTGTCATGAGCAGCTTTTTGAAGATTTTTGACATAGTTGACAGCAAACTTATTGTCCTATATGACTCAGCTTTCGTATGATCTTTGCCCGGCCTTGGAATCATTTTGACTTTTGCAAGCTTCCAGTGTTGTGGATAATACTCCTGTTGTAATATTTTTTTTTTAATACATATATTTATTTATTGTATCTTCAAATATGAACTAACAATAAGTGATCAAATCTTAAGGCTAAAGTATAATTATTTAGCCCGACCAGTGTCGGCCAAAACTTAGTGATAGTTTAAATAATACAAAGAAGTGATAATCAAAAAGGAAAATTAAATGTATTTTCAAGCATTCCCATCTAGAGTGTTGAGTAAAATAGCCCTTGTGTCCCTCTTTTTTAGGCGGATGTGTCCAGTAAAGTTCAAAATATTACGGGCAAGCGGATTAGGATGTGACTTGAGTTTTGTTCAGTATTTGCCTGCGTATCTTGCAATTTCTTCAGTCACTAGTGGCATTTTTAAATCACGATGCAAATTTGAATTCTAAATGTACCATGGAGCAGATGTTATTAACCTTAAAATTTTGTTTTGTCTTCGTTGAATTCTCCATACATTGGAAGCTGAAGCAGTGCCCCATAACTGGATACCGTAACACCATATTGGCTTCAAAAGCGACTTGTATATTAAAAGTTTGCAGTCCAGGCTAAGTGTTGAATTTCTGCCAATCAACCAATGAATTTAAGATAACTTAAGTTTCATCTGAGTTAGCTTAAAGTCAATATGATGTTTTCATGTAAGCCTTCGATCAAGGTGTATACCAAAGTATTTCACTTGGGAATGTTGAGAAATATTTTGATTGTTGATTCGAATGGGGGAACAAGTATCTCTTCTTAGGGTAAACGTTGTATGGACATACTTTTGTTCATTGACTTTAATTCTCCATAAGTTCAACCAGATTTCCAACTGTGTAATATGTTCTTGAAGATATCGGGAAGCCTCGTGAGTGTTTTTGTGCATACTAAGGCAGGCTGTATCATCGGCAAACGTAGATGTATGGATATTGCTGCTCAAAGGCATACCACAAGTATAAATCAAATACAAAACTGGCCCCAGTATGCTCCCCTGTGGTACACCGGATGATATAAATTGGGGCACACTCATGATTTCTCCCTCCACAATCGTAAACTTTCGGGTAGTTATGTAGCTTTCTAATAGATTCAGAAATTTTATTGGTAAATATGATTTTAATTTTAAAATAAGGCCTTCATGCCACACTTTTTTCTTCGAAAGTTTTTCTTATAAATTGCACCAATCTATGAGTTTGTTCAATTGTGTTATGCTGACTTCTAAAACCAAATTGATGGTCTGGGATGCACCCACTATCAGTTAAAATTGGGGACAATTTATAGGCCAGTAAGTGGGCTCCCCACTTGGAATGACGTCCAAGCCCATTTTTGAAATTGTGTTGAACAATGCCCGACCTCTAGGTGTAATAAGACGCCAACCCCAGAACGTATACTTTGCATTGTAGTCCCCAGCTGCTACAAAACAAGGGCAAATAGATTTGTAGAATTCCTCAGTAATTGCGAATCTGGGAGTGGAGTAAATTGATGATATCACGAAATTTGTAACAAAATTTTCGAAACAAATATTTGTTGCTTGTAGATGTTCTTCACAAATGTTATCAAGGACATAGTGTTTGAGTCTTGACTTAATTAGAATAGCTGACCCACCGCATGCTCTCCCCCTCGGGTCTTTTGAATCATATAGAGTGTAACCATTTATTTTAAATAATCTCCTTGAAGTCAAATGAATCTCAGAGACCAACATTATATTAATATTTTTTTCCATGAGGAAGTGCTCAAGTTCATTTTTATGCTGGCGAATGCCGTTTGCGTTCCAGAAACATATTTTTAACAGGTTCATGGTTTGTAAACTAATGCTTGAAGCAGTGTATTCTGCATTCGCAGCATTTCTTGCATCATGCTAGTCATATTGGTTGTAAAACAACCTTACATAGTTAGCACCAGATTCTCAATAGTAGCTTCAAGGCGACTAAAGTTAAAGCCTGAGTTTGCATTCGCTGAATTATTTTGCGGTAAAACAGTTTGTGAGGGACTAGAACTAGCCTTAGCAGCATCGGCATACGATACACGTGAAGTAACTGATTGACTTACTTGAGCAAAAGAAGCATAGTACGCGTTTAATGGTTGGGTTGGAGCTAATTTAGGTTTTTGACTCATAGTCTGTTTAACAAAAGAATATACAGGGCATTCTCTATAGTTAGCGGTGTGATTACCTCCACAATTACTAAATTTTTTTTCTGCTTGTTCTTTTGGCTTAGAGCAGCTAGCAGTACCATGCAATTCACCGCAGATTGAATTGCAGTAAGTTTTTGTATGGCCATATTCTTGGCAATTATGGCACTGTACAGGACCTGAACGCTTACGTGGCTCTTCAACTGTGATTTTTCGGTGTAACAGAAACTTTACGCTATAAATTGGATGGGTTTCATTTTTTTCAATTGCATGTCATTCGGCTCCAGTTCAATGTGAAATAGGGGTTGGGCGACCTTTTCTCTGTTAATTATATTAGTAATGTTTTTTACCTTAAATCCTTAGTCTAGAATTGCACATTTTACTTCTTCGGGCTCAACATATGAATCTATGCCCTTTAGTACTATCTGTAGGCCTTTAGCACTCTTAAGTTGGTATGTGTAAAAGTTTGTTTTATTTTTTTCAAAATCGTTTACCATTTTTCGGAAATTGTTTTCATCATACATTTGGATTTTAGTTTCATCAATATTACCTCGTTTAATTGAAATTACGTGAAAAGTATTTTCACCAATGGTCGACAGTAGTTTTGTTAGAAGCGCGTTAGAATTTTTTTCCCTCACATATAAAGGTGGTGGCTTAAAAGACTTCTGAGATGATGAAGCGGTCTTGTCGTTATCGTCTTGCAATAATGAAAAACGATTATGGCGATTCGTGGATGATGCGCTGTTATCCCTAGACATCTTTGGAGCAGATGAAATTTTAGAAGAATTTGGGCTTCGCCCACGCTTTACCACGGTTATATATCTGTCCATTCCGACTTGTACCTTTGGTTTTGAGCTACTGTTATCTGTAGTGATAACTTGGTTAGGTGATGAACAGCCCGAAGCGAATGATTTCAATGGCTTAACTGACGAAGTACTAGGCAAATGTAATGGTAAAGAATCACTAGTAGGCATTGGACAAAGCGAAGTTGATCGCTGTCGAAAAAGTGGATTTGTTGTTAGAAAAAGTGTATTATCAGATTTTTTATTTTTATTAAGAGCTTCCGAACTCACAGTAAGTCTATCATCAGGTTTTTTATTTTTATTGTTATCATTATGAGCATCAGAACTCACAGTAAAATAGGCATTTCTGCCGTTATAACTCACTTCACATTTATTTGTTTTTGAGGTACTCATATAGAGTATTCCTCAAGGACACTTTTGTGTGTTTGTTTGTTTTTTTGATTACGGTTTTTTTGTTTTTGTTATTTATGACTATGTAAAAAAATATTAACAAAGCAATTAAAGCTTATTTATCAAAGTTAATAATATGTATTACGAATATTTTCTTTTTATGATACTTTTTTTGTTTAGTATGTATGTATGTAAGAAAAAACTCCGCTATGACGTTAGTTCACTATGAAGGTACAACGAGAACTCCCTGTTGTAATATGAAATTAAAAATAAACAGCAGGATTCTTATTGCAATATGCGGCAAGTTCATCAGCATCTTGTCACTTATTCCATCAATACCTGGAGCTTCTTTGGCTTGAGTTCAGCAATTACTTTTTGTACATCACGCATATTAAACTTAAAGGGACGAGGGGGCAGAGCAACTACACTTGGCAAATCGGAAACACCAGTACATGTGTTTGGCTTAAATACGGATTTTAAGTGCTCAGCAAATATTTTACATTTTTCGGTATCACTTCTTGCCCAACATCCTGTAGATGTGCGCAGAGGTGGCTTAAACTGAACGGGTGTTTTAAGCTTTCTACCAGCGCGCTACAAAAAGTAATTAAATGTTTGTGTGACATCAAGACCTTCAAACTAATGTTTAATAGATGCAGTTTTTTCAGATGCAAGCAACTCTTGCAGTCGTTTAGTACATTCTTTAAGTCTGAGTTTATGGTGGAGTGATCTGTGCAGTTGCCATTCCCTTGTAGCTCTTCTTTTTTCATACACGAGATGTTCAATATCCCTGGAATAAATTTTCTTAAACCCAGTCTGCGGATGGGAGGTAGTGGCAAATTCAGCAGCCTGTTTAATATTTTCGTTAAGATTGGCAATGTTAGTTTCAATATCATTGGGTGTTCTTAGCGTAATAGAAAATTTATAATATTAATTAATTTTTAGTTAATTAGTTAATTTTTAAATTGAATATAAATTCTTAGTTATTAAGAAAAATTATTGTGAATTAAATCCTATGTATTAAGAAAAATTTATGTATATAAAATCCTATTTATTGTTGTTAAAATTATGTAATTATAAATATAAAGTCCTGTTTACTTATTAAGAAAAATGATTGTACATATGTAAATAATTTTTAAGAAAAAATTTTAAATAAAATATTGAAAAAAGAATGAAATATGTGACTGGTGTTTATTTCTTCAATGGCTTTACTTCGTTGGATCAAAAAATTTTTTGTTTTTGCTTATTTGCAAATTCTTGTTTTCATATCGCCTAAACATGCACAGTCATGTTTTCACATCATTTAAACATGCACAGTCTTGTTTTCTTTGAGATGTTCTGTACAAGAGAAATTGAATTTCACAATATTATGAAATTTCATTAAATCTCATAAAGAGAAACAACCAAGCCAATGGAAAATATTTTTCAATTGAGGTGAATACCAAAAAACTTGCAAACAGATGATTCCTAATTTGCTTTAGAAAAAATAATACAAAACAATCAATATTTTAATAAAACAATTTTATTTTATATTTATTTCCTTTAATAATACAATTTTATTTTATATTTATTTCTTTTGTTTCTTTTAATAATACAATTTAGTTTAATTTTTATTTATAATGATTGAAACATTTCGTAGTATCCAATTATTAGATGTTCTAATATACTTTTTCGTAAAAAATATATGGTACATCTACAAGTATCAGATCCTTCCTCACACTCAGGATCATATCAAGGACAGTTTTTGAAGTGCCCTTCTGTGTTGTATTCATCTTCCATAACTCCATATTCTTCGTTCTCATCCAGCATATTTTGGAAATATTTTATCATCTCCCAATGATCAAAAGGCCTCAAGCTTTCAAAATCTCTTATAAATTGGTTTAGAGTACGTCTAATTTGGCTCATTGGGTGATAAATGAATGATGATGAATGTTGGAAGGTTCCTTAAGGACTAATTTGCTTTGTAAATTTTTAAAGTAGTATCTCCTAATCTTTAAAAAATCTATACCCTCATCTATATTCCATATTTCCTTTTAAAACTCTATCTCTCTCTAACCCTCTTTCTCTACTAGTATCTCTTTTTGTCTATCACTATCCACCACTTATTCACTATTTCACCATAATTATTTTCGATTAGCCTTCTTGAAGTCATCATCGCTACTTTTGAGATCATTCCCCGTGAAACATTCAAAGTGACAAGAACTAAGTAAAAAAATGGACTCCACAACAAATTTAATTTCAAAATTTAACTCTCTAAATAACAAAAATTTAATCCACATAAAGGACCTTGAATCAACAACGAAATATTCTATTGGAAATGTGTTACATATATCAAAAAAAGATGGACCAACACTAAAAGTTGAAATGAATAAACACCTGCCTAAACGGTATAATATTTTAACAGATGATGATATTAAAGATCTATCCAGTGGATCTTATTGCTTAAGTAGAGAAAGTGAAGAAAACCTAATCGTTGAGAGTGAGCTGAGTGAATTTCTAATTCAAAATTCCCAATTTCCTATTTGGCAATAAAATATATTAGTTATGTATTTTAAATTATGAATAAAAAGACATTAAAGAGTTTTGTAAAATATAAATTTAATATTTAATATTTTCAGTTATTTCATAAAGAAATTTAAGACATAAGTGTCCACACGTAAATGTGTTAAAATTCTGATGTTGATTACAGTTGAATTTTACTTTTGTACCAAGATATTTGACTACTTCTGAAGGAGGTTGTAAGTTTCCAAGGCTGTCGAAATAATATTTTTTATTATTGTTTTTATAATATGCTACCCAATGTGTACCAGGTCCTGTTGGTACATCTAAGTTGATTATTCGACATTCAATTTTCTTTGCTTGTTTTGTATTCAACATAAAAACTCCTCTAAAATATGGAATATTTATGGGGAAACGGTTTAGGTCCACATCAGATAGTGGTCTGTTGGGCACCATCTCTAAGAGTTTTTTGATTCTTCCTTGTGAACTAAACCATAACATTTTTTATATGGTTTTAAGTCCTTTGCCAACTGCTAAAGATTCCATCGCTCTATTAAGTCTAGTTGCTTTATCAAGTTAATTTTTGGCATTCTTTGTTGCATTTGCACGTAATACACGTGGTACTATAATTTGAGATTTTCTTCCTTTTAAGGATTTGTTGATAGTTTTTCGTGCAATTTTAATAGCTGAGTTAATATCTAATGGATTTTCCTTCTTTAGTATTTTTCTTGCAGCTCTAATTGACGTTCGACAGTTTTTAATCATTTAGCTTGTTCTTTTTATCATTTTTCTTTTTCTCCACATCCATCCACAGTACTGATATCCAGGAAGATGAAGTTCAACAGGTAGAACGTTTATTAATTTAACTACTTTACCTCCTCCAAAGAAGGTTTTTTTATGACTAAACGTTTTCTGATACCGTATCACCATATTATCTAATTTTTTCTATAATAAGAAGTAACATTTACGAAATGCATTTAGTTACAAAAATGGAGTTAGTGAAACAACATAAAAATATTTTAGTTCGTAATATTGATGAATCATCGAACATTACTTGAAAAATAAAGTATAGTTCCCTCTTACCAAATTCTATTCGTGCTGTAATAGTGGGACCATCAAATTGTGGAAAGACTAGAAAATCCTAGTGAACTCAAGTTTGAAAACATCTATTTATACTCAAAATTTTTATATCAACCCAAATATGAATACCTGAAGAAACTAATTTCATCAATTAAAGGAATGGGATATTATACATTTACAGATAATGAATCAGTTATTTCACCTAACGAAGCTAAAACTAATTCAATTATAATATTTGATGATGTTGCATGTAAAAAGCAGAATAATATACGTACATATCTTTATATGGGGCGACATAGGGAATTAGGGATGTTGATTCATTCTGCTTATGTCAAACTTATACTATATTTTCCAAGCATTTAATAAGAGACAATGCAAATGTTATTATAATGCTTAAGCAAGATAAGAAAAATATTAAACATTTTTATAGGGATCATGTTGGCAGCGATATGAGTTATGAAAAATTCCAAGAAATTTTTTTGAGAGTGTTGGAAGGATAAATATGGATTTTTGGTGGTAAGCCAAGATAAAGAATTAAATAATGGTCACTACAGAAAGCACTTTGACTATTTCTTAACTATATTAACTACTGTTCATAAACATTGACTTTAGTTATTATTTTAACTTTAAACTTCGTACATCTGTTTGCTGTAACCTGAGCTTCTACCTGAAAATCTGATTTGAAAACCAAACCAGGTCCTGAAAAGCTGATCTGAAAACCAGACCAGGTTTTGGAGGTAATCACACCGCTAACTATAGAGGATGCCCTGTATATTCTTTTGTTAAACAGACTATGAGTCAAAAACCTAAGTTAGCTCCAGCCCAACCATTAAACGCGTACTCCGCCTCTTTTACTCAAGTAAGTCAACCAGTTACTTCACGTGTATCGTATGCCGATGCTGCTAAGGCTAGTTCTAATCCCTCACAAAATGTTTCACCGCAAAATAATTCAGGGAATGCAAACTCAGGCTTTAACTTTAGTCGCCTTGAAGCTACTATTGAGAATCTGGTGCTAACTATAAACAACTTTACAACAAATATGACTAGCATGATGCAAGAAATGCTGCGAATGCAGAATACACTGCTTCAAGCATTAGTTAACAAACCATGAACATGTTAAAAATATGTTTCTGGAACGCAAACGGCATTCGCCAGCATAAAAATGAACTTGAGCACTTCCTCATGGAAAAAAATATTGATATAATGTTGGTCTCTGAGACTCATTTGACTTCAAGGAGCTTATTTAAAATAAATGGTTACACTATATATGATTCAAAGGACCCGAGGGGGAGAGCATGCGGTGGGTCAGCAATTCTAATTAAGTCAAGACTCAAACACTATGTCCTTGATAACGTTTGTGAAGAACATCTACAAGCAACGAATATTTGTATCGAAAATTTTTGCACAAATTTTGTCATATCATCAATTTACTCCCCTCCTAGATTCGCAATTACTGAGGATCAATACGAGGATTTCTACAAATCTCTTGGCCCTTGTTTCGTAGCAGCTGGAGACTATAATGCAAAACATACTTTCTGGGGTTCGCGTCTTATCACACCTAGAGGACGAGCGTTGTTCAACACAATTTCAAAAATGGGCTTGGACGTCATTTCAAGTGGGGAGCCCACTTACTGGCCTACGGACATACAAAAAATTCCGGATGTTATAGATTTTGGAGTCATGAAAAATATCACTAGGGAATTAATTCATGTTGAAGCTTCTGTAGATCTCTCCTCCGATCACTCTCCCACGATTGTTACAATTTGTAGCCCACTAAGAAGTGACTTCCCTGTCCCATATGTAAAGATGATCAACCGTGTCAATTGGCTGGGGTTCAAAAAATACCTCAGTAGCCATTGTACGGAAAATATTAACCTAAGAACACCAGGTGATATTGAATCTAACATTGAAAATCTTAACGAAAATATTAAACAGGCTGCTGAACATGCCACTACTTCCCATCCGCAGACTCGGTTTAATAGAATTTATTCTACAGACATTGAACGTCTTTTACGTGAAAAAAGGACAGCTAGAAGGGAATGGCAACAGCACAGATCACCCCAAAATAAAATTAGATTTAAAGAGTGCACTAGACGACTCCAAGAGCTGCTGGCTTATGAAAAAACTGTATGTCTTAAAAATTATCTAGAAAATCTTGATGCCACACCTGCATCTAATTACTCCTTGTGGCGAGCTGCTAGAAAGCTTAAAACACCCGTTGAATATAGACCACCTCTGCGCACATCTACCGGAGGTTGGGCCAGAAGCGATACTGAAAAAGGTAACATATTTGTTGAGCATTTAAAATCCGTATTTTCCCCAAACACATGTACTGGTGTTGTTGATTTCCCGAGTGTAGTTGCGCTACCCCCTCGACCCATAAAATTTAAAATGTGTGATGTACAAAATCTAATTGCTGAACTCAACCCGAAGAAAGCACCGGGTAATGATGGAATTAGTAACAATATGCTGATAAACTTGCCCCATATTGCAATTAGAATCCTGTTATTTATTTTTAACTCCATTTTACGACTGGAGTATTATCCACAAAGCTGGAAGCTTGCGAAGGTCAAAATGATTCTAAAGCCGGGCAAAGACCTTACCAAGGCTGAGTCATACAGGCCAATAAGTCTGCTATCAACAATGTCAAAACTCTTCGAAAAGCTGCTCATGACAAAATTGTCCCCAATTTTAACTGATAGTGGGTGCATCCCAGACCATCAATTTGGTTTTAGAAGTCAGCATAGCACCATTGAACAAACTCATAGATTGGTGCAATTTATAAGAAGAACTTTTGAAGAAAAAATGTATTGTTCTGCCCTGTTTATTGACGTTTCTCAGGCCTTTGATAAAGTGTGGCATGAAGGTCTAATTCTAAAATTAAAATCATATCTACCAATAAATTTAGTGAATTTATTAGAAAGTTACATCACTACCCGGAAGTTCACGGTTGTGGAAGGAGAATTCATGAGTGTGCCCGAATCTATATCATCCGGTGTGCCACAGGGGAGCATACTGGGGCCAGTTTTGTATTTGATCTATACTTGTGATATGCCTTTGAGCAGCAATATCCATACATCTACGTTTGCCGATGATACAGCCTGCCTTAGTATGCATGAAAACCCTCACGAGGCTTCCCGATATTTACAAGAACATATTACACAATTGGAAATGTGGTTGAACTTATGGAGAATTAAGGTAAATGAACAAAAGTGTGTCCATATAACGTTTACCCTAAGAAGAGATACTTGTTCCCCAATTCGAATCAATAATCAAAATATTCCTCAACACTCCCAAGTGAAATACCTTGGTATACACCTTGATCGAAGACTTACATGGAAACATCATATTGACTTTAAGCTAACTCAGATGAAACTTAAGCTATCTCAAATACACTGGTTGATTGGCAGAAATTCAATACTTAGCCTGGACTGTAAACTTTTATTATACAAGTCGCTTTTAAAGCCAATATGGTGTTACGGTATCCAGTTATGGGGCACTGCTTCAGCTTCCAATGTAGAGAGAATTCAACGTAGGCAAAACAAAATTTTAAGGTTAATAACATCTGCTCCATGGTATATTAAGAATTCAAATTTGCATCGTGATTTAAGAATGCCACTAGTGACTGAAGAAATTGCAAGATACGCAGGCAAATACTTAACAAAACTCGAGTCACATCCTAATCCGCTTGCTCGTAATATTTTGAATTTTAATGGTCACATCCGCCTAAAAAAGAGGGGCACAAGGGCTCTTATACTCAACACTCTAGATGGGAATGCTTGAAAATACATTTAATTTTCCTTTTTGATTATCACTACTTTGTATTATTTAAATTATCACTAAGTTTTGGCCGACACTGGTCGGGCTAAACAATTATATTTTAGCTTTAAGATTTGATCACTTATTGTTAGTTCATATTTGAAGATACAATAAATAAATATATGTATTAAAAAAAAAAAAAAAAAAAAAGGTTCTGAAAAGGTGATCTGAAAACCAGACCAGGTCTTGATAAGATGATAGATGATACCTAACTTAATAGCTAATACCTGTTGTTTACTATTATTAAACATAGATGAGAAAATTTTAAAACAGTTGGTGTTGACAAAAAATATCTTGAAGAAAAAGCTTCGTAGTATTAAAACTGGTGAAATAGATACACGTGAACTACTAAGAGAAACATTCAAACCTATAACAGAACGACTCAAAGAATTCATAAATAGTTCTAAGAAAATTAAAAGAACTCCCATGAATGAAGAAAGTAAAATGAAGACAGATGTTGAAAATAATACAAGTTTCAAACCTGAAAAAATATTAGTTAAGATAGAGAGAAGTACACCAAAAAGCTATCAAAAGGAACAATATTTGATAACACCAGCTTATTAAATGATGCTAGTACTGTGAACAATGATGACGATGACGATGATGATGATTTTCACTCACTTTTAATACAGAAAATACTTATACTGACTTATGAGTCTTGGAAGGAAGAAATAAACTAGATACAAACGATGGTCTACATAAAGATTTCAATAATGAATGAACATTTTGTGATAGTAACCTCAAACTTAATGAAGATAAAATAAAAATTGGTGGTCAAATATGGGCTCTAACACCAGGGCTATTTTCTCTTATGTTTCATAAAATACCAAAAAAATTATGATAAATTTAAATTCGCAATATATAAAAAGATTTTAATTACTATTAATGCATATAGAAGAGACTATAAACCTGATTGTCAAATTAAGGGTACTAGAGGATATATGTATATATAAAAATTTTATTAAGAAATTTATTGACGAGAAAATTATTGACGAGGAATTTACCCGAATCAGCAGGACCTAAGCCAAAAGGTAGCTATTTAGGTGATGGAATGATAGAATTTGATATTCATAAGCCCAACTATATAAACTGGGATGATCCAAATGAGTTAGTAGAACGACTTCGACTACTGCTCGCATTAGAAGGTGCAGGTCATACTAATCACAATAAGGAGATTGTATCAATTATTGAAGAACTGCGTGAAGCGAATATAAAACATTAACTTTAATAAAGTATATAAGGCATATCTTTTGATAAATTTGGACACTATTTAAACGATACTAGCAGCATAATTTCTTTGAAAAATGCACCTAAACCTTTATGGTTCTTTGGGGATATGAACGACAACATTGATGTTCAAAACAAAAGGATCAGAAATGTTGCAAAAGCTCTGGAGGAAAACGATTTTATCAATAAATTGTTTCTGCAAACTCAAATCGAAAAACTAGAAGAGAAATTATTAACATACTTTAAGGCAGACAATAGTGTAATTCAAGAAGATCTTCAAATGCAAGGCGAAGAACTACAACGTTAAATAAAATTAGAGATAGAAGAAAATATTAAAATTGAAAAAGATATTCAAAAAATTAAAACGTCCTTTGAAGAAGAAATTGAACAGCTTAATGAGAAAATTTATAGATTGGAAAATTACATGTTTGTATCAATAGCTGAAAGTCCTTCAAGTAGATCACAACACTCTCCAAAAAATCTCTAAAAACAGCTTAATGTCTTCAAAAAGAAATTCAGTAAACGAACTCCATAAGCAAGCACGAAAAAATTTTGTGCGTCGCAGAGTTGTAATCAAAGGACAAGATGATCTTTTGCAAGCTGATTTAGTTGAAATGGGGAACTAAAGAAAATAAAAATTATCGATTTTTGCTGACTATAATTGACACATTTTCAAAATTTGCATGAGCAGTACCACTAAAAACGAATACTTCACTCGAAACAACCAAGGCAATAGAAGATATTTTTCAATTGGGGCGAGTATCAAAAAACTTACAAACAGATGATGATAAAGAATTTCTCAACAAAAACTTTGAAAAATTAATGCATAAATACAACACTAATCACTACTCAACATATAGCAATATCAAAGCATCAATAGTAGAACGATTTAATAGAACATTGAAAGCAATGATGTGGAAAGAATTCAATTATAATGGTTCATATAAGGGGATTGATATATACAAAGATTTAGTTAATGCATACCATAAAAAATTTCATCGCACAATTAAAATGTCTCCTATTAAAGTCAACTCAACAAATGAGCAAAAGCTGCTAAAGACATTATACATTCATTTGAAGATGTATAAAATACCGAAATTTAATGTAGGAGATCATGTTCCCATAAGCAAATAAAAGCATTTATTTGAAAAAGGTTATACTCCAAATTGGACCACAGAAATATTCACAATTAACCGAGCTCAAAATACAAATCCTGCACAATGATGAACTTTCAAAAAATAGATTTCCAAATACATATCTAGTTGAGAAGGTTCTTAAAACTAAATCTTAAAACTAAATTGGGCTAGAGCTGTTGTCTCCTTTCCTTTATTAACACGCGAAAGAAATGAAACATAAAATAGATTTTAAAGGAGTGAAAATACTAGACAGAGAAAAGAAAACGAACAAAAGGTATACACTAGAAAGCCTACGGATACAACAACGCATAAAGAAATCTATAAACACCAAAGAAGACAAAGGCAACACTAAACTACAATATGCCATTGCAATAACCTGACAAGTTAAGTTCTGTGATATTAGTTTTTAAGTTCTCCTGTGATATTTTCTTTTATTTATTATTATTTAAATTATACACTTAATTGTTCGTGATGTCCAGTTTTATAATTTATTTAGTAATGTAACCGAAGAATCGTGAGTACAGCATAAAAACTAATATAACATACATAAAACTATAAATAACAAACATTTTGTAATTTGTTGATAGAGCTTAATAAAAAACATTCTCCTGAAGACGTCGGAAAAAAGCCGACGAAACGTTGAGAAAAAAGATGAAGTAGATTTGTTTTATTTGCATCTTGATAACTAAGAAAACTGACCAAAAATAGCCTACGCAAAAATAAATATATTCACTAACGAAATTGGTCACAAAATATAAACAAAATGAAATATTATAGTTGGAAGAAAAACTAAATCACCAACAACATCATATCAAGAACAATAATAGCATTAATATTAAGAAACTAATGTTAATTTTAAAATAAAAAAATTAAATAAATATTACTGCATACTAAACTTTATTTAATTGTATTCAGTCTGTTATAATGACTCATCAGAATTATCTGCTAGTTACTTTCCTCCTATTGAATTACATAGAGACTGACTACAATATGTTCCATATAGGAGAACATAAAATTGAAATACCAATTGGATCTTACGAATTAAATGATATAGTTGATTTTATAGGAGAGCAATACAAACTACTTTGTCCAGTTAATAAGATTTTTATTAAAGCCAATAACAATACAAGCAAGTTTAAGTTAATAGTTCCAAGGATCCTGTATATTTTAATAACGACAACACAATTGAAAAACTTTTAGGATTCAATAGCAAAATCCTAACACCAAACAAATATTATTACTCAGATCTTCTAGTTAATATTTTTAAAGTGAATCTCTTGCGAATTTAAATTAGAGTCGCTATTAACACATATATGAATTACTCCAAATCGCATACACTTCATGTATTTTATAGCCTCCAGGCTATAAAATAGATGAGATTCCAAGAAATCTCATCTATTTACCTGTGAACACCAGGGAGATATGTTCACTAGCGCTGCGCGTACTTGATCAACACTGTGATTTAATTAATTTTCGAGAAGAGTATATTACAATACGAATACATTAAAGAAGACCTAAATAATGCTAATATACAACACAAATACATTGAAAAATATAGCAGCAAGAACAACAACATTAAAGCGACCAGCTCAACAAAAAGCTCTAACAACCTCAAATAAAAATTTTCTAAAGTCATTTAATTTGAGATTAAAGACAAAATGAGTTCAATAATAGATGTCTTAGATAAACCCTTGTCTAACGAGAATATAATCAAAAAGATATATCATACATATATAGTATACTTACAATCTAACAATAATAATGATGAAATTAGAATTTCAATACAAAATCAAGATTTGTATGTGCTACCCAGTGAGAGCTACATTTATGTAGAATGGGTTTTTTGCCGATGATAATAAGACCAAATCTTCGTCATCTTCGGAGAACTTTATATTAAAAACAACTTTGTGGCATATCTATTTGATGAAAATCGCTATAAGCTCAATGGAATTGAAATTAATCATACAAGATACTTAGGAGCCACAAGCACCATAAAAAATTTGGTTTCTATGTCACCAACTGAAAGCAACGTGACGCAAAATGCTGGATGGAACAAAATTGATGATGTCGCTCTTGTAAATGGATTTTTCAATTTCTATGTACCTCTAAAAATGCTTCTAGGATTCGCTGAAGACTACAACAAAGTTATACTAAATGGAAAACATGAATTGATACTCTTGAGCACTAAGAACGATGAAAATCTTATACGCTCGAGTGTTTCTATTAAAAAAGCTAAACTTACAATTTGACTTATCTCATGGAGAATCCCACATATACAAATTTCGGGCGTTAGCAAATGGAATATGATAAAAATTATTAATAATGGTGCTTCTATACCTATGGCGTTTTTCAGTTGGGATTGTCATATTAATTCACAATTAAACACAGGAACTAGCCATATTTGGAATGTTAAACTGGCTGCAAATAGAGAACGTTCACGTTTTGTATTTATTGCTTTTCAACAAGAAAATAAGTTTGTTCATTGTGATTGGACTAATTTAAAAGTACATTTAAATTCAGTCTCATATCCATATGATGATGCTAACATAAAGTTCAAAAATTAACGATATGCAATTCTATATGATATGTGTATAAGATTTCAACAAAGCTATTATATGAAAGAATCTCAACCGCTTCTAACTGCACCAGAGTTTAAGACAAACGCCCCTATTATTGTAGTAGATGTCAGTCATCAGAATGAATCACTCAATAATGGGCCGATTGATATAAAAATAGAATTTGAAACAGCAAGTAATATTGCAGCAAAGAGAACAGCTTACTGCATTTTTATTTATGATCGTATAACAGAATATATACCCATCAAAGAACAAATTCGAAAAGTCTTAATAATTGAGTAATATGGATAACATCATAATTTTTATAGACGTACAAGGTTTCAAAAGTAATTCAAATGATTTCATCGCAAAAGAAGTGGCGATTGTTTTCAACAATTATGAGTATAACCATTTCATTATAAAATCCCCATTTGATTTTAAATGATTATCAATAAAAAAGCAAAGAGAAGCAAAGTGGCTAACAAAAAACGATCATCACCTAACCTGGACTTCTGGATCAGTTTCATTTCAAAGCGTTTGCAATTTTTTAAAAGCCAACGCAAGATGTTCAAAAAATTATGTAAAAGGTTAAGACAAAAGACGATGGTTGGAAAATATGTTACACCGAAAAATTTCTAACGTTGAAGATATTGGTTGCATCAACTTTAAACAAGTGGAAATCAAGTATCCAGTATCCAGAATATCTTTATTGTAGTTATCATAACTTTGGTGTTTGCGCATAAAAAATGCTATTTTACTAAAATAGAAATGTCTTGCTTTAAATGAACTTTTTTACTTCTTAAAATATGAATTTATATATGTATGTATTATTATAAAATTTAAAAAATTAAAAGAATGTACAAGTGTTTTCTTATTTCAAATACAAACAAAACATAAAAGAAAGAGAAGGAAATGGGGGAGGAGGAGAGTTAACTTTATTGCTTACTTGCAAATTTTAAATTTTTTGTTTTTCTGCTGATGATTGTACTTGGTTGAAATTATGCTGCTTTAAAATAATCGTAGCTAAAGAAATGATTACGTTGCAAAATATAAATGTGTTCAACAAAATATTTTACGCACTCAGTCATACATACATACTTACATACATACATACATTCAAATATATGTGGCACCCTATGTTAGAATAGCCAACTGCTTACTGATTATTTTTAATCAAATACTGACTTCAAAAAATGTTTTATGATTTTTTATATCACTAAAACACTCTCTATTAAGTTTTCTTTCCGCCAATACAGACGCGTTGCTGAATTATGAAATCGTTTTCTTTATAACTTAAGTTAAGTAAATTTTTAAATAAATAAATACTGAAGTACCTAAATAAAATACAAGGTTCAACCTTTTTATTGGTAACATTTAACCAAAGTGGTGACCCCAAAAAGTTACTGTTTTTGGCAAAAAGAATTTCTTCTGATTCTACGCCATTTTAGCATTTTAATAACTGCGAATCGAACGCCATTTTTTCAGAATAAAAAATGGAACCAAAACGTGACCACGATACCTCAACGGCAACTAATAGCGCTGTTGAACCATCTCGAGATCCATCACCTGCACAAAACGTGTCCACTTTCTATGCCAGACTACCAGTCCCGCAAATGTCCGACACAAATATTGAAGCTTGGTTCACTACGATGGATTTTTGGTTCACAGCTTCTGGAATCGTGGCCGACAAACAAAAAACAGCAACCGTATTGGCAGCGCTCCATCCTAATGTCATTTCGCAACTGGCCGAAGTAATTGCCTCTATGCCACAGGTTGACAGGTATGAACATATAAAAACGAAAATTATTGAGCATTTCGCCGACAGCGAGCAACGCCGCACAGTGGCTGAAAATCGTTTTTCATTGGCCAAAATTCTGTAACTTTTGAACTGATCAAAATATTGAAGTAATTTTTATTTTAGTGGATAGATATTTAGTTCAGTTTGACTCAGTTTTAATTACATTAAAATTGATTGAGGACTTTTTAAGGAATTCTAGCTCAAAGTTGAACTTTTGAATTTTTTTAACTTTTAGAGTGAAATATGGGTTTATTATTTTTTTATTTATTAAAAAATTTAATATATGGAAATTAGTAATAATTATAAATATGTTTTGTAATAATGGAATTTATTTAATGTTACACTCAAAAAAAATTTTACACTAAAAAAAAAAATAGTAAAATCAACGATTTTGCTATTATTACAGAAAAATTAAAAATTTTTTGCTGTCTAATTTGCAATTTTGTTTACACTCAAAGAATAGTTACACTTAAAAAAAACTTTAATAATATTATCTAAAAATATTGCTATTACTACAGAAAAATTTATTATTTTTTGCTGTCAAATTTGATAATTTTAAAAAACATATTAAAAATAAAAACTGCAATAAATTTTAATAGCATTTGTAACAATGGTAGGTTCTGTTTATTATTATTTTTTACTAATAGTATGCTTTTCGTACCTTAAATAACAATGAAAGGCAATTATGATTATTATTCATTTGACTCAAATATTGATTGTAAATATTCCATATTTTGTTCTGTGCTATTTCTGTTCTTTAGTAGTTTTTTGGCTTCTTCATCTAAATCCCGATGTTCCACTTTCCATTGATTTCGAATACTGGAGATGAACGGATCTGACGTTGCCAATAATATATTAAATAGACCTTCATTTGTTGAATTTCGTGAAATTTTTCTAGTATTGTGCTCTCTATAAAATCTGTAATCCTTGTTTCTTTTTTCCTGAGCCTCCTCTGATAGATCTCCAAGTGGCACTGTTGCAGACATATTTCTCCATGGGTAGTTGGTTGTATATATTTTTGCAGTTTCCTTAGCATAATCTCCAAATTTTCTAGAGTCAATTTCTTCATTGCACGCAAGTACTTCTAGGATTATTTTAAACCTGAAAATAAGGTTTAAATCCACTCCTGTTATTTCAGATGCTGTTTCTGGATCTGAAAAGAATCTTCTTGCGGTATTGCCATCATTTGTATTGCCTGACCCTTGTTTTGGCTGATCTAAAATCAATCCTAATTTGCGATATTCATCTAGAACATGTTTCTTTTTTGAACTTCTTAACTCTTTGTTGGTTTCGTTGTTTCTTATTGATCCTGAAGACCCGAAATCCAAATCATAACTGATTTTTAGTATGTATTCCATAAGTCGTATTCTTGCATGTAGTGGTGATAATCCAAATTCATATGCATCGGTATTATCTAATGATTTTGTCGGGACTTGGTTTAATTGGGTTGATGTTGCTTGGCATATAATGCAGCTGGATGCAGCCTTCGTGTTAGTCAAAGCCTGACCTACTTTTCCATCTATCATTGTCAGCACTAATTGGTAGCTTACTTCAGTTTGCTGCCCATCTAACTGTAATTGTAATGGCTGTAGTGTTGCAATTTGGGCCTTGATATCACTAACTTCTTTGTTAATGGCATCATGAGTTTCTTTTTTGAATTCAAATTTAATTGGCCTGCAGTATTTCGTAGAAGATGGTGTCTCATTTTTCCAAATATCCATTGTTTGCGTTGTACTAGTCGAAGGCTCTGAATCTTCCAAAATCTTTTTCAATCGCAATGGTACAAATGATACCATGAACATATCTGAGTCCGAAATATTTTCACATACAGCTTGTTTGTATTGTTTTTGTCCCGAGGAACCATCACATCCCCATTTACAAAAAAGAATTAACTTTGTGTTTCCATATTTCTTTAACGCATTTCCTGTTATTGATTGTAGCAAGCGTTCGGCTGTGTGATCAAGTAGAGATTGTAGTTGTACCTCTGCCGAAATTGGTGTGATTGTAATAGTGTCCTTTGATGGCAAACAGTCTATTTTAGCAGCGGTTATGTAATGATATGCTGGATACATATTTGACCCTTTTTCAATCGCACGCAGTCTGAGCTTAATATATTGCTGTTTTGTTAATTTCAAATCCAGAAATAATGCTAATGCCTCCTCATTTGTGTACTGTATTGCATCACTCGGAGTTGGTATACTTTTAAGAATCCGTTTTGTTCTCACTGGACTAGCTTTAACAACTTTTTCAATGATATCCACTTTTGATAATTGGTTCTGTGATCGTAATTGATGTAGGAAAGATTCTTTTATATTTGTACAACCAATTGCATCGTTAAAATCTTTAAGTTTCCGCCTCTTAGATCTATCACTGCAGTTGCCCATTAATGATTTGCGTGGTCTTCCAGCCTTATCTTGCTTTGCTGTTTCTGCAGCGACAGTAAGTTGGCCTTCTAACCAGTTTGAACTTTTTATATAAAAGTTTTGTTTACTGTAGCTAACTTCTTTGTAGCGTTTTTTTAGTGCTTTGACGAAATTAGATAATTGCTCTTGCATTTCGGTGCTACACGAATTTAAGTTTAATTTTATTTTAACGTAACTAAGAACATCTTCCTGGTTTTTGTTTCTAAAATACTCTTCGGCCAGTTCTTTATAACTGAAGCTCTCCATATTTATCTGAATATTTTTATTTGTTATATTTTATCCGTACAATTAAAGGATTAACTTATTACTGAGTAATCCCTTATGGAATCCGTAGTTTTATACATTTTTAGATACATGTTATTCACACATTGATCTTCAATTTCATAGCAGGTAGTGCTTAAATTGAACAAAACTGCACATGTTATTCAGACCTTAATATCAGGTAAAACTGATTAGTATCTCGCCAATATGGGGTTGTTTTTTATCTTTAGTGGTTTAATGTCGCCATTATTGTTATAAAAATGTTTATGACTTTGGTTGACCCTAACATTTGATAATAGGTAAATTCAGAAAGAGATCATATGTTTACTGTAGAACCTATTGTGATAATTTTATGACTTATTTTTTGCTGATCAAAACAAAGCCATTAAACCCTTTCGCAGGTATTATATTTAATTTTTTTCGTTTTACGTAGTCTAAAGTAAAAAAAAACAAACTTTTAGGCAAAAAAGTGAAAATTTAAGACACTATTGTATACGAGTACTTATAGGGCTGTTTAAATTAATTTGAATTTTTTTTAGAGTAATTTCATTAAAATGAAAAAAGTGTTCTACCCACGGGTCGTCACGGGTGCAAAAGTATATATAGGACACTTTCACCTTTCTCCTGGTGGTATACGTTTCTTATTCCCTTTTGTTCCCTAGAAGTTCTATTCCACTAAAATTTAAATTTGAGAAAAATATAGTAGTTTCATAAATATTTCATAACGCCCGTAATATTAAACGCTAGAGCTGTGACCACTTACAAAAACTAAAAACTATAGTCCTACCAACATTATAAAAAAGACCGCAGGCCGTTATCGATGATAGCTTGCGAGTAGTAACCATTTATTTTTGATAAAAAACAAAAGAAAACCACCATTTTCTGAAATTAAAAAAACGGTTGAGTTTGACAGCATGCCACGCCCACAATTATCAATAGTTTAACCTAAGTTTTTGGCTACCTTAATCTGGATATATTAGCTACAAAAAGGCGTAAAAATTTTAAAAATCGGTGACAAAAAAAAATTAGACTTTTGGCCAATGAAAAACGATTTTCAGCCACTGTGCGCCGTCTAAATCGCCTCCTATCTGAACTCCCACTCGGCGACAAAAAGCCTTCAGATTTATACTTTGAAATGAAGCGCGTGGCTGGAAGCACATTGGGAGACGCAGCATTAAAAGGCTTATGGACTAAGCGATTGCCTGATTTCGCCCAACCTGTCGTGGCTGCTTCAACAGGCGCTTCATCTGAGTTTACGAAAATTGCTGATTCTATAATAGACGCAATAGCTGCCAACCATATTAACAAAATACAGCAACAACCGGCAAATGAAATTAATGAGCTACGTCACGCCATTGCAGAATTAAGCAAAAGATTTGACAAGCTCTCGGCAAAGCCACGCTCTCGAAATTCTTCAAGACACCGAAGTCGCTCGCAAGCACGCCCCACAAATTTCTTAAACCAAAATAGCAGTGAATGTTGGTACCATAAAACATTCGACAAAACCGCTAAAAAGTGCCGTAGCCCATGTCGACTTAAGAAACAACAGGTGAACACAATGTCTACAACAGCATCATCGTCGTCAAATTGACTCAACAGGCCGCCGGAGGAGCCTGGCGAAAGCTCTTCAAGCAAGTGCCATATATTTCGCCTCCAAATGAAAGATAAGTACACGCAAACAAATTTCTTAGTAGATAGCGGCGCAGATGTTTCTGTTTTGCCATTAAATTTTAAATCCTCTAACATTCGTCCAACCGCCATTACATTATTTGCTGCTAATGGATCACCCATTAAAGTTATCGGTCAAATGGACTTCGGTCTACAACGCGACTTTAATTGGTCATTCGTAGTGGCCAACGTAACGTCACCAATAATCGGGTCGGATTTCATTAAGCATTTTGATTTTTTAATTGACTTACGCCGTAATCGGCTTATCGATAGTAGCACCGGCTCAGTCTCGCAGCTTACAGCTATCAATTTTAGTAAGACAACCGGCATTGAAACACTCGAAATTAACGAGCCATTCGCTACAATTTTAAAAAAATTTCCTGGCATCGCACATCTATCGCCATACGGTTCGCCAACAAAATCTACCATAGCTCACCGCATCGAAACATCAGGACAACCAGTTTTCTGTCGACCACGCCGTCTTTGCCCCGAAAAACTCGCCGCAGCAAAAAAAGAATTTAATTTTTTACAAAAAAGCGGAATATGCCAACCATCCAAAAGTAATTGGTCTAGCCCATTACATATGGTCAGAAAAAGTGACGGATCTTGGCGACCATGTGGTGATTACCGCGCTCTTAATGCGCAAACACTACCCGATCGCTACCCTCTACCGTTTTTGACAGATTTTACCACGAACTTGCGAGGTAAAAAGCTATTTTCGAAAATAGATTTACAAAAAGCGTTTCATCAGGTCCCAATTCACCCAGACGATGTCCCGAAAACCGCCATAAGTACGCCATTCGGTCTCTTCGAGTTCAGATATATGACGTTCGGACTTTGCAACGCCGCGCAAACATTCCAGCGACTCATAAATGAGGTACTGCGAGTGCTTGATTTTGTTTTTCCATATATCGACGACATTTGCGTACCATCAAGTTCGCTCGAGCAGCATTGCTCCGACCTTGCACAAGTTTTTCGTCACTTACGCGATAATAATCTGGGAATAAACCTAAAAAAGTGCGAATTTGGAAAAAATCAAATAAAGTTTTTGGGCCATTTAGTTGATGCTGAGGGTATAAGACCCCTACCTGAAAAAGTTGCTGCTATTAAAGATTTTCCAAAGCCTAAAATCGCGCAAGAGCTTAAAAGGTTCATAGCCATGGTGAACTTCTATAGAAAGTTCCTGCCTCACGCGATCGAGTATCAAATGCAACTTCAGAGCTTAATCACTGGCAACAAGAAAAACGACCGCACAGCAATAAAATGGTCTCCTAGTGCCGACGCCGCTTTCGAACGTTGCAAACATGAGCTGGCCACTACCACGCTTCTCGCTCATCCAGCCCCCGAAGCACAGTTGGCCTTGTATGTTGATGCCTCGGACACTTCCGTAAGTGCTGCGTTACATCAGAAAATTAACGGAAGTCTCCAGCCTCTGGGCTTTTATTCGAAAAAATTAACAAAGTCACAAACAAGGTATTCAGCATATGACCGCGAACTTACAGCCATGTACCAAGCAGTCTGTCATTTTCGTTACATGATAGAGGGACGAAGTTGTTACATAGTAACCGACCACAAACCTCTAATCTTCGCCTTCCGCCAGAAACTTGAAAAAGCTTCACCGCGTCGAATACGACAGCTCGATTTTATAAGCCAGTTCACAACTGACATACGCCACACACCCGGCTTAGAGAAAGCAGCAGCAGACGCCCTTTCGCGCATCGAAACAGTTAGTCAAGCGATCGATTATGAACGTATAGCTTTTGCACAAGAAAATGACAACGAACTTCAGCAAATGGTCAAGACACCAGAAGGTGAAACAAATTCACTGAAGTTAAAATTTTTTTCAATACCCAGCAGCAGCAAACAAGTAGTATGTGATACAACTACTTCTCATATTCGCCCATACATTCCGAAAGATTTTCGTGAACAGGTTTTGTCAACGGTTCACAATTTATCACACCCTGGCGTGCGCGCTACTACAAAAATGGTTCTATCCAGATTTTGCTGGCCTGGAATTCGTAAGGACTGCGCTAATTATGTACGAAGTTGTTTGCAGTGTCAACGATCAAAAGTTCAAAGACACACCCGTTCGGCAGTCGCTAAGTATGAGCCACCCAAAGAGCGATTTTCGCACATCAATATCGACATCGTTGGTCCGTTACCGCTATGTGAAGGACAACGTTACTGTCTGACCTTAATCGACCGTTTTACTCGATGGCCCGAAGCTGTTCCAATACCCGACATGTCAGCCGAATCAGTAGTAAAGGCAATTGTAAGCCAATGGATTTCGCGGTTTGGTGTACCAGGTCGCATAACTTCTGACCAGGGACGCCAATTTGAGTCCAGCATTTTCGCCGAACTTTTGAAAACTATTGGCTCAACACACCTGCGTACCACCTCGTATCACCCGCAATCGAATGGTTTTATTATAGGTGGCACCGTTCATTAAAGGCTGCTATTTTGTGTCATGACCCGGCAAGATGGGTAGACCATCTACCAGCCATTTTACTAGGACTTCGTGTTGCATTTAAACCAGACATCGACGCTTCACCAGCAGAGATGGTTTATGGATCAACACTTACTATACCTGGAGAATTTCTTCAGCCAGCAAATTTGCGTACTACAAGCAGCAATTACTTATATGAGTTTCGCCAAGCAATGCAAAAATTAAAGCCCACCGACACTGCCCACCATATAGCCCCACGTACTTTCATTACCAAGAGCCTGAAAAACTCAATACACGTTTTTATACGCAACGATTCCGTCCGACCTTCGCTCACACACCCTTACGATGGACCTTTCTTAGTAATAAAGCGTAATGAAAAATTTTACACCGTTTCCATCAGGGGTCGCCAAAGCAATGTTAGTATTGATCGGCTGAAACCTGCTATCATATCAAATGAGGAGGCTTATACCAATTCAAATACTTCAAACTCATCAACAACAGCAAATAACTCGCCTGACGTGCCGTCAAATAGTTCAACACGACCAATACTTAATAAAAACGGTCCCAACTCTGATGGTACAGCAACTGCCGCCAAGCAAATCGCTTACTCGCCGCCTAAAGCAATAACCCCTAAAACTACTTCAAGTGGCAGACGGGTTACAATACCTTTAAGGTTCAGGTGAACCTCTTTCAGCGGGGGGATTGATGTGGCACCCTATGTTAGAATAGCCAACTGGTTACTGATTATTTTTAATCAAATACTGACTTCAAAAAATGTTTTATGTTTTTTTATATCACTAAAACACTCTCTATTAAGTTTTCTTTCCGCCAATACAGACGCGTTGCTGAATTATGAAATCGTTTTCTTTATAACTTAAGTTAAGTACATTTTCAACCTTTCAATCACATATACATACATACATACATACAAATATATTTTTTAAACAAATAAATATATACCAGCGACAAACACGCTGGACCACCAATACACAAGTATTAGGGTGTTCACATACATGAGAACATTTTATACATAAATAAAATAATTAAATAAATTTTTTATTAATTTACTTGATTATTTTATTTATAAACAATTTATTAGCGTGAGGAAATCACACACACATTCTCCCGATTCATAAGAGAATCGCGTAGTGGTCTTCAAATCTATTTTCTCTCATATTACTGATATAGTATTACGATAAAAAATTTCTACAGTCTGGAAACACTGGCAATTTTCCCTTTGGTATTAGGAAATAATAATCATGTTTTAGCGTCGGCATTCGAAAAAAATAATTATGTGTTTTACCATCTGCATTTGAAAAAAATAATTATGTGTTTTGCCATCGGCATTAGGAGAAATAATTATGTATCGCCGTAGGCATTTGAAAAAAATAATAATCATGTTTTGCTGTCGAAATTTGAAAAAATTATAAACATGTTTTGCGGTCGGCGTTTGAAAAAATAATAATCATGTTTTGCGGTCGGCGTTTGAAAAAATAATAATCATGTTTTGCCGTCGGCAATAGGAAAAATTAATTTTTACTATTTCACCCTCAATAGTATTAAAAAAATCATTTCATGACTCTCCCACTGGTATTATTGGTATTACCAAAAAAGAAACACCACCAACCTATGAACACACTTAACGTATTTCCACAAAAATACACACATACAAATTCCCACGCTCATAAAAAATCCGAACTTATTGAAAACTCCTAATGTAAACAAGTATTACCTTATGTAAATAAAAAATTGGACGGACTTATTAAACCACCCTCGTATGTATCAAATTTTACAAATTTCCAAGAATTTAACAATTTTCAAATTTAGTTACCAAAATTTAACAATTTCACCCACAATTTTGCAGTTTTAATTGCGGTGGGATCGGCAGTTCACTACTACTATAATACTCTATATGTCCCGGACTTACGGTGCAATCTTATATCAACTAGGAAATTTACCGATAGCGGTTGTACAGTTTTTATGGAAGGATCAAGAGTAGGAGTTTATAAAGAAAGAAATAAAATAATAAAAGGCCATAAATTAGACAACTTATATTTTGTAAAATTGTTTAGAAACACGGTAAATATGATACATGCAATTGTGAAAAATACAGATGGGTGAAATGGTTAAGGGATAAGAGATATAAAAATTAATTTTGTACCATGCATTCGAGGCAAACAAACGTGTTTACCATTTCCTCCCAGAAACGAAAAATCAACTTCTGAAGTACTATCGCTGAAGTACTTATCGTAGTTTGTATATTGCAACGTTTATTGACAACTCTTCTCGAAAAGTATTTGTCTATTTTATTCGACAAAAAATTCAATATATACGAAAATTTTCAAATTTAAGAAAATGGCAGAGACGCAGACATGAAAGAAAATTAAAATCTTACGAATCGGTAATGGCGCGGAATTAATAATCGACAATTTTACTAAGTTTTTTAAAGAAAGCGGAATAAAGAGGCAGCTAACTACAACTTATACACCACAGCAAAATGGTATTGCGGAAAGAATGAATAGAACACTAGTAGAAATGGCGCATTGTCTAATGTTAAAATCAGGGTTACCTGAAAGTTTATGGTCAGAGCTAGTACACACTTCTGCATATTTAAGAAATCGTTGCCTAACAAAACTAAATGGTACTGAGACCCCAGAGGAATTATGGACAAAAACAAAGCCAATTTTTAAACATTTGAGAAGTATTGGCTGCATATCATTCGTGTTAGATAAGACATTTAAAAGATCTAAGTGGGATGAAAGAAGTCATGAACACATTCTTGTAGGTTACTCCGAAGAATCCAAGGCTTACCGATTATGGAAAGCAGGAACAAAGCAAATCATAACAAGTAGGGATGTAAAATTTATCGAAACCAAAATGTATGACTATACAAAATGCACTAAGAGTCCTAATTTTTACGACTTTGAGCCTAGAGAAATAGTACAGTATCAAGAAGATGAAGGAAACTTGGAAGATCACGAATTAGAGATACAAGATACAAATAAAGAAGAACCTAATGAAAAATATAAATCAGAAGAAAAGTATGGTAGAAAATTTTGTTGATTCGATTATAAACCGACTTAGGCCAAGGAAAACTCAAGCAACAGCTCCAGCAATGAAAGAAAATGTGATAGATCCTAGAAATATGTAAGAAGCTTTGGCATCTCATCATGCAGAAGATTGGCTAAGAGCAATCGAAAACGAATACTTAACAGATTTACCAAATGGTCTTAAGTTAGTAGGATGCCAATGGATCCTCAAATCAAAAATTATGCCAGATAAAAGTATAGAAAAACGTAAGGCAATATTAGTAGCAAAAGGCTATTCCCAAAAATTTGGATTAGATTATGTGGATACCTTTGCTCCAGTAGTTCGACAAAACTCTCTTAGAATGATATATGCTCTGGCAGTGGAAAATGATTTAAAATTACGGCAATTAGCTCTATCAACTGCATTTCTGAACGGAAATTTAGAACAAGAAATATATATGGAAAAACCAGAAGGATTTATTAATGTGGCAAGAAGAGGAAAAGTGTGTAGATTAAATAAAACTATATACGGTTTAAAGCAAGCTGACACACAGTGGTTTAAAAGAATTGATTCTGTTATAAAAGAGTTTGGCTTAAAGCAATAAAAGTATGACCAATGTATTTATTTCTTTAGAGAAGACAAGAAAACAATGATAGTCGCCTTATATGTCGATGATATTATAATTGCTGCTAATAGTACACATTTCATAGAAGAATATGTAAATGTATTAAGAAATAATTTTGACATTCGTGACATGGGAGTTTCAACGCGTTGTATTGGGCTCGAAATAAATGTTAAAGAGGGAGAAATATTAATTTCACAACCAGAATATATATCAAATTTGATTAACAAATATGATTTAGAGAATTGTAAACCTGTACAAATCCCTATGGAACCAGGTATTAAATTAGAACCACAAATTTCCTGAAATTTGCTGAAAAAGTAGATAAACAATTTTATCAAGAAATCATTGGATTCTTACTCTTCTTGTCATTCCATAGCAGACCTGACATAACGTATGCTGTTAAAATGTTATCACAATTTTCTAAGGGCCGTCGTAAAAAACATTTAAATATTTGAGTTACACAAAAAAGGCCAAATTGATATATAGGAAAAGTGGTTTACCACTTTTAAGTTTTTGTGATGCGAATTGGGTTCAAGATGTAAATGATAGAAGTTCTCAATCAGGTTTTGGTTTTTCAGCCTCAGGTGGTCTTATTTCCTGGGAGTCAAAGAAGCAAAAAATTGTAGTAACATCCAGTGCAGAGGCGGAATACGTAGCATTAACTGAAGCAACTAAAGAAGCTGCATATTTGGGTTATATTTTGGAAGAACTTGGGTATTCTAGTTATAATCCAGTGATGATAAATACAGATTCACAAAGTGCTCAAAGGATTTCAGAATTTGGTGCAAATCATGCCCGTACTAAACACATTCATTATAAATATCACTATGTAAAAGAGGCTATAGAAAAAAAATATTTTCAAATTAAAGTATTTGCCTACTGATAAAATGTTAGGTGATGTTTTAACAAAACCTGTACCTAAGCCTAAATATATATTTTGCTGTAATAATTTTGGAATTGTAATGTAAATTAAACTTTAATTCATAATGTTGAGGAGGCATGTTGGTATGTACTTTGTATTCAACAAAATGAATTAATCTTGTTTTAATTGTTTGTAATGTTTTTGGATAAAAATATTGTTGTGCACTTCAAATATACTTTTCAACGCAGTTATACCTTTTTTTGAATATACGCAAAGCTGTTTTTATTACAATAAACTCAAGCGATTTTATTGTAATGTGGGTTACATGTTGCAATAATACAAAGTTATAAATGTTCTTTAAACAGAATGGGAGTTAAAAACCCACAAAATTTGCCTTCCTATTTCATGTATCTTTTTCGAATCAGCACATTTAAATATACTATTTATGTATTTATTATCAAACGTTTCCAGCAAAACTCAACAGGAGAGGGATATGATGAGGTGAAATTTGAAAGACAAGTAGGTCTAAGCTAGAAACTAACTAGAAAAATCTTAAAGCCAGGAAAATAAAGCTATAGGGGCGAGGCTGCGCCTATTAAGCTTAGAACTAAAAGATGAAATTTAAATCGTTGGCGTAAGCAGTTTTATTGAAATTTGGCATACGTGTTTTAATAATGGCTATAATATAAATGGCTATATATAATAAAGGCTATAAATTTTCCTTTAAAAAAGTGGGCATTAAAATGACAATAAAATTTAAGTCTCATCTTTAATGTACTTTGGATCAGCATATTTATACTACTTATGTAGATATTATACATTATTTGCTGGGTTTTGTATAAGTTTCAAAGCCTACTGAGCTTATTTTTTCTTTGTGATTTTCAAAAACATTATTATTTTATGAATTCTCATACAGTTTTTGAAAGTCTGTGCATAAAGTAAGAGGTTTGTGACTGTTCAAAATTTGTGGTTGAAGTGTACTGATGATTTGGTTCAAGTGCCAATGAAATACATATATAGACATGCTAAACCTCCAGCAAATAAATTCCAAATATTGTTGTTAAATTTCTGACAATATGTCAAATAAATAAATTTCATTAAACGCGGACGATGATAATTGAGCGCTGCTCATAACAAAAAACAGTTTAAGGAAGTGACGAAGAGTGGAGGTAAGAGCCATAATATTTAAAGCTAGAATTTGAAGTAGAGAGTTTAAATTTGATGCCCCTTAAGTTAAGGGGTGAGTTGCGCACAGGAAAAATCTGAAAGCACCGGTTGTTACATTAGGGAAGTGGAACCATGTTCATAAAAACTTAGTGCAATGTTATACGGCGGAGAACTGGAATTTGGAAAAAAATTGGCTTAGATGAGCTACCAACTAGAAAAGTCTAAAACACAAACTCTATTGAAGCTTGCCATTCACATTTCATTTATGATAGCCTTTAATTTTGCGTTTTCAAAATTACTTGGTCTAAACAGACTTTAGCAAAATAGGAGGGGATACTTCCATTAAAATGTACACTGTATTTTACATATTTCTACTCTGATGATTCTTAAGAAATTAAGTACATCAATCAGTCCTTGTAATGACACAATGGTGGACATATCACAATCTAACTCGTTCTTGTATGTAGGTCTGCCCTTTTAAACTGATGCAGTCATTATGAATAGAACTATAACAGACTAGAAATTTAAAGTTTAATAAGCTCTATTAAGCAAATCTTTCAAAAAGTAGTCAGATCCTCACAAAAACATAAATGTGAAAAAGGTCAAGTTCCTTTCCAAAATTTCGTCCATTAAAAGTAGTGAGATAAAAATTTTGACCAAGTTCTTGTTTGGCACAATACCCATCACTGTGATATGTTATACATTATATAAATTTGTAACCGTAAGAGTGTCATATAATTTCTAGATAATCTGCTAGCTTGGCAATATTTTTACCTTTTTAAAAAAGAAGAGAATAATGCATAATTGTTTATTTCCTTATATCGGGAAAAATATTATATATATTTATTAAATATTATATAAAAATGTTATATATATATATATATTATTTTCTTTTTTTCAAGCCGCTGTAAGACCAGACTCAGAAAGATGTTATCGCTCTATTTGACCAAGAACCCCTAGCTTCTCAAAGACATAGTTTCACTTAGAGCACTGATGGGGTTGCACTTTTCGACCGATGACGGTAAATATAATCAGCTTAGAAAAGTTGGCTTTAGTTGAGAGCAAAATATATAATTATTCATTGATGACAAAGAGGCCACATTTTGCAGACATTTGTTTTTATTTAAGAGTGTTTTAGTTTTTAAACTGTTCAGAATTGGCTCGAATTAACTTTTCATTTACATACATAAGTATTTCATTTTTTGATATACATATGTATGTATCTTTTTGTATATGTATATGCAGCTGCTCAGCTAACATACAACAGTTTGCAATACATGCTACAGAGTGACGTAAAGGAAGCAAAGCCCCATTTTGGTTTGCTATGGATATTCTCTGAAATGTCTTTCAAGTGGAAAAAACTACAGGTATTTTAATAAATATATAATTGATGTATGTATATACAGGGTGGCCCAGAAAGACCGAAGTGGTGTAAATTCCTTATAACTTTTTATTTAAGACATATTTTTTTAATTTTTTGTTTTTTAAATACAGTAAATTTATAGGGAATATTTTTAGATTAGTTTTTAAAAATGATATCCCGCAAGTGGAGGCCATTTTCTGCTTCGCACAAATGATCTCTTTTCAACACATTTTCCATGACCTTTCGCAAAACTTCCGGTGTTATGTTGTTAATTTCGTCTGGAATATTGGTTTTTAATTCCTCAATAGTCCTAGGCTTATTAACATAAACTTTCCCTTTTAAATAACTCCAAAGGAAACAGTCTGGAGCGGTTAAATCCGGGGAACGCGGAGGCCAATTAAAATTGCTTCTACGCGAATTTATTCTTTCCCCAAAGATGTCGCGTAAAATAGCCATTGTGGCCCTCGGAGTGTGCGCTGTGGCTCCATGCTGTTGGAACCATATTTGCGGATGGTATTCCACGGCTGGCCTTACAAAATTTTCCAATATGGCCCGATATCGATCACCATTGATGGAAATGGCGACATCTCTTTCATTTTCCAAAAAATATGGACCAATGATCCTTTCTGAAGAAACACCGCACCAAACAGTACACTTAACTGGGTGTAATTGTCGTTGATGAAGTACTCTCGGGTTTTCCTTAGCCCATATCCTAAAGTTTTGCTTGTTAACAAACCCATTTAATTGGAAATGGGCTTCGTCACTCATAAATAAGTTATGAATAATGGAAATGGAAAGAGCACATTTGTGCGAAGCAGAAAATGGCCACCACTTGCGGGATACAATTTTTAATAACTAATCTAAAAATATTCCCTATAAATTTACTGCATTTAAAAAACAAAAAATTAAAAAAATATGTCTTAAATAAAAAGTTATAAGGAATTTACACCACTTCGGTCTTTCTGGGCCACCCTGTATATGTTTATTTAATTCTTTTTTTTATGCAGTTCGGAAGGACAACGAGGCAAACTTTAACAACGATAATTCGTCAGAATATTAAATCATTCACTGGAATGCAATGCAAAAGGGAGAAAGAAAGAATACGAAGGAGTATTTACAAGTAATTCTTGATTTTTTTAACTACAATATTAATTATTATTACCATGCTATCAATTTGCTTATACTTACCAAATAAATTCCTTATTAACATTGATTTTCTTAAATTCTAATCAATAAAATTATAAATTGTAACTGTACATTAAAAAAAATCTAGGCGCACGACAGTGCGCCAGGCCGTTTCGGCCAATGCACGAAGTGTGTTTATTTATAGGAAGCCATTCGAGCTGTTTTACCCCCCTGTTATGGGCGGCACTACGCCCATAACAATTTAAATCTGCGCTAGGGAGCTGGATTTTGGTGCACAAGTAGAACTTTGTGAGCAATCACCTAGAAAAATCTGAAAATCCGAAAACTTTTACCAAGGGTCCGGGCCTACGCCCATAAAGCTCAGAAATAAAAACACATATCTAAGGCGTTTAACTCAAGTGATTTTTTACAATAATGCAAGGCTATAAATTTTTGTTAAAAAAAGTGGGCGTTAACACGCCCATACAATATGAGCTCATATTGCATGTACTTCCAGACAGCACATTTAAATGTACTATCTATGTAATTAATATTATCGTTTTTCAACGAAACTAAACAGGAAAGATAAACACTAGCCAAAGCAAACATTAAATTTAAAAAAATAGGGGGTAACACGCCCATAAGAACAGAATATAAAAATTTGCGCTAGTGATCTAAAATTTGACAAACGAGTAGTAATAGATTAGCAAATTACTAGAAAAATCTGAAAACCCAAAAATTTTACCTAGGAGGGCGGGGCTGCGCTCATAAAACTCAGAATTTAAAAAAACAAACCTAAGGCGGTACACTCAAGCGATTTTGTTAAAATTTGGTATACATGTTGCAATAATACCAGGCTATAAGTAAGTATATTTCATGTACTTCGGGTCAGCACATTTGAATATATTATGTAAATAAAATGTACGTTAGTTAGCTGAAAGTTGATAACCAAGTAGGTCTAGATTAGCACCTAACTAGAAAATTTTGAAAACTCGGAGATTTGTACCAGAGCGGCGGGGCTATTCCAATAAAGCACACAATTAAAAGCGAAAATTTAAAATATTTATCTCATGCGAAGTTATTGAAATTTGGCACAAATGTTGGAATAATGCAAAGTTTTAAAATTTTGTTGAAAAGGTGGGTTTTAACACGCCCATACAATTTAAACCTCCTATTTCATGTACTTCGGATCAGCAGATTTAAATATACTATTTATTTAAATATTAATATCCGTTTCCAACGAAACTTATCATGTATGATTGGCACTGGCAAAAAAAATACTTAAAAAAGGTGGGCGTATTCCCACCCATAACAATTAAGTAACTTAATTGCGCTAGAGAGCTGAAATTTGATACGCAAGTAGGTCAAGATGAGAAACCAAATAGAAAAATCTTAAAACCCAAATATTTTAACCAGGAGTGGCAGGGGCCGCGATAATTTTGTACTAAAGCTTTTAACGGAAGCTTTAACTAAGAGCTATCATCTTAAAAATGGTACTATGATGTTTCAGCGCTGCTCATCACAAAATCTTGAGCTTAAAAAAGGGACGGAGAGTGGGGGTCAAAACATTTTACGCTAGAATTTGTACTAGAGAGCTTATATTCAATACGCAAATAAATCTAAATTAGAGATCACCAAGAAAAGTTTAAAATTGGGGAGCATGGACACGCACTTTAAGCTCAAAATTAATAATTAAAGTTAAAGGATTTACGAACAGGAAAAATCTGAAAGCACCTATTGTTAAATTAGGAAAGTAGGACCACGATTATAAAATTTTTATCAAAATATTATACGGTAGAGAACTTAAACTTTGCTAAAAAAAATAGGCTTAGGTAAGTTACCAACTAGATAAATTTAAAACACAAGCTAATGTATTAAAACATTGCATGCACATTTCACTCATGCTAGCATTTAATTTTGCGTTTAGATAATTAGGCGGGGTCACTTCCACTAAAATGTACACTATATTTTACATATTTCTACTCAGATGACTGTTAAAAATTAAGCAAATTACTCGGTCCTTATAATGACACAATGGTGCACATACAACCTATAACCCACTATTTTATGTAGCTTTGCCCTTTTGAACTGGCGCAGACATTATGAATAGAACTCTAACTAACTAGAAATTCAAAGCTTAAAAAGCTTTATTAAGAAAACCTTCCAAAAAGTAGTCAGATCCTCATAAAAACATAAATGTGAAAAAAGGCCAGGTTCCTTTTCAAAATTTCGGCCATCAAAAGTAGTGAGATAAAAATTTTGACCATTTTATCGTTTAACTTAAGCGGTTTTATTGAAATTTGGCACACATGTTGCAATAATACAAGGCTCTACATTTTTATTGAAAAAAGTGGGCGTTAACACCCATACAATTTAAGCCTCCTATTTCTTATGTTTCGGGTCAGCAATTTTAAATGCCCTATGTATGTATTTACTATTATCATTTTCCAACGCAACTAAACAGGAAAGATAACTACTACCCGAAAAAATTTGGGGTTAAAAAAAGTAGGCGGTAACACGCCCATAAGAATAAAAATTAAAATTTGCGCTAGTGAACTGAAATTTGAGCAGTTATAGATTAGCAAATTGCTAGAAAAATTTTAAAACCCAAAAATTTTGCCTAGGAGGGCGACAGGAAAATAACTAATGGCTACAGCAGGTATTGTGATTGAAAAAGTAGGCGGTATCACGCCCATAAGAAAAAAATATATAAAATTTACGCTAGTAAGCTGAAATTTGATAAACAAGTAGGTTAAGATTAGCAACTAACTAGAAAAATCTGAAAACCCGGAGATTTTGACCAAAGGGCGGGCTATTCCAATAAAGCACACAATTAAAAGACCAAATTTAAAATGTTTATCCTAAGCGATATTACTGAAAATTGGCACAAATGTTGGAATAATGCATAGTTATAAAAATTAATTGAAAAAAGTGGATGTTAACACGCCCATACAATTTAAACATCATATTTCATGTAATTCGGATGAGCAGATTTAAAGATACTATTTATTTAAATATTAATATCTACTTCCAACGAAACTTGACAGGTTTGATTGGCAGTGGCAAAAAAAATTTATATCAGAAATAATTCATAGTCAGGCTTAAGTTCAGTAATTTCAATTCTTATTTAATGAAATATTTTTATTAATTAATGTAAGTTTCTAAAAAAGAGAAGAAAAATTAAACTTAGAATTTAAGCTGTGTATCTAGAAATTATATAACACCCTTACGATTACAAATTTATTTAATGCATATCATATTGCAGTGATAGGCATTGTACCAAACACGAACTTGGTTGAAATTTTTTTCTCTCTACTTTTGATGGCCGAAATTTTGGAAAGGAACTTGGAATTTTTTCACATTTATGTTTTTGTGAGGATAATTATTAGGCCAGACCATTGTCAAACATAAACTTAGAGATAGTTATAATTAATACATAAGTAGTGAAAATCAAGGGGGTAAAAAGTATTTTCAAGCAGTCCTATCTGGAGTGTTGAGTATAAGAGCTCTTGTGTCTCCCTTTTTAAGGCGGATGTGTCCAGTAAAATTCAAATGTGACTCCAGTTTAGTTAAATACTTGCCTGCGTATCTTGCAATTTCTTCAGTCACTAGTAGCATATTTAAATAACGATGTAAATTTGAATTTTTAATGTACCATGGAACAGATGTTATTAACCTAAAAATTTTGTTTTGTCTTCGTTGGATTTTCTCAACATTTGAAGCTGAAGCAGTGCCCTATAACTGAATTCCGTAGCACCATATTGGCTTCAAAGGCGACTTATAAAAATAGTTAAAGTTTGCAGTCTAGGCTAAGTGTTAAATTTCTGCCAATCAAATAATGTATTTGAGATAACTTAAGTTTCATTTGAGTTAGCTTATAGTCAATATGATGTTTTCATGTAAGCCTTCGATCAAGATGTATACCAAGGTATTTTACTTGTGCATGTTGAGGGATATTTTGATTGTTGATTCGAATGGGAGAACAAGTATCTTTTCTTAGGGTAAACGTTATATGGATGCACTTTTGTTCATTTACTTTTATTTTCCATAAGTTCAACCACATTTTCAGCTGAGTACTGTGGTTCTGGAGATTTCGGGATGCATCATAAGGGCTTTCGTGCATACTCATACAGGCTGTATTATCGGCAAATGTAGAGGTGTGGATATTATTGCTCAGAGGCATCACAAGTATATATTAAATACAAGACTGGACCCAGAATACTACCTTGAGACACGCTGGAAGATATTGATTTGGGCACACTAATGAAGTCTTCTTTGATAACAATGAACTTCTTACCAATAATATAACTTTCCAAAAGTTTTTGTATGTTTATTGGAAGATATGTCTTCAATTTTAAAAATAGACCTTCGTGCCATACTTTATCAAATGCCTGACAAACATCAATAAAAAGGGCAGAACAATACTTCTTTTTTTCAAATGAGGACATTTATAACTTGAACCAATATATGCGTTTGCTCAATAGTGCTATGCTGACTTCTAAAACCAAATTGATGCTCCGGGATGCACCCATTATCGGCTAAAATTCTGGACAATTTAGTCATGAGCAGCTTTTCGAAAAGCTTTGAGGTTGTTGATAGTAAATTTATAGGCCTATATGACTCAGCTTTGGTAAGATCTTTGCCTGGCTTTGGAATATTTCACATTTGAAGCGCTCATTTACTTAAAAGTTTATATTTATTTTATTTATTTAATAATTTTCAACTTTGTAACAAAATTATCTCCACTGACAACAAAATTACACTTCACAAGCGATTGCTCCTGAAGTTATGCTTTAAAACTCGGTTAACTTTTTCTGTTCTGCTTGCTCGTATGAGCAAACTAATACCCTCATACATAGGTCATACCGATTTACCGATTTAAATAACGCATTTCAATCTTACTCAAAATTTGTGATTGTATTGTGAAAAAGATTTTTACCTCTAGCGTATAGATGTGTACACATCACAAATAAATATAATTAAAAGAAAACGTTTTAAAATATTCATATATATTAAGTATAGGAACAATCAAATCATTAGCACTGGCCCTTTGACTCTTAACTCTGACATAAATCTCGCGACGAATCGAAAAATAAGATTTTAATTTACCTTCACGCTTCAATTTAGAACAGTAAAACCTCAGCTCTCTATTATTATCAGTTAGACATTCATGATTATAAATGTTAGAGTCAACATCTCCACCAATATCAGATATGTTAAGTGATCGCGTTTTAATTTTACAGAACCCTGCAATAGATCCAAGCAGCTGGTTCGTATTAGTGTCCTGCACAAGACCATTTAGAAGACCTTTCAAGAAATGAGAGATTTTTTAAATGCTTTACCACAGTGAGATATTCTAAAACAAACGCTAAACAACACTATTGCAAGACAGACAACTGAAACAACAAAAAACATCACAAACAATTTAATCCACAAAGTAACAAACAACATAAACCCACGAGATAATCATACAAAAAATTCATCTAGTAACAGTAAATACTTCGGTATGACATTTATTCCAAAACTAACAAACAACAATAAACTGAAAGATATAATCAAAGATTAAAATATAACAATTGCACACCAACCCAATAAAACAATAAAATATATTTTTACACAAACAAAAACTAAAATTGAGAAAATAGACCAAAGTGATGTGGTTTATGAAATTAAATGCATTGGAAATGAAGTGGAGGGGGTCCAGTAAAAGTAGAGTGGTAATGGTGGCGATAGTCCTGTTTTGGGAATTAAAAACCGGGAAAACAGGACTATCACCATCATTACTACAAAATGGGGGGATTTTGGGGATTTTCATGCCGAGATTTTATGTCTGTGTGTGGTTGTGTGTGTGGTTGTGTGTGTGTGTGGTTGTGTGTGTGTGTGGTTGTGTATGGGTGTGTGGTTGTGTGTGTGTGTGTGTGGTTGCGCGTGTATGGTTGTGTGTATGTGTGTGTGTGCATATGTGTGTGTGTGTGTGTGTGTTAATGTTAATATACCCCTGTAGGAAATATAGATTTTGAAAAATGTATTGACTCGCTTTCGACTTATCACCAGTACTACTCTAGAGTTATCACCCATACAATACTTTGTGCTATAGACATCTAGCATGTGCCATTGAAACCCTACAAATAACACTGAAAAAATTAAGTAGCTATTGATTACGAAGTTCTTATGGGACGTAGAGACATACCAACCAAACAGTTAGTTCCAGTAATTTGTATACATACAAATGCATATATATTGACAAGTTGTTGACAATTCCACCAAAAATATACCATATTTGTTTTCTATCTTTCTTTTATAATGACGGATAAAACAAACTTATTATCCTACACTTGTCTCTAGAATTTTAGTGTTGCTACAAAGACACTTGGTTCTCAGTCTGACTGTAGGGTAGTGACAAGGGATCTGTGTAATTGTGTGTATGTAGTGATTGTTATTTGATAGGTTTTGGTTAGCTGTTGTGAGTTCTCGTTGCTATGCGTATGGATGGTTATTATTTTATGTATACATTAATTTTTATTTTTTATTTGTATCTCTGGGGAAATAATCTAATAGGTGCAGAGAGTGGCAAACCTGTTGTAAATGGCAGTGGATAGGGAATGTATTTGGTAATGTATGTTTACTTTGTTGGATTTGAAGAATATCATTGCTTGTTTGAATTATATCATCACTTTTTCATACATATTTACAAATGAATGTAAATATGTTTTCAAGGCTATTGACGTTGCTATTCTTATTTAGATAGAAAATATTGTGTTGACATAGGCTTTATATGTGCAAGGGAATTTCAGATTCTAAATGCTTTGAATGCTTTGGTTGATACGAAGAGCTTTTGAATAGGGCTAATGTTATTTTTTTTTTCTTTTCAATATATTTTATTTTAATGAAACAATTATATAAAATAGCTTTTAGAGCAATACAGTAAAAAATGCTCATACCTTTGTATAACAAACTGATGCTAGCGATTTTGTTCTGGGCGTTGCTGTGTATATGAATTTCATCATATATCGTAATACCAACAGAGAATTGTGGAAATGTGTATGTGTGTGTGCGTGTGTGTGTGTGTGTGTGTGTATAAATTTTAGCATATGCCGTAATAAATTAGATTTGGTGACTACTACGCGATTCTCATATAAAGTATATACGTAGAAGAAATAATGTAGACTGTCCTCAGTCTGCTCTGATATCTCACCAAGTGACAACCTAGTTTCCCAGCCAAAATTTCTAAAGTGTTTGAAATCCAAAAACTATAAAAGTGCTCGAACTAACTACTGTTTGTGAAACAAGTTTTAAGTGTATAAAAAATAATCCAATAAACTGTTTTTAAATGAAATAAATTGTTTATAAATTAAATAAATAAATAAATAAATTTTTATAAATAAAATAATTAAATTAATAAAGAAATAAATAATTAAATAAAATGAATACTACAAGTTGTATTATCTGCAATAAAGTCTTTATGACTCAAACAAAACTAAATCAGCATATGGAAACGCACTCGTATGCTAACCAATCAAAGGCTGCCCTTGGAATTAGTAAGCTAAATCTTCAAAACATATATTGTGAGGATTGTGATGAGATGATCCCATCAACTGGTTATATGGCTCATGTCAGAACCACAAAACACAAAAACAGTTGTGACCAAGAACGGATTGATGATTTTCTCACTAAAAGAGTAAGTAACTTCAATGGGAGGATCGAGACATATATCCTCCTCAACAAAAATGTGGCTATCTTGTTTCTCGTGGTACCTTCATAGCGAACAGTCGATTAGCGGAGTTTTTTCTTACATACAAACAAACAAAAAATTATTCGTAGTACATATTATTCGTAATAGGTACATACTGACTTTAATAAATAAGCTTTATTGCTTTGACAATATTTTTTACATAGTGGAAATAACAAAAACAAAAAAAAACCGAAAACAAAAAAAACACAAACAGTGACATTGAGGAATACTCTATACGAGTAACTCAAAAACAAATAAACAATCATAAATTACAAAAACAAAAAAACCGTAAGCAAAAAAGTGAGTTCTAACGGCAGAAACGCCTATTTTACTGTGAGTTCTGAAGCTCTTAATGAAAAAAATAAAAATAATAAATCTAATGAAAGTGTTTTTTTTAACGGCAAAACCAATTTTTCGTCAGCGATCAACTTCGCTTTGTCCAATGCCAAATAGTGATTCATTAACATTACAGTTGCCTAGTACTTCTTCATATAAGTCAGTAATATCATCCCCTTCAGGCTCGTATTCGTCACTTAACAAAGTTATTACTACAGATAACAGTATTTCAAAACCCAAGGTGCAAGTCGGTATGGACAGATATATAACCGTGGTAAAGCGTGGGCGAAGCCCAAATTCTTCAAAAATTTCATCCGCACCAAAGATGTCTAGAGATAACAGCGCATCCTCAACTAATCGCCAAAACCGTTTTAAAATTTTGCAAGATGAGAACGACAAACCCGATGTATCCTCGAATAAAACATCCAAGCCGCCACCAATCTACTTGAGAGAGAAAAATTCAAATGCCCTTATTAAAAAATTAATTTCGGTCATTGGTGAAAATAAATTCCACATTGTCCCAATAAAACGTGGCAACATCGATGAAACGAAAATTCAAATTTATGATGAAAAGGATTTCCGCAAAATGGTTTCTGAATTTGAAACAAATAAAACAAGCTTCTACACATACCAGCTTAAGAGCGCTGAAGGCCTGCAGATCGTATTAAAGGGCATAGATTCTTATGTTGTCCCTGAAGAAATAAAAGATGCACTTGTCCTCCAGGGATTTAAGGTAAAGAATGTATCAAACATATTTAACAAAGAAAAAGTACCCCAACCCCTATTTCGTGTTGAACTGGAGCCAAATGATATACAGTTGAAAAAAAACGAGACTCATCCTATTTATAGCCTTAAATACCTTTTATACAGAAAAATCACAGTTGAAGAGCCACATAAGCGTGCAGGTCCCGTGCAGTGTCATAATTGCCAAGAATATGGCCATACAAAAGCTTACTGCAATTTACCTACAGTGTGTGTTATCTGCGGTGAATTGCACGGTACTGCAAGTTGTACCAAACCAAAAGATCAAGCGGAAAAAAAATGCAGTAATTGTGGAGGCAATCACACCGCTAACTACAGAGGATGTCCTGTGTACTCTTTCGTCAAGCAGGCTATGGTGCAAAAACCTAAATTAGCTCCAGCTCAACCATTAAACGCGTACTCCGCCACTTTTGCTCAAGTGAGCCAACCAGTTACTTCACGTGTATCGTATGCCGATGCTGCTAAGGCTAGTTCTATTCCCACACCAAATGTTTCACCGCCAAATAATTCAACGAATGCAAATTCAAGCTTTAACTTTAGTCGCCTTGAAGCTACTATTGAGAATCTGGTGCTAACTATAAACAACTTTACAACAAATATGACTACCATGATGCAAGAAATGCTGAGAATGCAGAATACTCTGCTTCAAGCATTAATTAACAAGCCATGAACACGTTAAAAATATGTTTCTGGAACGCAAACGGCATTCGCCAACATAAAAATGAACTTGAGCACTTCCTTACGGAAAAAAATATTGATATAATGTTGGTCTCTGAGACTCATTTGACTTCTAGAAGCCTCTTTAAAATTAATGGCTACACTTTATATGACACAAAGGACCCTAGAGGGAGAGCATGCGGTGGATCAGCAATTCTAATAAAGTCAAGACTCAAGCACTATATTCTTGACAACATTTGTGAAGAACATCTACAAGCAACAAATATCTGCATTGAAAATTTTTGTACAAATTTCGTGATATCTTCAATTTACTCCCCTCCCAGATTTTCAATCACTGAGGACCAATACGAGAAGTTCTACAAATCTCTTGGACCTTCTTTCGTTGCAGCTGGCGACTACAATGCTAAGCATACGTTCTGGGGTTCGCGTTTTATTACGCCTAGAGGTAGGGCGTTGTTCAACACAATTTCAAAAATGGGTTTGGATGTTATTTCAAGTGGGGAGCCTACTTACTGGCCTACTGACGTGAGAAAAATTCCGGATGTTATAAATTTCGGCGTCATAAAAAGTATTTCTAGGGAATTAATTCACGTTGAAGCCTCCCTAGATCTGTCGTCTGATCACTCTCCCACGATCGTTACAATCTGTAGTCCACTGAGAAGCGCTTTACCTCACCCATATGTCAAGATGATAAATCGTGTTAATTGGCTGGGATTCAAAAAATATCTTAGTAGTCATTGCACGGAAAATATTACGCTAAGAACACCCAATGATATTGAATCGAACATTGCAAATCTTAACGAGAATATTAAACAAGCTTCTGAACATGCCACTACCTCCCATCCGCATACTGGGTTCAACAAAATTTATTCTACAGACGTTGAACATCTCGTACGTGAAAAAAGAAGAGCTAGAAGGGAATGGCAACAGCACAGATCACCTCAACACAAAATCAGATTTAAAGAGTGCACTAAACGACTCCAAGAGTTGCTTGCATCTGAAAAAACTACATCTTTCAAAAATTATCTGGAAGGCCTTGATGTCACACCAGCATCTAATTACTCTTTGTGGCGCGCTGCTAAAAAGTTTAAAACACCCGTTGAGTTTAAGCCACCTCTGCGCACATCTACCGGAGGTTGGGCAAGAAGCGATACTGAAAAAGGTAACATATTTGCTGAGCATTTAAAATCCGTATTTACACCAAATACATGTACCGGTGTTGCTGATTTGCCGAGTGTAGTTGCTCTACACCCTCGACCCTTAAAATTTACGATGTGTGATGTACAAAAACTAATTGCCGAACTCAACCCGAAAAAAGCTCCCGGTATGGATGGAATTAGTAACCAGATGCTGATTAAGTTACCTCGTACTGCAATTAGAATCCTTTTATTCATTTTTAATGCCATTTTACGACTGGAGTATTATCCAGACTGCTGGAAGCTTGCCAAAGTTAAAATGATTCCTCCTGATGATTGCTCCTGAAGTTATGCTTTAAAACTCGGTTAACTTTTTCTGTTCTGCTTGCTCGTATGAGCAAACTAATACCCTCATACATAGCTCATACCGATTTACCGATTTAAATAACGCATTACGATCTTACTCAAAATTTGTGATTGTATTGTGAAAAAGATTTTTACCTCTAGCTTATAGATGTGTACGAAAAAGAAGATTTTAATTTACCTTCACGCTTCAATTTAGAACAGTAAAACCTCAGCTCTCTTTTATTATCAGTTAGACATTCATGATTATAAATGTTAGAGTCAACATCTCCACCAATATCAGATATGTTAAGTGATCGCGTTTTAATTTTACAGAACCCTGCAATAGATCCAAGCAGCTGGTTCGTATTAGTGTCCTGCACAAGACCATTTAGAAGACCTTTCAAGAAATGAGAGATTTTTTAAATGCTTTACCACAGTGAGATATTCTAAAACAAACGCTAAACAACACTAAAAAACATCACAAACAATTTAATCCACAAAGTAACAAACAACATAAACGCACGAGATAATCATACAAAAAATTCATCTAGTAACAGTAAATACTACGGTATGACATTTATTCCAAAACTAACAAACAACAATAAACTGAAAGATATAATCAAAGATTAAAATATAACAATTGCACACCAACCCAATAAAACAATAAAATATATTTTTACACAAACAAAAACTAAAATTGAGAAAAGAGACCAAAGTGATGTGGTTTATGAAATTAAATGCATTGGAAATGAAGTGGAGGGGTCCAGTAAAGTATGCGTTGGTACAACTAAAAGAAATTTAGGAGTAACAATAGATGAACACAAAGCGGACATAAGGAAAAATAAAACCAGTTCTGATATTTTTTAGTTTGTAATTTAAAATTTTTTTATTTATTAAATTGAGTGTTTGTGATTCGTACCCTTTACACATCTGTGATATTTTTGAAAATGTAAAATTTTTTATAAAATATTACTCATATGTAACTTAACTATTTTAAAAAATTAGGTTGCAGTATGTATGTATGTAATTTATTTTACTCTTACATTTTTGTGGTTGCCAGATATAATAAAAAATCCCTGAAGATGTTCGAAAACACCAACGAAACGTAGGATTTAAAAATGAATCACTAATATTTTATTTACATGGAAGAAGACCCAAATGAGTAGAGTGGTAATGGTGGTTATAGTCCTGTTTTGAAAATTAAAAACCGGGCAAAAACAGGACTATCTCCATCATTACTACAAAATTGATGCCAACCCTATACAAATGTGAGGGATTTTGGGGATTTTCATGCTGAGACTTTCTTGGCTATGTGTGTGTGTGTGTGGAAGATTGAATATGGGGTGATACTTTGTACATTCACACTTTGAAAATAGTTTTTAATCAGAAATAATTTTAGTCAGGCTCAAGTTCAGTAATTTCAATCCTTATTGAGTGAAATATTTTTATTAATTAATGTCAGCTTCTAAAGAAGAGAAGAAATTTTAAACTTAGGCTTTAAGCTGGGGGCAATACCGATACTTTTCTGTGCAGCTACGCACTTCATCAGCACCCTAGTCTATCTACTTGGGTAGAGATTCTTATTAACATCATAACTTAAATTTTCAATGAAACGGAATATGAGAAACGATTGTTGTGTATACAATTGATTTACCAATTTATACACAACAATTTATACAATTGATTTATTAAATTATACTTCGAATGCTTTACTACAGTGAGATATTCTAAACCAAACGCTAAACAACACTGTTGGCAAGACAAACAACTGAAACAACAAAAAACATCACAAACAATTTTAATCCACAAAGTAACAAACAACATAAACACACGAGATAATCAGCCAAAAAATTATTCCAAAACTAACAGACAACAATAAACTTAAAGATAAAATTATAGATGCAAATATAACAATTGCACACCAACAAAATAAAACCTATTTTTACACAAACCAAAACTAAAATTGAAAAATGAGACCAAAGTGGTGTGGTTTATGAAATTAAATGCATTGGAAATGATGTGGAGTGGTCCAGTAAAGTATGCGTTGGTACAACTAAAAGAAATTTAGGAGTAACAATAGATGAACACAAAGCGGACATAAGGAAAAATAAAATCAGTTGTAATATTTCTTAGTTTGTAATTTTACATTTTTTATATATTAAATTTTTTGGTTGTGATTCGTGCACATACAAATCTATGATATTTTTGAAAATGTAAAATTTTTTAGATGTTGGAAAACACCAACGAAACGTAGGATTAGAAAATTAATCACTCATCTTTTATTTACATGGAAGAAGACCTGAATTAGTAAAGTGGTAATGGTGGTGATAGTCCTGTTTTGAAAATTCAAAACTGGGAAAAACAGGACTATCTCCATCATTACTACAAAATTGATGGCAACCCTATACAAATGTGAGGGATTTTGGGGATTTTCATGCTGAGATTTTCTTGGCTATGTGTGTGTGTGTGTGGAAATAATTTAGTCAGGCTTAAGTTCAGTAATTTCAATCCTTATTGAGTGAAATATTTTTATTAATTAATGTGTGTTTCTAAAGAAGAGAAGAAAAATTTAACTTATACTTTAAGCTGGGGGCAATACCGATACTTTTCTGTGCAGCCACGCACTTCATCAGTATCCTAGTCTATCTACTTGGGTAGAGATTCTTATTAACATCAGCTTTGACTTATATTTTCAATGAAACGGTATATGAGAAACGATTGATGTGAATGAATTGGTAAATAAATTGTCAATCCTTCTGGCTATGTGTATGTATGTACACTTGTTTTTATAGCATTTGTTGTTATTATAGAGAAACGTTGTGCTTCCCTGCAAACAACGCGACTAGTCTATACATGCATGTAAGGACTACTCCTTAAAGGACAATGGTTAGTCCAAATGTATGGCTAAGACATGGCCGATTTGACATTGCGATGTCGTAGGGATGGACCACATGGTCCAAATTTGCATTACATCGGACCACCCCAAAACTACCCCATATGGAATAGGTATAGACTACACAGGATTCAAGTGCTCTACGTGCTAAAAATGCATTTTGAGTAAATCGATGTTGAACTTTAACATACTTTTTCTCAAAGACTACTCGACAGTATTTTTATTGCATCTGCAACGGGATATATTATAATGGTAATAAAATTCCTGTTCAGCGTTTAAAAAACTGCAGTCGATATAGCAAAAGTCATAAAATTGTGCTTTTTTATCGACCTTACTATTGTTTGACTGCCCAGTCACAAAATGTTGCCCATAGTCTACTGAATTTCAAAGTGTCGTAGTTAAAGTTAACACAATAAGTGAATAACTATACACAATGAAGAGCTTCAACTCTCGACATGTTCCAAAAATTTTCGGTGTGAGTGACGGCTGCTTTAAATAAATACGAAGTTAACGAAGCAGAAATGTTTGTGTGTATGTGTTCGAAGGTGTTTTTGGCGTGTCTATGAGTGTTTTTTTTATATATGCACAAATATAATAGTAAGACAACAGCAACAACAATTCTTCCAGCAAGAAATTAAATACGCAATTGAAACTTGAAAATCACAAGAATAAAAAAAACTCACCACATCTCTACTACGATAACTTCAGAATTTATTTAAAACAGCGCGCTGACAAACAGAAAACCTTTTTAATATGTCGAAAGCTCTTCGTTTTGTATAACTATTTAATTATTGTGTTAAATTCTACAACGACACTTGAATTTTCAGAAGCAGCAGTATGAGCAGAAGCAAGAGAAAATACATAAGTGGGAAGTTTTTAAACGCTGTTCCTGTTTACTCTATAAGCCACCTTAAGTAAATTTCCTGCAAATACATACACGCAAAGAAGGGATATGCTTGTAGAATCGTTTAGAAAACAATTTTATGTTCTCTGAAACAAATATATGGTTGTTTTAAACTAATTATTGTTATTTTAAACATTAATTTCGTTACGATAAACAAAGTAATGTTTGAATTTTATAATTATATTATTATATTCATGTGAGGTGCGATATGGTTAGAGATTAACCATATATTTTTTTACAAATTTATATATACTATATATTATTTCCTTTTCTTCATATAAGGAGTATAGAGCCGTAAGTTGGTTGTTCCATTCAGATCTGTCGGATGTCGGCTTTAATGTCCCTCCAGCTTTTACCAAGTCTTGTGAATTCCATATCGGTCTGCCGATTCCATGTATGAGCAGGTCGACCTCTACGCCTGCTTCCCTGGGGATTCCATTCGATTGCCTGCTTTGCAATATCATTATCATCATTACAAAGTGTGTGACCTATCCCCTTCCACTTGCGCTAACAAATTCCTTTTTGTATTTGGATTTGTTGAGTTGCTTCCCAAGGACGAGCGTTGGAAACTATATTTGGCCAATATATTTTAAGCAGTCTGTGAAGGCAGTTGTTGGTAAAAACTTGCATGGACTGAACATCATACCTGGCAGCATTCCACGTTTCACACCCATTTTGAGCTTCGTTCTTTGTGAAATATTAGATGTTTTCCACACGTTAGTCAACATTCCAAATGCGAGTCTAGCTTTCTTTTCACATGCCTGTCAATTATGCTTCCAATCGAGTTTTGTTCCATCAATGTGGAAAAGATTATTATTTTCGGTAGCAATGCGCATTGCTTTCGTTTTACATATATTTATTTTTTGGCCAGCAGTGCGTGCAATCTCAAAAATTTTGCACCACTTCTGGTCTTCAAGTCTGCCTTGAAGGCCCCACATAATTCCATTTCTTGATTTTGTAGCTTGTTGCATAATGACTTCTAACACAATATTAAATACAAGTGGCGAGAGCACACATCCATGACAGACTCCTTTGGCTATGTTTATCTTAGCAGATAGTTAATTTTCATGCAATATTCTGCATGTTGCATTAGCATACATAGATTTTACGAGAGATATAAACTGCGATGGAGCTCCCTTACAGACTAACGCGTTCCCAATTGCTGTATGGGTAAGCGTGTCAAACGCTTTTTGAAAATCTAGAAAAATGAGATATAATAGAGATATCCATTCAACAGATTGCTCAACTATTATTCTGAGACTGTTGATATGGTCAAAACAGGACTTACCACGGCGGAAACCGGCTTGTTCTTTCCTCATGCTGAAAGAGATTGCATCACAAAGCAATAACTGTGGGCAATAACTTTTAGCAGCATATTCAAGAGGGTGATGCCCCTCCAGTTACTACTTTCTTTTAGGTCTCCTTTTTTGGGAACTTTTATGATTACTCCTTCCAAGAATAAATCTGGTAAATAGTTAGAAGACCAAAATCCACCCATGAGCGGTAGCAGTAGTTTTGGCCTTGTCATTGGATCGACCAGCAGCAATTCAGGAGGGATACTTTATAGCTTTTTTTGTAGCTTCACATATTTCGTCAGTAGTGGGACATTACGTATTGATAGTTAATGCACGCAGTCTGTATATTTACAGGAAGCCATTCGAGCTCTTTTTACCCCCTTTTAACCCCTCATAACTTTGTTCCCCGCTATCGTAAAATTTTAAAATTTAAACCATAATTAGAATAAATTCATGTTACGTCATATGCGAAGTTTTACAATGAAAGGTTCTGGAGATATGGATTTGCAAAAAGTGCATATTTTAAGACATACTAACTGACTTACTGACTCGCTCATCAATATTATGAAGCACTTCCGCTATAACTAGAGATCTAAAATTAGGTACACATGTAGATCTAGATAAGCGACGAACTAAAAAAATTTGAAAACCAGGAAATTTGAACCAGAAGGGTGGGGCTACGCCCATAAAAATTAAACTTTGTGGTAGTGAGCTGAAATTTGATACACAACTATGTGTGTAATTAGCTAGAAAATACTGAAAATGTTTACCAAGGGTCTGGGGCTACGACCATTAAGCTCACCATTAAGAACACAAGCGATTTTGTTGAAATTTGGCACACATGTTACAATAATACAAGGCTATACATTTTTGTTAAAAAAAATCGGGCGTTAACACGTCCATACAATTTAAATCTCATATTTCATGTATTTCCGGTCAGAACATTTAAATGTACTATTTATGTAACTACTATTATCCGTTTCCAACGAACCTAAACATTTAAGATAAGCACTAGCCAGAGATAATTTTAGATTAAAAAAAGTAGGCGGAAACACGCTCATAAGAATAAAAAATTTAAATTTGCGCTAGTGAGCTGAAATTTGATCAACGAGTAGTTATAGAATAGAAAACTACTGGAAAAATCTGAAAATTCAAAAATTTTATCAAGGTGGGCGAGGCTGCGCCCATAAGCATAAGAATTTCAAATACGAATCGAAGGCCTTTAACTGAAGCGATTTTATTGAAATTTGGCATACGTGTTGCAATAATGCAAAGCTATAAATTTGCGTTGAAAAAAGTGGGCGTCAACACGTCCATACATTTTAAGCCTACTATTTCATATACATTTGAATATACTACATATTTATAAATTTATTACTATCCGTTTCTAACTAAATTCGACAAGCAAGATAACTACTGGCCAAAGAAAATCTTCAGATTGAAAAAGTGGGCGGTATTACGCCCACTAGAAGAAAGAATTAAAACTTTTGCTAGTAAGCAGAAATTTGATAAAGATGTAGGTCTAGATTAGGAACTAGCTAAAAAATCTGGAAGCCTGAAAATTATAGCCAGGGGGCGGGGCTACATCCGCAAGGTTCAGAATTAAAAAAAAACAAATCCAATGTGCTTAACTCTGTTCTTATGTACTATAAAAAACTTTGTATTCAACAAAATGAATTAATCTAGTTTTTATTGTTTGTAATGTTTTTGTATAAAAATATTTTTCTCCACTTCAAATATACTTTTCAACGGAGTTATACATTTTATGACAAACTCAAAGCTGTTTTTATTACAATTGGTTATGCGACCAGATCCCATAACGATATAATACTGAAGATTATTTTGAAGTCGTTAATTTTAAAATTGAAAAGCAAGAAAATCCAGAATGAATTCACTAGCTGGACGAATTCTTTTAATGAACGGAAAGAATTATGGTACGTGGAAGGCTCAAATGGAAGCTGTACTACACAAGGACAGACTGCTGAGTATTGTGCTGGGTAAAGAAACAACTCCAGTGCTAAAGGAACTCCCAGAAACGCCAACGGAAGCATAAAAGAAAGAATATGAGCAAGATATAAAGAATGTGCAACAATATTTAGATAACGATATGGACGCCAGAGCTGAAATTTTAATGGCAATAGATGTTAGTATTGTAACAATAGTGAATAATGTGAAAGGATGTCAGGAAATCTGGTATTATCTTCAAGATACATTTGATCGTAAATCGATAAGGAAGAAAATAGAGTATTACCGTAAGTTGTTAAATATGAAAATGTCCCAAAAAGGAGTCAACATCACAATTTTTAATTGATTTTGATGTATGTGTTTCATGCATAATGGAAATGGGAATCGAGATTGATGAAAACAAAAGTTTATAAAGCTAAGGAATGTAAAACATATGTTGAATCTTCTAGACATCTAAGACAAAATATCAAACATAAAATTGTAAATGAAGTGTCAGTAACTATGACAGAAAAGGAATTATGTAGTAATTCTCAAGAAACTTGGATGATTGACAGTGGTGCTTCATCTCATATGTGCACACAAAAATCATTATTTGTGAATATAGATTTGCAATTCAAAGGTAAATTCAGATAAGCAGATGATAATAAATTGAACATTAAAGGCATTGGGAAGGTCCAAATAATTTTATATGTCCCAGACTTACGGTGCAATCCGATATCAACTATCAAATTGACCGGTAACGGTTGTACAGTCGATATGAAAGGATCAAGAGTTAGAGTGTATAAAGAAAGAAATAAAATAATAAAAGGCCGTAGATTAGACAACTTATATTTATTAAAACTGTTTCGAAACACGAAATATATATGATACATGCAATTGAAAAATCTAATAACTTCAAAACAGAACTATAGCAAAAAAGATACGGTCACTTAAATACGGATCAATTGTAAAAAATACACATGGGTGAAATGGTTATGGGATTAGCTGTGTCAAGAGATATAAAAATTAATTGTGTACCATGCATTCGAGGAAAACAAACGTGTTTATCATTTCCTCCCAAAAACGAAAAAACTACTTCTGAAGAAGTATCGCTGAAGTACTTATCGTAGTTTGTATTTAGCAACGTTTATTGACAACTCTTCTCGAAAAGTATTTGTCGATTTTATTCGACAAAAAAGTCAATATTTATGAAAAATTTTCGAATTTAAGAAAATGGCAGAGACAAAACAAGAAAGAAAATTAGAAGCGATAATGGCGCCGAATTATTAAACGAGAATTTTACTAAGATTTTAAAAGAAAGCTGAATAAAGATGCAGTTAACTTCAACTTATACACCACAGCAAAATGGTATTGCGGAAGGAATGAATAAAACACTAGTAGAAATGGCACGTTGTCTAATGATAGAATCAGGTTTACCTGAAAGTTTATGGTCAAAGTGTACTAGCACTTCCGCACATTTAAGAAATCATTGTCCAACAAACCAAAATGGTACTTAGACCCCAGAGGAATTATGGACAAAAACAAAGCCAATTGTTAAACATTTGAGGAGTATTGGCTGCATATCATTCCTGTTAGATAAGACATTTAAAAGATCTAAGTGGGATGCTAGAAGTCATGAACACATTCTTGTAGGTTACTCCGAAGACTCCAAGGCTTACCGATTATGGAAAGCAGGAACAAAGCAAATCATAACAAGTAGGGATGTAAAATTTATCGAAACCAAAATGTATGACTATACAAAATGCACTAAGAGTCCTAATTTTTACGACTTTGAGCCTAGAGAAATAGTACAGTATCAAGAAGATGAAGGAAACTTGGAAAATCTCGAATTAGAGATAAGAGATACAAATAAAGAAGAACCTAATGAAAAATATAAATCAGAAGGTTAGGTTAGGTTAGCAGGCTGCTGGTAAGGAAGGGTGAAATTTAGAGTCCAGCTCACTTGGGTCCAATACAATTGTCCCTTTGTGATACCTGTTATTTGAAGAGAAGATAGTGAGAGAGGGTGATATGGAGGAGATAGCGATAGAAAAGACAGGTTTTTGAAGGAAGAGATAGAGGAAAGCTTCATTCTCTTACAACTCTACTCTTTGCACGCATTTTTGATAATGCAGTGTTGCAGCGCTTTCTGGTGTCAAATGAAGCGAATTAAATTTTTGAAGCTTTGTTTAGTAGCCTTTTATTAGTTATTTTACTTTGTCGAATGGTACACAACGAAGGAGGGCGCCTGATTACATTAGGATTAGTATCTGATGAAGTCGGTATAGTTTAAGTGACCAGTACCTTATGCCTGCATCACTAGAACTTTTCCTACAACAAATGATACAAAGGATACTAATGCACATCAGAAAAACGCGTGGTGTTGTTAATTTTAATGACTGTCGGAGACCGGGATCGAACCCAGGACCTTAGGTTTTGTAGTCAACGTGCTAACTACTTCAGCCAACGCCAGCCCCAATCAGAAGGAAAGTATGGTAGAAAATTTTGTTGATTGCATTATAAACCAACTGAGGCCAAGGAAAACTCAAGCAACAGCTCAAGCAGTGAAAAAAAATGTAATAGATCCTAGAATAATGTTAGAAGCTTTGGCATTTGATCATGCAGAAGATTGGCTAAGAGCAGTCGAAAACGAATACAAATCATTAATGAAAAATAATACTTGAAGCTTAACAGATTTACAAATGGTCGTAAATTTGTAGGATGCCAATCGATCCTCAAATCAAAAATTATGCTAGATAGAAGTATAGAAAAACGTAAGCCAATATTAGTAGCAAAAGGGTATTCCCAAAAATTTGGGTTAGATTATGTGGATACCTTTGCTCCAGTAGTTCGACAAACCTCTCTTAGAATGTTATATGTTCTGGCAGTTGAAAATGAAGGGACAAGAAAACAATGATAGTCGCCTTATTATTTCCGGGAAAGCAGAAAAAGTAGATGAAAAGTTTTATCAAGAAATCATTGGATCTTTACTCTAATTGTCATTGTATAGCAGACGTGACATAACGTGTGCTGTTCGAATGTTATCACACTTTTCTAAAGGCCCTCGTAAACAACATTTAACTTCAGCGTATCATGTTATTAAATACTTGAGTTACACAAAAAATTTCGAATTAATATATAGGAAAATTGGTTTAACACTTTTTAGTTTTTGTGATGCGAATTGGGCTCAAGATGTAAATGATAGAAGATCTAAATCAGGTTTTTGTTTTTTACTCACAGGTGGTCTTATTTTCTGGGAGTCAAAGAAGCAAAAGTTGTAGCAACATCCAGTGCAGAGGTAAAATACGTTGCATTAACTGAAGCAACTAAAGAAGCTGCATATTTCTGTTATATTTTGAAAGAACTTGAGTATTCTAGTTATAATCCAGTGATGATAAATACGGATTCACAAAGTGCTCAAAGGATGGCTGAATTTAATGCAAATCATGCCCATACTAAGCACATTCATTATAAATATCACTATGTAAAAGAGGCTATAGAAAAAAAAATATTGTCAAATTAAAGTATTTGCCTACTGATAAAATGTTAGCTGATGTTTTAACAAAACCTGTACCTAAGCCTAAATATATATTTTGCTGAAATAATTTTAGAATTGTAATGTAAATCCCATCGGGATAATTACCTTGTCGTGGTTTGGTGGCTTAACTACAGACCGTGGTCTATATCTTCAACCCAGTACCATAGCTGACCTTCTATGGTCCCCTATGGTAGTGGGTGAAGACAGTACTGACTCCAAAGGTCTGTGAACCAAAGGTTATCCAACCCTAAATGGGGGTGTGATGTGACGCCTGCCCATCGGATTTATGCAGTCAGGGTCGAAATACTGTATTAGAACGGAGCCTTGCTGATACTTGGGCACCTCAGCAAGTAGACGACGCCCTTACTACATTGTCGGGGGCTATGACGTGGTAGTTTTCAAATCCTCCATACTCGTGGGACCAAAATGAACAAACCTTCTTTAAACAAAAACAAAACGAAAACAGAAAACAAGACCGGGACTGGTGAACTGACGGTGCTTTCTAGCGCAAAAGGACAGGGGACCGGTTTCACGCCACCGTCTGGTACGAGAAAACTCTTTCAGACGAAGGCTGCCGAGAACACTAGGCGCCGGCTTCGACCAAGCATGTCCGACCATCAAAAATGAGGCATAACCAAAAAAGGTTATGCCTGCGTATTGTAAAGACGTTGGGGACTCAAGACCCATGCAAACCGTCTGAGGAACAATAATCATCCCTTGGATAGGCAAAAGCTGTCCTTGAAGACATGGACACTCCCGCCTTTAGTAGTAGCGGTGCTAGCACGTCGTCAAAACCGTCTGGTAAAAGACTGTGATCGCCGGACGATAAACCATTGCCTAAGCGTCCTAAGGCTAATAGCAATATTGGCTTTAGGTCATTTAGTGAGGTTGCGAAAGACAACCTCATAATGGCGGTTGTCGACAGGGAAGATATGGATGGAATCATCCCCAGGGGTAAATGGAGTACTGTGGAAGCTAAGCTTGCAACCACGTACTACCAGGTCCTTGCGGAGAATCCAGGCATACCTACCGTCTGTCGCGATGCAGGCTAGTATCAAGGCAGGGTCAAGCTGATGGCCTTTGGAGACCAGAGATTGGCGGACCTGTACAAGGCAGCTATTAGCTGGATGGGAGAGCCATGACCGGCTCCGAAAATCGATCTTGTCGACAAGAGAAGTATCCCATCTCAAACACGTGCACATGCATGCATTCCGGCATTCCCAGACACGGCTGAAGCAGCGATAAGGTTGTTAAAGGACTGTAATCCCTCACTTCCAACGGACAATTGGAAGATGGGAGGTGGACGAGTAATTATTATAATAAACGCTGAAACCCTCCCTCACTTGGCCAAGTCCAATAACATCATATCGTTCGCCTTTGGACAGGTTACGCTAAAGGTGTAAAAACGAGATCAGCCTCCAATGACGGATAAATCCAAGACAGTGTGTGGAAACGCTGTGGAGGAAAAATCTGAAGAGGAAGAGAAGAAGGCGAGCTTGCGAGAATCTTTGGAAAAGGATGGCTATATTACATCTCACTCTGAAATTCTCGGAGGCGCCTTAACCTATTCGACGCTGATTACGGCGAAGACAGTGACCTTCTTCTTGAGACTGACGACGACTTCGATAAAACGGTCGTAGAGATGGGTTTTGTAGTGGATGTTGAACCTGCTGCAGATAAATCTCCATCACTCTAAAGCAGCCTCAGCGGCTCTTTAGCTTCGCTTGACGACACGCGAAGTTGACATAGTCTTAATCCAAGAACCCTGGATTAGTCGGGGCAGGGTTTGCGGACTAAGGACCAATGAGTTTAAGATGCTAGCCGTCAAGAATGAAGGTAACAGTAGAACCTGCGTCTTGGCAAGGAACCACCTTAATACATTTTTATTATCGAACTTCAGCGGCAAAGACATAACGACGATTAGCGTGGAAGTCGGAGATACATGCTACTGGGTGCCGTCGGTGTGCTGCGCTTATGACGGTCAAGGCCCTTTACCGTTGGTAGTGGTGAGAAACTTTGTGAATGTGGCGTTAAACGCTGGCCACCATATCATCCTGTGCTGTGATGCCAACGCACATCATACTATCTGGGGAAGTACGGACACAAATGAAAGAAGTGAGGAACTTTTAGAATTTGTAGTTAGTACTAACCTTTGTAACTTTGTACATTTGTAATAGAGGTCAAGAACCTACTTTTATAACAAGGAACAGACAGGAAGCCCTCGATGTTACCTTTTCTTCTGATTCGGTAGTCAATAGGATCATGAATTGGCGTGTACTTCAGGAACATTCCTTTTCTGATCATAGGTTTATTGAGTTTAGTATTACGGAGTGGGCACCACAGGAAGAAATCTCCCGAAATATTAGGCAGACAAACTGGCGTCTGTGTAGGTCTATTTTTGACAATAAGGAGTGATTGGAGACTCGTCACTTCTAGAAGCTTCTGATTTAGATTGTGAGGTTGATAACATAACTACAATCTTTAAAATGGCAAGGGAGTCATTTTGCCCTTTAAATAAGCCAAGGGCTAAAAGAACCCGCCTTGGTGAAATAACGAGTTACAATTGTGTAGGTGTACATGTAAAAAACTCTTCAATAAGGCTTAATCATCGAGAAATGAACTGGACTGCATAGCTTGTAAGGGTAAATTAAAAGAGTATAAAAATAAGATAAGAATTGCTAAAAATACTACTTGGAAAAAGTTTTGTGAAAATACTGACAATATTTCAGAAGCCTCTCGTATGAGAAACATTTTATCCGCTACTCCCTGCAACCTGGGGTATTTGAAGAATCCCAATGGGACGTAGACTACATCCAGCGCGGAGTCGTTAAGAACCCTGCTGGACACTCACTTTCCGGGTAATTCAGTTTCTGAGATTCAAACATCTAATCCTTAACGAATACCTGCGGAAAATATATCTGACATCGTCAATATGCAGACATTAAATTGGGCTCTAAGAAATTTCAAGCCTTACAAGTCACCAGGACCCGATGGTATCATACCTGCCGAGATATGGAAAGTATCGAATCTCGTAGCCCCCGTAGGCTACTGAGAATTTACACCAGTTGTCTAAGACTGGAATATGTTCCTGACGAGTGGAGGGAAGCTAGAGTGGTCCTTATGCCGAAGGCTGGTAAAAGCTCTCACACCACATCGAAGTACTTCAGACCTATAAGTCTATCATCCTTTCTTCTGAAAGCATTAGAAAGGATGGTTGATCATTACATCCGCAAAACCATCAATGGTATACTACTTTCCCCACATCAACATGCATATCAAACGGGAAAGTCAACAGAATCAGCTCTACATGAGGTGGTTGGCACGATAGATAAATCTCTTTCTGCAGGTGAATACACCTTTGTAGCCTTCATGGATATTGAGGGGGCTTTTAATAATATATCTCCAGATGCGATAATTGATGCATTGTCGAATTTGGGGTGTTAACGCGGGATTGTGTAAGTGGGTTCAATAAATACTACCTCACTGAAGGATAACTGCGGCTCTAGGAGCTTCTAGGCAGACCCGCTTTGTAAATAAGGGTACAGCACAGGGAGGAGTTCTTTCGCCACTATTGCGGAATCTAGCTCTGAATCCTGTGCTGCTATCTCTAGAATTGCGATGGTGCAGAATCGTGGCTTATGCTGATGATGTGGCAATAGCTGTAAAAGGAAAGTTTCTCACAACTCTAAAGGACATCCTGCAGGATGGTCTTTCACATTTAACAAAATGGGTGGAGAAACGAGGGCTTGCCGTTAATCCTAATAAAACGGAACTAGTCCTTTTCTCCAGAAAGTATAAGAACCTGATTTCTGACCTATAACACTTAATAATACGGAGATAAAAGTGGCCAACACTGCAAATATATTATATATTCTAGAGAGAGTGAAAAAACCAAGAACTTCATTATATCTATGCAAAAACTCAATTGGGAAGAATTGGGATCTTACCCCAAAAATTTTTCATTGGATCTATACTGCAATAGTACGTTCAATTCTCGTGTATGGCATCATCGTGTTGTGGCCATCCCTGGAGAAAAAGTCGTATATATACACCTTACACAAGGTGCAAAGACTGGCATCCTTGTATGTAACCAGTTCTATTCCCACCACTGCTACGGATGCACTTGGGATGCTTCTTCATCTACTACCATTAGATCTAGTAGGGAAGGAGATGAAAACGTCCTCGGCAATCCGTCTTAGATGTACCTCTCTGTAGAACGGAAATGGAAGCGGACACTGCAGAATACTCGATGGTGAAGTAAGGGGATAGAAGATTACTAAAACCTCCCTTGCTCTACTACATGAACCTTTTTATAAAAGCTGAGTGCCATCTACAGAAATGTGGATGAACGGAACTCCAGGTAGAAGAAAAAGTTTTGATTTTTATACAGACGGCTCCAAAACACATGAGGGTGTGGGCTATGGGGTCTTTTTGAGGGCTTTAGGTTTTCGTATTGCAAGGTGACTTCCCGATCACTGCAGTGTCTTTCAGGCAGAAATCCTTGTTATAAGAGAAGTTGCGAATTGGTTAAAAATGAAGTACACTCCAACGACTTTGTTTAAAATTTACACCGATAGTCGAGCAGCTATTATGGTCTTCGAATCTCCGCTTCTAAGAACAACAACAGCCCTCGACTGATATAAGGATCATCTGGATCCCGAGTCATAGAGACTGAAGAGCTTGCTAAAATTGGGACAACCTTACAGGTTCCACCGGATTTAGAATGTGTAGGTCTACCCCTATTCTCTTGCAAACTCAGACCTAGGCGCAAGATATAGTACGAAACAAAGAAAAGGAGGGTCACAAGAAATGTTTGCGTGATCACAAGGCAGTTATGGACTCACCTAAATAGAGAAGGTAGGGATTACCTAATTTCGAAGAATAGGAAACAAATCTCGATTCTAGTTTCCGTGTTAACCGGACACTGTCTAATAGGTAGGCGTGCACAAAGGCTAAGGGTTGAACACAACGACTTTTGCCGTAGCTACTTAGATGTTGACGAAGAGGAAAGCCTAAAACATTTTCTTTGTCACTGTCCTGGACTTGCAGGAAAGATAATGGATATACGCAAAGCTGTTTTTATTACAAAAAACTCAAGCGATTTTATTGTAATTTGGGAGTTAATTGAAGTTAAAAACCTTAAAATTTCGAATTGGCGCATTTAAGTATACTATTTATGTATTTATTATTAAACGTTTCCAGCAAAACTTAACAGGAGAGACATACATACATACATACATTGATAACGCAAATAAGAATAAAAAAATTAAATTTTCGCTAATGAGGTGAAATTTGATAGACAAGTAGGTCTAAGCTAGAAACTAACTAGAAAAATCTTAAAGCCTAGAAAATAAAGCCATAGGGGCGAGGCTGCGCCTATTAAGCTTAGAACTAAAACATGAAATTTAAATCGTTGGCGTAAGTAGTTTTAATGAAAGACTATAAATTTTCCTTTAAGAAAGTGGGCGTTAAAATGACAATAAAATTTAAGTTTCATCTTTCATGTACTTCGGATCATCATATTTATACTACTTATGTAGATATTTTAGTCTGTTTCCATCGAAACTTGACACGTATGATTGGCACTGACTAAAAAAAATTTCCTTTTAAAAAATTGGGCAAGAATACGTCATAAAAATAAAATAATTAAATTTGCGCTTAAAAGCTGAAATTTGATACGCCAGAAAAATCCAAAAAGCGAAATATTTAAACCAGGAGAGGCAGTGGCCACGCTAATATTATACTGAAGCTTTTAAATTAAAGTTAAACTTAAAACTATAATCTTAAAAATAGGACGATTATAATTGAGCACTGCTCATAACAAAATCTTGAGTTTAAAAAAGTGACGGAAAGTGGATATAACAGCCATAATAGCTAGAATTTGAAGTAGAGAGTTTACATTCGATACCCCTTAAGTTAAAAAGTGAGTTGCGTACAGGAAAAATCCGCAATGTTATACGGCAGAGAACTGGAATTTGGAAAAAAAATTGGCTTAGATAAGTTACCAACTAGAAAAATGTAAAACACAAGCTACTCTATTGCAGCTTGTTATTCACATTTCTTTTATGATAGCCTTTAATTTTGCGTTTTCAAAAGTACTTTTTCTAAACAGACTTTAGAAAAGTCTGGGTTACTTCCACTAAAATGTACACTGTATTTTACATATTTCTACTCTGATGATTCTTAAAAAATTAAATACATCAGTCAGTCCTTCTAATGACACAATGGTGCACATATCACACTCTAACCCATTATTGTATGTAGGTCTGCCCTTTTAAACTGATGCTGTCTTTATGAATAGAACTATAACAGACTAGAAATTTAAAGTTTAATAAATGCGAAAAAGGCCAAGTTCCTTTCCAAAATTTCGGCCATTAAAAGTAGTGGGATAAAAATTTTGACCAAGTTCTTGTTTGGCACAATACCTATCGCTGTGATATGTTATGCATTATATAAATTTGTAACCGTAAGAGTGTCATATATTTCCTAAATAATCTGCTAGCTTGGCAATATTTTTACCTTTTTAAAAAAGAAAAGAATAATGCATAATTATTTATTTCCTTATATCGGGAAAAATATTATATATATATATATATATATATATATATAAATATATATATATATATATATATATATATTATTATTATATATTATATAAAAATATTTTATATATATATATTTTTTTTCTTTTTTCAAGCCGCTGTAAGACCAGACTCAGAAAAATATTATCGCTATATGTGACCAACAACCACTAGCTTCTCAATGATATAGTTTCCCATAGAGCACTGATGGGGTTGCACATTTCGAGCGATGACAGCAAAGGTAATCAGCTTAGAAACGTTGGCTTTAGTTTAGAGCAAAATATATAATTATTCATTGATGACAAAGAGGCCATATTTTGCAGACATTTGTATTTATTTAAGACTGTTTTAGTTTTTAAAATGTTCAGAATTGGCTCGAATTAACTTTTCATTTACATACATAAGTATTTCATTTTTTGATATACATATGTATGTATCTTTTTGTATATGTATATGTAGCTGCTCAACTAACATACAACAACTTGCAATACCTGCAACAGAGTGACGTAAAGGAAGCAAAGCACACTCTTGGTTTGCTATGGATATTCTCTGAAAAGTCTTTCAAGTGGAAATAAATACAGGTATTTTAATAAATATATAATACATGTATGTATATATATGTTTATTCAATTTTTTATTTTTATGCAGTTCGGAAGCGACAACGAGGCAAAATTTAACAACAATGATTCGTCAGAATATTAAATCATTCACTGAAATGCAATGCAAAAGGTAGAGAGAAAGAATACGAAGGAGTGTTTAAAATTAATTCTTGATTTTTTTTTAACTACAATATTAATTATTATTACCATGCTATCAATTTGCTTATACTTAACAAATTAATTCCTTATTAACATAGATTTTCTTAAATTCTAATCAACAAAATTATAAATTGTAACTTTACATTAAAAAAAAATATTATTACTGTACAAATTATTGTAAAAAATTTTAATAAAAATAAATTTACACAATAAAAACTTTACTGAAAATATAATAAATTTTTTTAGTGTCGTAAAACAAGCGCACTTACAGGTTAATATAATCTCATATTTTCTTAAATCAATCTCGTCTTGGGATTATTTCAAGCCCCTCTTTTATTACAAACTTCTAAAATAGAACCCTGCCATTTCCGACTGATGTTGATGTGATCAACTTGGTTTTTGGTTACGTGGTCAGATTAAATCCAAGTAACTTTGTGTATTCTCTTCTGAGGAAATATGGTGCCACCAATTAAGAAAGAATTTGCAGTACACATTTCAGTAAATAGTTCAACATTTTCCGTCATTCTCCCTTAGCCATGTCTGCCCATCGCACTGTCCATACTGGAGTTTTTGCGCATTGAAATCGCATATGACCATTATACTAATGGTAGTTGTCGCGTGGTTGGTAAATAAATAAATGTAGTGAATTTTCATCAGAAATAATTTTCATTCATTTCATTAAATAAAATAGCTGATGTTAATAAGAATCTCTACCCAAGTAGAAAGACTAGGGTGCTGATGAAGTGCGTGGCTGCACAGAAAAGAATTGGTATTCCCTCAAGCTATAAAGTCTATGTTTAATTTTCCTTCTCTTCCTTAGAAACTCATATTAATAAATAAAAATATTTTATTCAATTAAAATTGAAATAACTGAACTTAAGCCTGAATAAAAATTATTTCTGATTAAAATTCACTACAGTTTAATTAAAAATCTAAAAATGTCTCACTTAATTCATCATGTGCACGTGACAAAAACTATGTTCACTTGGCAATCACTGTTCACTTGGCAATCAAATGTTTCAGAATGCTGGAAAGCCAAATAAACTGTAGAAAGCAAAAAAAAAACAAATAATACTTACATGCATATACCGATGGTACATCGAATAATTAAAAATAAATAATGTGATGATCGTAAGAGATAAGCAAGAATAGTTAAACAACCAGTGAAAAAAAATGGAAGTCATTCTAGTGGAACTACATTTTCATTGCTTCCAAGAAATCGATATTTTAATTTGCCGAGAGTGAGCTAAAAACCATATAGAAGCTTATTTTAGTCATACAAAACCTTGCAACTCCTGCATAGTGTTAGAAAATACTTATCAGAACTTAAAAAAAATCATTTTTTTTAAAGAAATTTATGAACTAATTTTAGTCTAAAATTTAAAAGTTATTTGCTTAAATTTACATGAAAACACTGTTTCGGGTTTAAATTCATATAAAAAGAAACGAATTGTTATATTGAATTAAATAGGTAACTATTTACCATTTTTCCTAGATGAAAATATTATCATAGAACACAAAAAAGGGAATTTTTCTTAATATCGCTTCCAATTCAGTGACCAGGCATCGAAAAAGAGAACTTGCAATGACAACCCTATGTAAAAATTATTAGATCCGATCGAAATTTCCACTACTTCCGCATCGCAAACTCTACATTTTCATGACTTTTTTGGAGCCTCTTTTTTTACTGGGCATACTTAGGTAGAGTAATATAATTTCGTGCTAACCTAAATAGAAAAATTAAAAAATGGAAAAACAGAAAATGAATAGCGATACTTATAAGTGTGTTTACAAAAGTTAAATCAATTGTATACACAACAATCATTTCTCATATTCCGTTTCATAGAAAATTTAAGTAAAATTTCTGATGTTACTAAGAATCTCTACCCAAGTAGATAGACTAGGGTGCTGATGAAGTGCGTGGCTGCACAGAAAAGTATCGGTATTTGCCCCAGCTATAAAGTCTAAGTTTAATCTTTCTTCTCTTTTTTAGAAAGCCACATTAATTATTAAAACTATTTCATTCAATAAGAATTGAAATTACTGAACTTAAGCCTGACTAAAAATTATTTCTGATGAATAAATAAAGTATTTATTTATTTATTATTATAAACCATTATAAGTACAAATAAGACTCGAAGTTTTTTAAAGCACCTCAAATTTAAATAATTGATCAATTGGATTTCTAGTGTGATTAATTAAAAACAGACAGTCAAACTACACCCAATAATCTGTAATGAGTACTGCAATATTGTATGGTATTTCCTATTATTATACACATATCTGGCAAAAATATTGATTACCTTCTGCAGTTTATATTTTGAAGCTGCATCAAGCTCTCCAAAAACAATAACATCATATATTATAATAGGTACTATAAGAGATTTTACAAAATTTAGTTTAATATCGCTTGAAATTAATGCGCATGAATACCATAATTTAGAAGAACGTTATACATTCTCGTAATAGAGTAACTAACATTTTCGTTAAAATTAAGTTCCCAATGAATGACAATACTAAGATTTTTTACAAACCCTACACATTTGACAAATTTATTTTGCATAAAAATTTCAGGCAGGCTATTATTATTGTATTCTCTGACATGAATTGAAAGAGCTTGAGACTTAGACGTATTTATTTAAGATTGTTTTTGAAAGAAAAATTCATAAATTCACAAGTTTCGTTTAAATCTTTATTTAGACGACAAACTAAATCATCAAATCCCAAGGGTCGTGAAATATAAATTTTGAGCGTCATCTGCATATAAATGAATTCTGGAACTTTTACAGCAGTGTACGATAGCATTAATAAACATGCTTAAAAGTAAAGGGCCAATTATACATCTCTGTAGAACTCCAGATAGAATGGGTTTTAATGTTGAAAATGACGACTTAGAACTAACCCTTTGATAGCGATCCGTAATATATGATCTAACAAGTTTGGTAGCGCAATTACTAAAACCAAAGTACTTTTCAAACTTAAGAAATGGTACATCATAGTTGACAGTATCAAAAGCTTTTGAAAATCCAATGAGAACTACAATAGTAAGTTCATCATTATCAAACTGTGGGCGTATATCTTCTAAAACTTTTAACATGGCAGTCCCACAACTTTTCACAGTTTGGTAACCAGATTGATTCTCAGATAAAAGCTTTTGACACTGTAAATGATTTATAATTTGGAAAGCAGCTAATATTTCAAAAGCTTTCGAAAGAGTTGACAGGATACTAATAGGTCTATAGTCCTCAGGCCTAATTGGCTGAAGCTATTTCGCAACTATTTTAATATTTGAAATTTTCTTATCATTAGAAAAGTTGTAGTTGTTATGATATGGTTAAAAATATGACTAATAGACAGAAGTAAAAAAGGAAATATAAGCTCTATGAATTTAATATTAATTCCATCATAACCAACTGCAGTGGACTTATTTTGCCGAAATTGATCTACCAACCTTTTCAGTGCTAAAAGAACTAAAAGAAAACAAAGTACCCTGAAATAAAAAATTCTGATTGACCCAGTATGTGGCAGTACTTTCTACGACAAATGATTCTAAGAATAAGTCATTCATACTTTCTGTACATATATCACTTTAAATTTTTCTTTTCCTCAAAGCAAGTTGTTCAAGATTTTTCCAAAGCTGACAAGACGAAATAACTGTATTTAATTTAAGCCTAAAGTATTCACATTTCTTATTCTTTGTAACAACATGCACTCGATTTCTAGCTAACCTATACTTTTGGCAGTTAAACACACACAGTCTATTCTTCCAAATGGCATATAGTTTATTTCGTTTCCCTATAGCTGACTTAAACTTCTTCATCGAACTAAGGCTGGTTAAGGTTGCTTATTTTACTTTTGTTCAGAGGAAAATGATTCTCAAAAAGCATTAATATTTTCCAGGAATTGCAGGCCAATTCGCCATTAATATTCTTATAAAATAAGCAATAATTTCAGTTCACATTATGCATCTAATCTAATCCGGACTTAATAGTCGAACATTGATCTGGTTATAATTTCGCAAATAGAATTGATTGCTACTATCATTGCAGTGCAGATCAAAATCACTCACAAGAAACAACATATCATGGTCAGAAATTTCTGCAAGTGAAAACTGATCATAATGTATAGTTAGGGAACTATAAGAAGTACACATAAGGACTAGCAAAGCTGCTTTAACATTAGGTAGGAATCTGATAAAGCAAGAGTTAATAACACTCAAACCACATGCATTCATGCCGTTAAGAAGATGGTCTGATCTTGCATTATTAGACGACAAATCTATATTAAAATCACCGTTCAGAATTAAATTTTCGCAATTAATTGCAATCACATTCAGCTTATGAAAGAACTCAAATGTACACAACATTTAGCATAGTTAGAGCCTTTGATCTCAACGCCAAAAAATTGAATCTCATTTTCTACCTCAGATTTCAAGACAATCTTGTACTTCAACGCTTTTTTAAAATAAATTACAACTCCTCCCCCCCCCCTTTCCAAGATCTTTTATCATGACAAATGCAATTAAAATTCAAAATATGATCCATACATCAGATTTAGAATCAAACCAAGTTTCAAAAACACAAAGAAAATTTATATCACAATTAGAAAACATAAAATTCATATAATCGATTTTGGTTGAATTGAGGCTTCAAGCGTTCAACTGAAAAATTTTAAAACCTTTATAGTTATTCCCAAATATCCTCAAAATGATTCTGAAATTATAGATAATTATAACTGTTTGAATTGTGTCATGAATTACGTATGTATATGGTTATATAAAACAAACGTCTTTTGTTTGCAATATGGCTGATAAAAACCAAATAAAATAATAAAAGAAAGCATAATTTTAAAATGGAGATGTGTAAACTTATAGTAATGCATTTTTTTTAATATTAGTTCATGGTAACTAAAATAAGATATATAAATTTTTGACTCTACTGTATTAAAAATCTATGGAAAACTGCATCTATATTAGTGGAATTATTAGTTGTGGAGGTTTGTGGAGAATTGCAAGTGGAAAACGTCATATAAAAATTTTGATAAAGCTTGCGATTGTGGGTTTGCAAAATTTGTATTAAAATCTCCACCCATAACAACTGGCATGACCTGGAGATTGGTACCCAATTGTTGTGCACCTGCTTCAGTGTAATGCAACAGAACGTAATGAAGACATGTTACAATATAAAATTATTAATTCTTTATAAAGACTATTATATATCTTTTAAAAAAATATTTGACATTTTTATTTTTTTTAATAAATGTTTTATTTATTGTATCTTTAAAAACAAACTTACAATAAGTATTCAAATCTTAAATCTTAAAATATAAATATTAGGGCCTACCAGTGTCGGACATAAGCTTAGTGTTATTTATGTTAATACATAAGTTGTGAAAATCAAGGGGGAAAAAGTATTTTGAAGCAGTCCTATCTGGAGTGTTGAGTATAAAAGCTCGTGTGTCTCTCTTTTTAAGGCGGATGTGTGCAGTAAAACTCAAGATGTTACGAGCAAGGGGTTTAGGATGTGACTCGAGTTTAGTTAAGTATTTCCCTGCGTATCCTGCAATTTCTTCAGTCACTAGTAGCATATTTAAATAACTATGTAAATTTGAATTTTTAATGTACCATGGAACAGATGTTATTAACCTAAAAATTTTGTTTTGTCTTCGTTGGATTTTCTCAACATTTGAAGCTGAAGCAGTGCCCTATAACTGAATTCCGTAGCACCATATTGGCTTCAAAGGCGACTTATAAAAATAGTTAAAGTTTGCAGTCTAGGCTAAGTGTTAAATTTCTGCCAATCAAATAATGTATTTGAGATAACTTAAGTTTCATTTGAGTTAGCTTATAGTCAATATGATGTTTTCATGTAAGCCTTCGATCAAGATGTATACCAAGGTATTTTACTTGTGCATGTTGAGGGATATTTTGATTGTTGATTCGAATGGGAGAACAAGTATCTTTTCTTAGGGTAAACGTTATATGGATGCACTTTTGTTCATTTACTTTTATTTTCCATAAGTTCAACCACATTTTCAGCTGAGTACTGTGGTTCTGGAGATTTCGGGATGCATCATAAGGGCTTTCGTGCATACTCATACAGGCTGTATTATCGGCAAATGTAGAGGTGTGGATATTATTGCTCAGAGGCATCACAAGTATATATTAAATACAAGACTGGACCCAGAATACTACCTTGAGACACGCTGGAAGATATTGATTTGGGCACACTAATGAAGTCTTCTTTGATAACAATGAACTTCTTACCAATAATATAACTTTCCAAAAGTTTTTGTATGTTTATTGGAAGATATGTCTTCAATTTTAAAAATAGACCTTCGTGCCATACTTTATCAAATGCCTGACAAACATCAATAAAAAGGGCAGAACAATACTTCTTTTTTTCAAATGAGGACATTTATAACTTGAACCAATATATGCGTTTGCTCAATAGTGCTATGCTGACTTCTAAAACCAAATTGATGCTCCGGGATGCACCCATTATCGGCTAAAATTCTGGACAATTTAGTCATGAGCAGCTTTTCGAAAAGCTTTGAGGTTGTTGATAGTAAATTTATAGGCCTATATGACTCAGCTTTGGTAAGATCTTTGCCTGGCTTTGGAATATTTCACATTTGAAGCGCTCATTTACTTAAAAGTTTATATTTATTTTATTTATTTAATAATTTTCAACTTTGTAACAAAATTATCTCCACTGACAACAAAATTACACTTCACAAGCGATTGCTCCTGAAGTTATGCTTTAAAACTCGGTTAACTTTTTCTGTTCTGCTTGCTCGTATGAGCAAACTAATACCCTCATACATAGGTCATACCGATTTACCGATTTAAATAACGCATTTCAATCTTACTCAAAATTTGTGATTGTATTGTGAAAAAGATTTTTACCTCTAGCGTATAGATGTGTACACATCACAAATAAATATAATTAAAAGAAAACGTTTTAAAATATTCATATATATTAAGTATAGGAACAATCAAATCATTAGCACTGGCCCTTTGACTCTTAACTCTGACATAAATCTCGCGACGAATCGAAAAATAAGATTTTAATTTACCTTCACGCTTCAATTTAGAACAGTAAAACCTCAGCTCTCTATTATTATCAGTTAGACATTCATGATTATAAATGTTAGAGTCAACATCTCCACCAATATCAGATATGTTAAGTGATCGCGTTTTAATTTTACAGAACCCTGCAATAGATCCAAGCAGCTGGTTCGTATTAGTGTCCTGCACAAGACCATTTAGAAGACCTTTCAAGAAATGAGAGATTTTTTAAATGCTTTACCACAGTGAGATATTCTAAAACAAACGCTAAACAACACTATTGCAAGACAGACAACTGAAACAACAAAAAACATCACAAACAATTTAATCCACAAAGTAACAAACAACATAAACCCACGAGATAATCATACAAAAAATTCATCTAGTAACAGTAAATACTTCGGTATGACATTTATTCCAAAACTAACAAACAACAATAAACTGAAAGATATAATCAAAGATTAAAATATAACAATTGCACACCAACCCAATAAAACAATAAAATATATTTTTACACAAACAAAAACTAAAATTGAGAAAATAGACCAAAGTGATGTGGTTTATGAAATTAAATGCATTGGAAATGAAGTGGAGGGGGTCCAGTAAAAGTAGAGTGGTAATGGTGGCGATAGTCCTGTTTTGGGAATTAAAAACCGGGAAAACAGGACTATCACCATCATTACTACAAAATGGGGGGATTTTGGGGATTTTCATGCCGAGATTTTATGTCTGTGTGTGGTTGTGTGTGTGGTTGTGTGTGTGTGTGGTTGTGTATGGGTGTGTGGTTGTGTGTGTGTGTGTGTGGTTGCGCGTGTATGGTTGTGTGTATGTGTGTGTGTGCATATGTGTGTGTGTGTGTGTGTGTTAATGTTAATATACCCCTGTAGGAAATATAGATTTTGAAAAATGTATTGACTCGCTTTCGACTTATCACCAGTACTACTCTAGAGTTATCACCCATACAATACTTTGTGCTATAGACATCTAGCATGTGCCATTGAAACCCTACAAATAACACTGAAAAAATTAAGTAGCTATTGATTACGAAGTTCTTATGGGACGTAGAGACATACCAACCAAACAGTTAGTTCCAGTAATTTGTATACATACAAATGCATATATATTGACAAGTTGTTGACAATTCCACCAAAAATATACCATATTTGTTTTCTATCTTTCTTTTATAATGACGGATAAAACAAACTTATTATCCTACACTTGTCTCTAGAATTTTAGTGTTGCTACAAAGACACTTGGTTCTCAGTCTGACTGTAGGGTAGTGACAAGGGATCTGTGTAATTGTGTGTATGTAGTGATTGTTATTTGATAGGTTTTGGTTAGCTGTTGTGAGTTCTCGTTGCTATGCGTATGGATGGTTATTATTTTATGTATACATTAATTTTTATTTTTTATTTGTATCTCTGGGGAAATAATCTAATAGGTGCAGAGAGTGGCAACCCTGTTGTAAATGGCAGTGGATAGGGAATGTATTTGGTAATGTATGTTTACTTTGTTGGATTTGAAGAATATCATTGCTTGTTTGAATTATATCATCACTTTTTCATACATATTTACAAATGAATGTAAATATGTTTTCAAGGCTATTGACGTTGCTATTCTTATTTAGATAGAAAATATTGTGTTGACATAGGCTTTATATGTGCAAGGGAATTTCAGATGCTAAATGCTTTGAATGCTTTGGTTGATACGAAGAGCTTTTGAATAGGGCTAATGTTATTTTTTTTTTCTTTTCAATATATTTTATTTTAATGAAACAATTATATAAAATAGCTTTTAGAGCAATACAGTAAAAAATGCTCATACCTTTGTATAACAAACTGATGCTAGCGATTTTGTTCTGGGCGTTGCTGTGTATATGAATTTCATCATATATCGTAATACCAACAGAGAATTGTGGAAATGTGTATGTGTGTGTGCGTGTGTGTGTGTGTGTGTGTGTATAAATTTTAGCATATGCCGTAATAAATTAGATTTGGTGACTACTACGCGATTCTCATATAAAGTATATACGTAGAAGAAATAATGTAGACTGTCCTCAGTCTGCTCTGATATCTCACCAAGTGACAACCTAGTTTCCCAGCCAAAATTTCTAAAGTGTTTGAAATCCAAAAACTATAAAAGTGCTCGAACTAACTACTGTTTGTGAAACAAGTTTTAAGTGTATAAAAAATAATCCAATAAACTGTTTTTAAATGAAATAAATTGTTTATAAATTAAATAAATAAATAAATAAATTTTTATAAATAAAATAATTAAATTAATAAAGAAATAAATAATTAAATAAAATGAATACTACAAGTTGTATTATCTGCAATAAAGTCTTTATGACTCAAACAAAACTAAATCAGCATATGGAAACGCACTCGTATGCTAACCAATCAAAGGCTGCCCTTGGAATTAGTAAGCTAAATCTTCAAAACATATATTGTGAGGATTGTGATGAGATGATCCCATCAACTGGTTATATGGCTCATGTCAGAACCACAAAACACAAAAACAGTTGTGACCAAGAACGGATTGATGATTTTCTCACTAAAAGAGTAAGTAACTTCAATGGGAGGATCGAGACATATATCCTCCTCAACAAAAATGTGGCTATCTTGTTTCTCGTGGTACCTTCATAGCGAACAGTCGATTAGCGGAGTTTTTTCTTACATACAAACAAACAAAAAATTATTCGTAGTACATATTATTCGTAATAGGTACATACTGACTTTAATAAATAAGCTTTATTGCTTTGATAATATTTTTTACATAGTGGAAATAACAAAAACAAAAAAAAACCGAAAACAAAAAAAACACAAACAGTGACATTGAGGAATACTCTATAGGAGTAACTCAAAAACAAATAAACAATCATAAATTACAAAAACAAAAAAACCGTAAGCAAAAAAGTGAGTTCTAACGGCAGAAACGCCTATTTTACTGTGAGTTCTGAAGCTCTTAATGAAAAAAATAAAAATAATAAATCTAATGAAAGTGTTTTTTTTAACGGCAAAACCAATTTTTCGTCAGCGATCAACTTCGCTTTGTCCAATGCCAAATAGTGATTCATTAACATTACAGTTGCCTAGTACTTCTTCATATAAGTCAGTAATATCATCCCCTTCAGGCTCGTATTCGTCACTTAACAAAGTTATTACTACAGATAACAGTATTTCAAAACCCAAGGTGCAAGTCGGTATGGACAGATATATAACCGTGGTAAAGCGTGGGCGAAGCCCAAATTCTTCAAAAATTTCATCCGCACCAAAGATGTCTAGAGATAACAGCGCATCCTCAACTAATCGCCAAAACCGTTTTAAAATTTTGCAAGATGAGAACGACAAACCCGATGTATCCTCGAATAAAACATCCAAGCCGCCACCAATCTACTTGAGAGAGAAAAATTCAAATGCCCTTATTAAAAAATTAATTTCGGTCATTGGTGAAAATAAATTCCACATTGTCCCAATAAAACGTGGCAACATCGATGAAACGAAAATTCAAATTTATGATGAAAAGGATTTCCGCAAAATGGTTTCTGAATTTGAAACAAATAAAACAAGCTTCTACACATACCAGCTTAAGAGCGCTGAAGGCCTGCAGATCGTATTAAAGGGCATAGATTCTTATGTTGTCCCTGAAGAAATAAAAGATGCACTTGTCCTCCAGGGATTTAAGGTAAAGAATGTATCAAACATATTTAACAAAGAAAAAGTACCCCAACCCCTATTTCGTGTTGAACTGGAGCCAAATGATATACAGTTGAAAAAAAACGAGACTCATCCTATTTATAGCCTTAAATACCTTTTATACAGAAAAATCACAGTTGAAGAGCCACATAAGCGTGCAGGTCCCGTGCAGTGTCATAATTGCCAAGAATATGGCCATACAAAAGCTTACTGCAATTTACCTACAGTGTGTGTTATCTGCGGTGAATTGCACGGTACTGCAAGTTGTACCAAACCAAAAGATCAAGCGGAAAAAAAATGCAGTAATTGTGGAGGCAATCACACCGCTAACTACAGAGGATGTCCTGTGTACTCTTTCGTCAAGCAGGCTATGGTGCAAAAACCTAAATTAGCTCCAGCTCAACCATTAAACGCGTACTCCGCCACTTTTGCTCAAGTGAGCCAACCAGTTACTTCACGTGTATCGTATGCCGATGCTGCTAAGGCTAGTTCTATTCCCACACCAAATGTTTCACCGCCAAATAATTCAACGAATGCAAATTCAAGCTTTAACTTTAGTCGCCTTGAAGCTACTATTGAGAATCTGGTGCTAACTATAAACAACTTTACAACAAATATGACTACCATGATGCAAGAAATGCTGAGAATGCAGAATACTCTGCTTCAAGCATTAATTAACAAGCCATGAACACGTTAAAAATATGTTTCTGGAACGCAAACGGCATTCGCCAACATAAAAATGAACTTGAGCACTTCCTTACGGAAAAAAATATTGATATAATGTTGGTCTCTGAGACTCATTTGACTTCTAGAAGCCTCTTTAAAATTAATGGCTACACTTTATATGACACAAAGGACCCTAGAGGGAGAGCATGCGGTGGATCAGCAATTCTAATAAAGTCAAGACTCAAGCACTATATTCTTGACAACATTTGTGAAGAACATCTACAAGCAACAAATATCTGCATTGAAAATTTTTGTACAAATTTCGTGATATCTTCAATTTACTCCCCTCCCAGATTTTCAATCACTGAGGACCAATACGAGAAGTTCTACAAATCTCTTGGACCTTCTTTCGTTGCAGCTGGCGACTACAATGCTAAGCATACGTTCTGGGGTTCGCGTTTTATTACGCCTAGAGGTAGGGCGTTGTTCAACACAATTTCAAAAATGGGTTTGGATGTTATTTCAAGTGGGGAGCCTACTTACTGGCCTACTGACGTGAGAAAAATTCCGGATGTTATAAATTTCGGCGTCATAAAAAGTATTTCTAGGGAATTAATTCACGTTGAAGCCTCCCTAGATCTGTCGTCTGATCACTCTCCCACGATCGTTACAATCTGTAGTCCACTGAGAAGCGCTTTACCTCACCCATATGTCAAGATGATAAATCGTGTTAATTGGCTGGGATTCAAAAAATATCTTAGTAGTCATTGCACGGAAAATATTACGCTAAGAACACCCAATGATATTGAATCGAACATTGCAAATCTTAACGAGAATATTAAACAAGCTTCTGAACATGCCACTACCTCCCATCCGCATACTGGGCTACAGACGTTGAACATCTCGTACGTGAAAAAGAAGAGCTAGAAGGGAATGGCAACAGCACAGATCACCTCAACACAAAATCAGATTAAAGAGTGCACTAAACGACTCCAAGAGTTGCTTGCATCTGAAAAAACTACATCTTTCAAAAATTTTCTGGAAGGCCTTGATGTCACACCAGCATCTAATTACTCTTTGTGGCGCGCTGCTAAAAAGTTTAAAACACCCCGTTGAGTTTAAGCCACCTCTGCGCACATCTACCGGAGGTTGGGCAAGAAGCGATTACTGAAAAAGGTAACATATTTGCTGAGCATTTAAAATCCGCATTACACCAAATACATGTACCGGTGTTGCTGATTTGCCGAGTGTAGTTGCTCTACACCCTCGACCCTTATAAATTTACGATGTGTGATGGTACAAAAACTAATTGCCGAACTCAACCCGAAAAAAGCTCCCGGTATGGAGGGATAATTAGTAACCAGATGCAGGATTAAGTTACCTCGTACTGCAATTAGAATCCTTTTATTCATTTTTAATGCCATTTTCCGACTGGAGTATTATCCAGACTGCTGGAAGCTTGCCAAAGTTAAAATGATTCCAAAGCCAGGTAAAGATCTTTCACAGGCTGAGTCATATAGGCCAATAAGTTTACTGTCAACAATGTCAAAAGCTTTTTGAAAAGCTACTCATGACAAAATTGTCTTCATTTTAAACTGATAATGGGTGCATCCCGGACCATCAATTTGGTTTTAGAAGCCAGCATAGTACCATTGAGCAAACCGCATAGATTGGTTCAATTTATCAGAAAAACATTTGAGGAAAAGAAGTATTGTTCTGCCGTGTTTTATTGATGTTTCTCAGGCATTTGATTAAAGTGTGGCAAGAAGGCCTGATTTTGAAATTGAAGACATACTTACCAATAAACATTCTAAATCTTTTGGAAAGTTACATTCTTGCACGAAAATTTACAGTTGTGGAAGGACACTTTATGAGTATGCCTGAAACTATCTCATCCGGTGTGCCACAGGGGAGTATAATGGGGCCATTTTTATATTTGATTTATACTTGTGATATGCCTGTGAGCAGTAGTATCCACACTTCTACATTTGCCGACGATACCGCCTGCCTTAGTATGCACGAAAACCCTGATGAGGCATCCCGAAAACTCCAGGAACAACATTAGCCAGATGGGAACTATGGTTAAGCTTATGGAGAATAAGGTAAATGAACATAAGTGTGTCCATATAACATTTACCTTACGAAGAGATACTTGTTCCCCCCATTCGGATTAATAATCAAGTTGTTCCTCAACATTCACATGTGAAGATATCTTGGTATACACCTCGATCGACGGCTTTACATGGAAACATCACATTGACTATAAGTTAACTCAAATGAAACTAAAATTAACTCAGGTACATTGGCTGATTGGCAGAAAATTCAACACTCAGCCTAGACTGCAAGCTTTTAATATACAAGTCGATTTTAAAGCCATTATGGTGTTACGGTTATCCAGTTATGGGGCACTGCTTCAGCTTCCAATGTAGAGCGAATTCAACGAAGACAAAACAAAATTTTAAGGTTAATAACATCTGCTCCATGGTACATTAAGAATTCAAATATACATCGTGATTTAAATATGCCACTAGTGACTGAAGAAATTGCAAAATACGCAGGCAAATATCTAACAAAACTCGAGTCACATCCTAATCCGCTTGTCTCGTAATATTTTGAACTTTACTGGACACATCCGCTTAAAAAAGAGAGATACAAGGGCTCTAATACTAAACACTCCGAATGAAGTTGCTTGAAAAGACTTTTTTTTTAATTGTCACTACTTACGTATTATTTACAACTATCACTTAGTTATGTCTGACATTGGTCGGGCCTATTAATTATATGTTAGGTTTAAGATTTGAATACTTATTGTTAGTTCATATATATAGATACAATAAATAAAAAAACATGCATAAAAAAAAAAAAAAAAAAAAAAATCTTGTTTCCGGAGGAGTTTCTGAAATTTGCCAAGAGCTCCATAGTAAAACAACTCCATGAATGTAGTAGGATACATACTACATTTAAATTTAATATGGGGCTCACATGTGATTATATGAAGATGGTGAATGATGAGATGAATGTTTCCCAACTTGTACATATTCCGAAAATAATGTTGGTGACTTTGTCTGATGACATAGAAGACATGTACAAGAAACAGACGGAGGAGCTAAGAACCAAAATGGAAGAATTTCAAGAGAGGGATAGCGGGTGGACTTTGACTTCAATAAATTTCCTTGAAGTTAATATAAACAAGGCATCCATAATAAGAGGATCGAGCTTTATCCCTTTCCCAAAAAATATTGCAATGAAACGTGCATGCATAAATGTTGAGAATAATGACATTTATTGCTTTAAATGGTCTCTCATTGCGGGCCTTTGAATGTAAGTAGTGGTCTGAGTCCTAAACAACGGAAAAAACTGTAGAAATTACAATATTGCAAACATATCTGATGAGAATATTAATATAGGATCAATTGCATTAAATTTTTGAAGGCCTAGAGTTTTCCACTCCCATTGAAGCAGATAAAAACAATTCGAGATTCAAAATGATATGAGCATAAATGTATTTGGTCACAATGGAATATCGCTTATAGGGCCATACTACATAACAAAAGGAGAAAAACACATTCATATTAATCTCTTATTGCTCCAGTCCAATGAGAACTTCCACTATATGCTAATCAAAGATATATCAAAGTAAGTTTCATTAGTGCATTTATGCAAAATGTGTTCCCTATTTAAAAAGCTACTTCTTATTGTTATATTAATTTACATATTATTTTATTTTCCTCTTTTCCTTAGACTCCTTTGTTCCAACATGACGTCACACAGATGTAAGATTAATATCTGTAACACCTGCCTTTATCATACACATGATGCTTATGTGTACAATCAACATAATCATTTTTGTGGTAAAAAAGTCATCAGGATGCCCGAAGATGGATGTACTATTAAGTACAAAAACTACTACAAACAGCTAGATGTACCATTTGTCATCTACGCAGACTTCGAGTATATTTTCGAAAAACTCCACGATCCTGTAAGTAAAAGCACTACAAATGTACAGAAACACCATGCGTGTGCATTCGGCTATTTTATTACTTGTATTTTTAAGAAGGAAAATAACTTATATAGACATTATTTTGGTGAAGATTCGGCAAATGTATTTATCAAAAAAATAGTTGAAGATTGTACAGATATCTATATATATTATTTACTAAAAGTTAAGGAAATGTTCATGACCCCAATAGAAATAGCTCAATATAATAATGCAAAAAATTGTCATATATGTAAGAAAATATTAAATAACGATAAAGTTAGAGATCATTGTCATCTTACGGGATATTATCGTGGGCCAGCTCATAGCGAATGTAATTTAAATTATAAAACACCTCAGTTTATTCCGGTTATTTTCGATAATCTTTCTGCATATGATATGCACCTATTTTTCAAAGAACTTTCTACTATAAAAAATGCCACAATAAAAGTGATTCCCCAGAACACAGAACGATATATTTCTCTTTAAATTTTTATCAGATTATATGAAAAACATGGATTCGAAATAAGATTTATAGACTCGTTTAGATTTATGGCTTCGACTTTAGATACGTTAGCTTAAAATCTTGATAGCAATGATTTTAATACTATTTGATCATGTTTCGTTGATGAAGCTCATTTCAACCTGATTAGAAGAAAGGGTGTATTTCCGTACTATTACATGGATTCCATGACTAAGTTTAAGGAAATTAAACTCCCTAGTAGAGAAGAGTTCTTCAATATTCTAACGAATGAAGAATGTGATGTTGTGGAGTATGAACATGCTCAAAAAATATGGAGAGAGTTTAACTGTAAAAACCTCCTTGACTATACTGAACTCTACTTAAAGACAGATGTTCTTCTTCTAACTGACGTTTTTGAAAATTTTAGGAAAATTTGTAGAGGTATATATGATTTGGACCCCTGTCATTATTATACAGCACCAGGCTTATCCTGGAATGCAATGTTAAAAACCACAGAAGTTTCACTGGAACAGTTCACTGATTCCGAAATGTATATGTTTATGCAAAACGGAATTAGAGGTGGACTAGTTCAATGCTCGCAAAGATATTCGAAAGCGAATAACAAATATTTGGAAGATTTTGATGCATCAAAACCATCAGAATTTCTTGTACATTTAGACGCAAATAACCTTTACGGTTGGGCGATGTCGGAATATCTTCCTTACGGTGAATTTGAGTGGGTATGTGATACTGATTTTGATGTTATGAAAATTTCTGATAATGCAGAGTATGGGTACATTTTGATGATCTACATAATGATTTGCCATTTTGTCCCCAAAATAAGCCAGTGGGGGGATCTAAAATCAAAAAATTTGTTGCAGACTTACACGCAAAAACAAATTACACCATGCACTATAGATTTTTAAAACAAGCCATTTCAAATGGCCTCATCTTAAAACAAATCCATAGAACACTCAGATTTAAGCATTCCCCTCGGCTTAAAAAATATATTGACTTAAACACATTACATAGGACAAATGCTAAAAACAATTTTGAAAAAGATTTCTTCAAACTTTTGAACAACGCTGTTTATGGGAAGACAATGGAAAACATTGAAAAACGTAGGGACATTAGAATTGCTTCATCATGGGAAACAACAAACAGGAATCATTTAGGCCTCAGAGCATTAATTTCGAAACCAAATTTTATGCAGTTGACAAAATTTTCTGATGATATGTATGCGGTAGAGTTGGAAATAATGGAACCACTATATGATAAACCCATATATGTTGGCTTTACAGTACTGGAGTTATCCAAGTGGAGAATGTATGACTTCCATTATGGCTTCATGAAGCCTAAATTTGGAGAGAACATTTCTCTCAACTATATGGATACTGACTCGTTTATTTATTCAATTAAAACTGATGATTTTTACGATGACATCCGTAATGATATTATTTTGAATTTTGATACGTCAGAATATCCTATAGATAATCAATTTCGTTTGCCGCTACTCCATAAGAAGGTTTTAGGTATGATGAAAGATGAAAACAGTGGGGTTTGTTTGTTGGTTGGTTTGTTGGTTTAAGAGCGAAAATTTATTCTCTGTCGACTCTTCGCTCGGAAGCTGTTAAAAAATCTAAAGGGATCAAAAAGTCTATAATTAAAAAGTTGTCCATTAATGATTACAAAAGTTGCTTATTTGAATCCAAAATTATCTCAGATGAAATGTTTTTGTTTAGGTCTAAAACACATCAACTATATACTCAAAAACTAAATAAAATAGCTCTTAGCTTTTCTGATGATAAAAGAAATATAATGAAAGATAAAATAAAAACGCGTGCATGGGGGCATTACATAGACCGATATAATGAAACAATGGATGTAGAATAGAATGCTTCCTACTAAATTGCATGTAAGATGACAACAAGAATTTAATTTTGTACCAATTATACTTATTTAATTATTTATTAATTTATTTATTGTTTACTTATTTGTATATTAATTTATTTATATATTTATTTCTGTATTAATTTATTTATTGGTTATATATATATATATCTTTGTTTATGAATGTATCTATTAATTTTAGTATTTTATTCACACAAAAGCATGTTAAAATTTAATGGTCTAAAACTTTTATCTTTTTTGTCTGTACCTAAATTATTTGTAAATAAGAATCAAATATTAGATTAATGATCTTTTTTTCTCTCATTCTTATTATATCATATATTTTTATATATACATAGAGTTAAATTTGTATTAGTACTAAGATTTTTAATAAGAAATTAGAAATAAAATATTAAAAAAAGAATTAAATATGTGAATGGTTTTCATTTCTTTATTGGCTTTACTTCGTTGGATCAAAAAATTTTTGCTTTTTCCTTATATGCAAATTTCTGTTTTTATATTGCTTAAACATGCACAGTCTTGTTTTCAGGTTACTTAAAACATGCGCAATCATGTTTACTTTGAGAGGTTCTATACAAGAAGAATTGAATTCCACAATATTATGAAATTCCATTAAATTTCATCAGATATTTTCTTATCGACATTAACTGCTTTAACACCATATCATTATTCTTTGCTAACAGAAAATAGCAGAACAGGTATCAGCTATCAGATCAGCTTTTTCAGCTATCAGATCAGCTTTTTCAGCTATCAGATCAGCTTTTCAGGACCTGATCTGGTTTTCAGATCAGCTTGTCAGGACCTGGTCTGGTTTTCAGATCAGCTTTTCAGGACCAGGGGGCAAATTACGGCATTCGATTCGTTTCGAAATTTTAAATATTTCCATATAAAGTCTATTGAAATATTTTGTAATTTCGTTCAGTAACGAGTGCCGTAATTTGCCCCCTGGTCTGGTTTTCAGATCAGCTTTTCAGGACGTGGTCTGGTTTTCAGATTAGTTTTTCAGGAGCTGGTCTGGTTTTCAGATCAGCTTATCAGATATCAAATCAGCTTATCAGATATCAAATCAGCTTATCAGGTAGCTGGTCTGGTTTTCAGATCAGGCTATCTGATTCAGATTGAATTATCAGTTTACAAGTAGCTAGCCATTTATAACATTTATATGAATGAAGTTTAAAGTTAGATGAATCAACTAAAGTCAATCTTTTATTAGCAGTAATTTTTTTTATGAAAACATATAAAACCTGAAGAACCTTAAGAAAATATTATATTATATTTCCTTCCAACACTCTCTACAAACTTCTTAAAACTTTTAAAAATTCATATTACATGCAACATGATGCCTATAAACGTTCTTAATTTTTTTTTTCTCATCTTGCATAAACATTATAATTACATTTGCATTGTCTCTTATTAAATGCTTACAACTATATTCATACAAATATTAAACAACATTTCGAATTTTGTTTAAGCAAAATTAACTAAAATTGTATTCATAATAGAAATTTAGCTTAAAAAACATCTTTTAAACCTTATATAAATCACATAACTTTAAAATTGACTGCACTCATATTTAAAATAATTTTGAGTTGACCTTGGTATAATTTTGCTTCATGTTTATTTGTATATTTAACTTTGCCTGGATGAATGTGCGTATGTATACATGTATGTATTAGGAATAATGCTACAAGTTTCGCACAAGTAGAATGATGACTCATTCTACTTGTGCCCCCCATACAAAATTATACACGTACATATGTGTATGTATATTATTCTGCTTTTCAGATGCAACATCAGCAAATATCATAATTAAAATGCTTTAAGCTTTATTATAATATCTCATTCTTTTAAAAATGAAATTAACTTCTTCGGATATTCATATTTGACTTGATATAGATAATTTGAGTATAAATAGAAATATTCGGACTTGATTAGTAGTAGTGAATTACCAATTCGGCGTCAATTAAACTTGCAAAATTGTTAGCTGAAATTGTTAAATTGTGGCTGAAATTGTTAAATTTGGGTAATTAAAATTTGAAAATTGTTAAATTCTTGGAAATTTGATACCTGCGAGGGTGGTTCAATAAGTCCGTCCAATTTTTTTTTATTTTTCCTAATGCCAACGGAAAATGATTTTGCGTGAACCAGGAAAAAAGTGAAGAAAAATTAGTAATGCCGACGGGAAAAATGTGAAAAAAAAAAATATTTTTCCTAATGCCAACGGAAAATCCTGAAAATGATTTTTCGTCATGTGGACCAGGAAAAAAGTGAAACAAAAATTGTAATGCCTACGGGAAAAACATGAAAATAAATATTTTTGTAATGCCGACGGGAAAAACGTAAGAAAAGAAATAAAAATATTTTTCCTAATGCCAGCGGAAAATCCTAAAAATGATTTTTCGTAATGTGGACAGAAAAAAAGTGAAAAAAAATAGTAATGCCGACGGCAAAAACGTGAACAAAAAATATTTTTGTCATGCCGACGCGAAAAACATGAAAATAAATATTTTTAATCAGAAATAATTCATAGTTAGGCTCAAGTTCAGTAATTTCAATTCTTATTGAATGAAATATTTTTTATTAATTAATGTGAGTTTCTAAAGAAGAGAAGAAAAATTAAACTTAGACTTTAAGCTGGGGGAAATACCGATACTTTTCTGTGCAGCCACGCACTTCATCAGCACCCTAGTCTATCTACTTGGGTAGAGATTCTTATTAACATCAGCTATTTAACTTAAATCTATAATGAACGGAATATGAGAAACGATTGTTGTGTATACAATTGATTTACCTTTGGTAAACACATTTATAAGTATCACTATTAATTTTCTGTTTTTTCCAATTTTTCATTTTTCTATTTAGGTTAGCACGAAATTATTTTACTCTACCTCAGTATGTTTAACTATTCTTACTTATCTTTTTACGATCATCACATTAATTATTTTTACTTATTCGATGTACCATCGGTACATGCATGTAAGTATTATTGTAGTGGTCTATGTTACTTGTTGTTGCATTCTACAGTTTTTACTTGGATTTCCAGCATTCTGAAACTGTGATGGCCAAGTGAACAGTGATTGCCAAGTAAACATATTTTTGTCACGTGCCCATGATGTATTAAGTGAGAAATTTTTTAGATATTTTAATTGAACTGTAGTGAATTTTAATCAGAAATAATTCATAGTTAGGCTCAAGTTCATTAATTTCAATTCTTATTGAATGAAATATTTTTTATTAATTAATGTGAGTTTCTAAAGAAGAGAAGAAAAATTAAACTTAGACTTTAAGCTGGGGGAAATACCGATACTTTTCTGTGCAGCCACGCACTTCATCAGCACCCTAGTCTATCTACTTGGGTAGAGATTCTTATTAACATCAGCTATTTAACTTAAATCTATAATGAACGGAATATGAGAAACGATTGTTGTGTATACAATTGATTTACCTTTGGTAAACACATTTATAAGTATCACTATTAATTTTCTGTTTTTTCCAATTTTTCATTTTTCTATTTAGGTTAGCACGAAATTATTTTACTCTACCTCAGTATGTTTAACTATTCTTACTTATCTTTTTACGATCATCACATTAATTATTTTTACTTATTCGATGTACCATCGGTACATGCATGTAAGTATTATTGTAGTGGTCTATGTTACTTGTTGTTGCATTCTACAGTTTTTACTTGGATTTCCAGCATTCTGAAACTGTGATGGCCAAGTGAACAGTGATTGCCAAGTGAACATATTTTTGTCACGTGCCCATGATGTATTAAGTGAGAAATTTTTTAGATATTTTAATTGAACTGTATTGAATTTTAATCAGAAATAATTCATAGTTAGGCTCAAGTTCAGTAATTTCAATTCTTATTGAATGAAATATTTTTTATTAATTAATGTGAGTTTCTAAAGAAGAGAAGAAAAATTAAACTTAGACTTTAAGCTGGGGGAAATACCGATACTTTTCTGTGCAGCCACGCACTTCATCAGCATCCTAGTCTATCTACTTGGGTAGAGATTCTTATTAACATCAGCTATTTAACTTAAATCTATAATGAACGGAATATGAGAAACGATTGTTGTGTATACAATTGATTTACCTTTGGTAAACACATTTATAAGTATCACTATTAATTTTCTGTTTTTTCCAATTTTTCATTTTTCTATTTAGGTTAGCACGAAATTATTTTACTCTACCTCAGTATGTTTAACTATTCTTACTTATCTTTTTACGATCATCACATTAATTATTTTTACTTATTCGATGTACCATCGGTACATGCATGTAAGTATTATTGTAGTGGTCTATGTTACTTGTTGTTGCATTCTACAGTTTTTACTTGGATTTCCAGCATTCTGAAACTGTGATGGCCAAGTGAACAGTGATTGCCAAGTGAACATATTTTTGTCACGTGCCCATGATGTATTAAGTGAGAAATTTTTTAGATATTTTAATTGAACTGTAGTGAATTTTAATCAGAAATAATTCATAGTTAGGCTCAAGTTCAGTAATTTCAATTCTTATTGAATGAAATATTTTTTATTAATTAATGTGAGTTTCTAAAGAAGAGAAGAAAAATTAAACTTAGACTTTAAGCTGGGGGAAATACCGATACTTTTCTGTGCAGCCACGCACTTCATCAGCACCCTAGTCTATCTACTTGGGTAGAGATTCTTATTAACATCAGCTATTTAACTTAAATCTATAATGAACGGAATATGAGAAACGATTGTTGTGTATACAATTGATTTACCTTTGGTAAACACATTTATAAGTATCACTATTAATTTTCTGTTTTTTCCAATTTTTCATTTTTCTATTTAGGTTAGCACGAAATTATTTTACTCTACCTCAGTATGTTTAACTATTCTTACTTATCTTTTTACGATCATCACATTAATTATTTTTACTTATTCGACGTACCATCGGTACATGCATGTAAGTATTATTGTAGTGGTCTATGTTACTTGTTGTTGCATTCTACAGTTTTTACTTGGATTTCCAGCATTCTGAAACTGTGATGGCCAAGTGAACAGTGATTGCCAAGTGAACATATTTTTGTCACGTGCCCATGATGTATTAAGTGAGAAATTTTTTAGATATTTTAATTGAACTGTAGTGAATTTTAATCAGAAATAATTCATAGTTAGGCTCAAGTTCAGTAATTTCAATTCTTATTGAATGAAATATTTTTTATTAATTAATGTGAGTTTCTAAAGAAGAGAAGAAAAATTAAACTTAGACTTTAAGCTGGGGGAAATACCGATACTTTTCTGTGCAGCCACGCACTTCATCAGCACCCTAGTCTATCTACTTGGGTAGAGATTCTTATTAACATCAGCTATTTAACTTAAATCTATAATGAACGGAATATGAGAAACGATTGTTGTGTATACAATTGATTTACCTTTGGTAAACACATTTATAAGTATCACTATTAATTTTCTGTTTTTTCCAATTTTTCATTTTTCTATTTAGGTTAGCACGAAATTATTTTACTCTACCTCAGTATGTTTAACTATTCTTACTTATCTTTTTACGATCATCACATTAATTATTTTTACTTATTCGACGTACCATCGGTACATGCATGTAAGTATTATTGTAGTGGTCTATGTTACTTGTTGTTGCATTCTACAGTTTTTACTTGGATTTCCAGCATTCTGAAACTGTGATGGCCAAGTGAACAGTGATTGCCAAGTGAACATATTTTTGTCACGTGCCCATGATGTATTAAGTGAGAAATTTTTTAGATATTTTAATTGAACTGTAGTGAATTTTAATCAGAAATAATTCATAGTTAGGCTCAAGTTCAGTAATTTCAATTCTTATTGAATGAAATATTTTTTATTAATTAATGTGAGTTTCTAAAGAAGAGAAGAAAAATTAAACTTAGACTTTAAGCTGGGGGAAATACCGATACTTTTCTGTGCAGCCACGCACTTCATCAGCATCCTAGTCTATCTACTTGGGTAGAGATTCTTATTAACATCAGCTATTTAACTTAAATCTATAATGAACGGAATATGAGAAACGATTGTTGTGTATACAATTGATTTACCTTTGGTAAACACATTTATAAGTATCACTATTAATTTTCTGTTTTTTCCAATTTTTCATTTTTCTATTTAGGTTAGCACGAAATTATTTTACTCTACCTCAGTATGTTTAACTATTCTTACTTATCTTTTTACGATCATCACATTAATTATTTTTACTTATTCGATGTACCATCGGTACATGCATGTAAGTATTATTGTAGTGGTCTATGTTACTTGTTGTTGCATTCTACAGTTTTTACTTGGATTTCCAGCATTCTGAAACTGGGATGGCCAAGTGAACAGTGATTGCCAAGTGAACATATTTTTGTCACGTGCCCATGATGTATTAAGTGAGAAATTTTTTAGATATTTTAATTGAACTGTAGTGAATTTTAATCAGAAATAATTCATAGTTAGGCTCAAGTTCAGTAATTTCAATTCTTATTGAATGAAATATTTTTTATTAATTAATGTGAGTTTCTAAAGAAGAGAAGAAAAATTAAACTTAGACTTTAAGCTGGGGGAAATACCGATACTTTTCTGTGCAGCCACGCACTTCATCAGCACCCTAGTCTATCTACTTGGGTAGAGATTCTTATTAACATCAGCTATTTAACTTAAATCTATAATGAACGGAATATGAGAAACGATTGTTGTGTATACAATTGATTTACCTTTGGTAAACACATTTATAAGTATCACTATTAATTTTCTGTTTTTTCCAATTTTTCATTTTTCTATTTAGGTTAGCACGAAATTATTTTACTCTACCTCAGTATGTTTAACTATTCTTACTTATCTTTTTACGATCATCACATTAATTATTTTTACTTATTCGACGTACCATCGGTACATGCATGTAAGTATTATTGTAGTGGTCTATGTTACTTGTTGTTGCATTCTACAGTTTTTACTTGGATTTCCAGCATTCTGAAACTGTGATGGCCAAGTGAACAGTGATTGCCAAGTGAACATATTTTTGTCACGTGCCCATGATGTATTAAGTGAGAAATTTTTTAGATATTTTAATTGAACTGTAGTGAATTTTAATCAGAAATAATTCATAGTTAGGCTCAAGTTCAGTAATTTCAATTCTTATTGAATGAAATATTTTTTATTAATTAATGTGAGTTTCTAAAGAAGAGAAGAAAAATTAAACTTAGACTTTAAGCTGGGGGAAATACCGATACTTTTCTGTGCAGCCACGCACTTCATCAGCACCCTAGTCTATCTACTTGGGTAGAGATTCTTATTAACATCAGCTATTTAACTTAAATCTATAATGAACGGAATATGAGAAACGATTGTTGTGTATACAATTGATTTACCTTTGGTAAACACATTTATAAGTATCACTATTAATTTTCTGTTTTTTCCAATTTTTCATTTTTCTATTTAGGTTAGCACGAAATTATTTTACTCTACCTCAGTATGTTTAACTATTCTTACTTATCTTTTTACGATCATCACATTAATTATTTTTACTTATTCGATGTACCATCGGTACATGCATGTAAGTATTATTGTAGTGGTCTATGTTACTTGTTGTTGCATTCTACAGTTTTTACTTGGATTTCCAGCATTCTGAAACTGTGATGGCCAAGTGAACAGTGATTGCCAAGTAAACATATTTTTGTCACGTGCCCATGATGTATTAAGTGAGAAATTTTTTAGATATTTTAATTGAACTGTAGTGAATTTTAATCAGAAATAATTCATAGTTAGGCTCAAGTTCAGTAATTTCAATTCTTATTGAATGAAATATTTTTTATTAATTAATGTGAGTTTCTAAAGAAGAGAAGAAAAATTAAACTTAGACTTTAAGCTGGGGGAAATACCGATACTTTTCTGTGCAGCCACGCACTTCATCAGCACCCTAGTCTATCTACTTGGGTAGAGATTCTTATTAACATCAGCTATTTAACTTAAATCTATAATGAACGGAATATGAGAAACGATTGTTGTGTATACAATTGATTTACCTTTGGTAAACACATTTATAAGTATCACTATTAATTTTCTGTTTTTTCCAATTTTTCATTTTTCTATTTAGGTTAGCACGAAATTATTTTACTCTACCTCAGTATGTTTAACTATTCTTACTTATCTTTTTACGATCATCACATTAATTATTTTTACTTATTCGATGTACCATCGGTACATGCATGTAAGTATTATTGTAGTGGTCTATGTTACTTGTTGTTGCATTCTACAGTTTTTACTTGGATTTCCAGCATTCTGAAACTGTGATGGCCAAGTGAACAGTGATTGCCAAGTGAACATATTTTTGTCACGTGCCCATGATGTATTAAGTGAGAAATTTTTTAGATATTTTAATTGAACTGTAGTGAATTTTAATCAGAAATAATTCATAGTTAGGCTCAAGTTCAGTAATTTCAATTCTTATTGAATGAAATATTTTTTATTAATTAATGTGAGTTTCTAAAGAAGAGAAGAAAAATTAAACTTAGACTTTAAGCTGGGGGAAATACCGATACTTTTCTGTGCAGCCACGCACTTCATCAGCATCCTAGTCTATCTACTTGGGTAGAGATTCTTATTAACATCAGCTATTTAACTTAAATCTATAATGAACGGAATATGAGAAACGATTGTTGTGTATACAATTGATTTACCTTTGGTAAACACATTTATAAGTATCACTATTAATTTTCTGTTTTTTCCAATTTTTCATTTTTCTATTTAGGTTAGCACGAAATTATTTTACTCTACCTCAGTATGTTTAACTATTCTTACTTATCTTTTTACGATCATCACATTAATTATTTTTACTTATTCGATGTACCATCGGTACATGCATGTAAGTATTATTGTAGTGGTCTATGTTACTTGTTGTTGCATTCTACAGTTTTTACTTGGATTTCCAGCATTCTGAAACTGTGATGGCCAAGTGAACATATTTTTGTCACGTGCCCATGATGTATTAAGTGAGAAATTTTTTAGATATTTTAATTGAACTGTAGTGAATTTTAATCAGAAATAATTCATAGTTAGGCTCAAGTTCAGTAATTTCAATTCTTATTGAATGAAATATTTTTTATTAATTAATGTGAGTTTCTAAAGAAGAGAAGAAAAATTAAACTTAGACTTTAAGCTGGGGGAAATACCGATACTTTTCTGTGCAGCCACGCACTTCATCAGCACCCTAGTCTATCTACTTGGGTAGAGATTCTTATTAACATCAGCTATTTAACTTAAATCTATAATGAACGGAATATGAGAAACGATTGTTGTGTATACAATTGATTTACCTTTGGTAAACACATTTATAAGTATCACTATTAATTTTCTGTTTTTTCCAATTTTTCATTTTTCTATTTAGGTTAGCACGAAATTATTTTACTCTACCTCAGTATGTTTAACTATTCTTACTTATCTTTTTACGATCATCACATTAATTATTTTTACTTATTCGACGTACCATCGGTACATGCATGTAAGTATTATTGTAGTGGTCTATGTTACTTGTTGTTGCATTCTACAGTTTTTACTTGGATTTCCAGCATTCTGAAACTGTGATGGCCAAGTGAACAGTGATTGCCAAGTGAACATATTTTTGTCACGTGCCCATGATGTATTAAGTGAGAAATTTTTTAGATATTTTAATTGAACTGTAGTGAATTTTAATCAGAAATAATTCATAGTTAGGCTCAAGTTCAGTAATTTCAATTCTTATTGAATGAAATATTTTTTATTAATTAATGTGAGTTTCTAAAGAAGAGAAGAAAAATTAAACTTAGACTTTAAGCTGGGGGAAATACCGATACTTTTCTGTGCAGCCACGCACTTCATCAGCACCCTAGTCTATCTACTTGGGTAGAGATTCTTATTAACATCAGCTATTTAACTTAAATCTATAATGAACGGAATATGAGAAACGATTGTTGTGTATACAATTGATTTACCTTTGGTAAACACATTTATAAGTATCACTATTAATTTTCTGTTTTTTCCAATTTTTCATTTTTCTATTTAGGTTAGCACGAAATTATTTTACTCTACCTCAGTATGTTTAACTATTCTTACTTATCTTTTTACGATCATCACATTAATTATTTTTACTTATTCGATGTACCATCGGTACATGCATGTAAGTATTATTGTAGTGGTCTATGTTACTTGTTGTTGCATTCTACAGTTTTTACTTGGATTTCCAGCATTCTGAAACTGTGATGGCCAAGTGAACAGTGATTGCCAAGTAAACATATTTTTGTCACGTGCCCATGATGTATTAAGTGAGAAATTTTTTAGATATTTTAATTGAACTGTAGTGAATTTTAATCAGAAATAATTCATAGTTAGGCTCAAGTTCAGTAATTTCAATTCTTATTGAATGAAATATTTTTTATTAATTAATGTGAGTTTCTAAAGAAGAGAAGAAAAATTAAACTTAGACTTTAAGCTGGGGGAAATACCGATACTTTTCTGTGCAGCCACGCACTTCATCAGCACCCTAGTCTATCTACTTGGGTAGAGATTCTTATTAACATCAGCTATTTAACTTAAATCTATAATGAACGGAATATGAGAAACGATTGTTGTGTATACAATTGATTTACCTTTGGTAAACACATTTATAAGTATCACTATTAATTTTCTGTTTTTTCCAATTTTTCATTTTTCTATTTAGGTTAGCACGAAATTATTTTACTCTACCTCAGTATGTTTAACTATTCTTACTTATCTTTTTACGATCATCACATTAATTATTTTTACTTATTCGATGTACCATCGGTACATGCATGTAAGTATTATTTTAGTGGTCTATGTTACTTGTTGTTGCATTCTACAGTTTTTACTTGGATTTCCAGCATTCTGAAACTGTGATGGCCAAGTGAACAGTGATTGCCAAGTAAACATATTTTTGTCACGTGCCCATGATGTATTAAGTGAGAAATTTTTTAGATATTTTAATTGAACTGTAGTGAATTTTAATCAGAAATAATTCATAGTTAGGCTCAAGTTCAGTAATTTCAATTCTTATTGAATGAAATATTTTTTATTAATTAATGTGAGTTTCTAAAGAAGAGAAGAAAAATTAAACTTAGACTTTAAGCTGGGGGAAATACCGATACTTTTCTGTGCAGCCACGCACTTCATCAGCACCCTAGTCTATCTACTTGGGTAGAGATTCTTATTAACATCAGCTATTTAACTTAAATCTATAATGAACGGAATATGAGAAACGATTGTTGTGTATACAATTGATTTACCTTTGGTAAACACATTTATAAGTATCACTATTAATTTTCTGTTTTTTCCAATTTTTCATTTTTCTATTTAGGTTAGCACGAAATTATTTTACTCTACCTCAGTATGTTTAACTATTCTTACTTATCTTTTTACGATCATCACATTAATTATTTTTACTTATTCGATGTACCATCGGTACATGCATGTAAGTATTATTGTAGTGGTCTATGTTACTTGTTGTTGCATTCTACAGTTTTTACTTGGATTTCCAGCATTCTGAAACTGTGATGGCCAAGTGAACAGTGATTGCCAAGTGAACATATTTTTGTCACGTGCCCATGATGTATTAAGTGAGAAATTTTTTAGATATTTTAATTGAACTGTAGTGAATTTTAATCAGAAATAATTCATAGTTAGGCTCAAGTTCAGTAATTTCAATTCTTATTGAATGAAATATTTTTTATTAATTAATGTGAGTTTCTAAAGAAGAGAAGAAAAATTAAACTTAGACTTTAAGCTGGGGGAAATACCGATACTTTTCTGTGCAGCCACGCACTTCATCAGCACCCTAGTCTATCTACTTGGGTAGAGATTCTTATTAACATCAGCTATTTAACTTAAATCTATAATGAACGGAATATGAGAAACGATTGTTGTGTATACAATTGATTTACCTTTGGTAAACACATTTATAAGTATCACTATTAATTTTCTGTTTTTTCCAATTTTTCATTTTTCTATTTCATTCAATAAGAATTGAAATTACTGAACTTGAGCCTAACTATAAATTATTTCTGAATAAATATTTTTGTAATGCCGACTTGAAAAACGTAAGAAAAGAAATAAAAATATTTTTCCTAATTCCAACGGAAAATCCTAAAAATTATTTTTCGTAATGTGGACCAGGAAAAAAGTGAAAAAAAAAATATTTTTGTAATGCCGACGGGAAAAACGTGAAAAAAAAAATATTTTTCCTAATTCCAACGGAAAATCCTAAAAATTATTTTTCGTAATGTGGACCAGGAAAAAAGTGAAAAAAAAAATATTTTTGTAATGCCGACGGGAAAAACGTGAAAAAAAAATATTTTTCCTAATACCAACGGAAAATCCTGAAAATCATTTTTCGTAATGTGGACCAGGAAAAAAGTGAAAAAAAAATATTTAGTAATGCCGACGGCAAAAACGTGAAAAAAAATATTTTTGTAATGCCGACGGGAAAAACATGAAAATAAATATTTTTGTAATGCCGACGGGAAAAACGTAAGAAAAGAAATAAAAATATTTTTCCTAATGCCAACGGAAAATCCTAAAAATGATTTTTCATAATGTGGACGTTAAAAACGTAAACAATTTTAATCAGCGCCGAATTGGTATTTCACTACTACTAATCAAGTCCGAATATTTCTATTTATACTCAAATTATCTATATTAAGTCAAATATGAATATCCGAAGAAGTTAATTCTATTTTTAAAAGAATGAGATATTATAATAAAGCTTAAAACATTTTAATTATGATATTTGCTGATGTTGCATCTGAAAAGCAGAATAATATACATACATATATGTACGTGTATATTTTTTTATGGGGGGCACAAGTAGAATGAGTCATCATTCTACTTGTGCGAAACTTGTAGCATTATTCCTAATACATACATGTATACATACGCACATTCATACAGGCAAAGTTAAATACACAAATAAACATGAAGCAAAATTATACCAAGGTCAACTCAAAATTATTTTAAATATGAGTGCAGTCAATTTTAAAATTATGTGATTTATATAAGGTTTAAAAGATGTTTTTTAAGCTAAATTTCTATTATGAATACAATTTTAGTGAATTTTGCTTAAACAAAATTCGAAATGTTGTTTAATATTTGTATGAATATAGTTGTAAGCATTTAATAAGAGACAATGCAAATGTAATTATAATGTTTATGCAAGATGAAAAAAAAAATTAAGCACGTTTATAGGCATCATGTTGTATGTAATATGAATTTTTAAAAGTTTTAAGAAGTTTGTAGAGAGTGTTGGAAGGAAAAATAATATAATATTTTCTTAAGGTTCTTCAGGTTTTATATGTTTTCATAAAAAAATTACTGCTAATAAAAGATTGACTTTAGTTGATTCATCTAACTTTAAACTTCATTCATATAAATGTTATAAATGGCTAGCTACTTGTAAACTGATAATTCAATCTGAATCAGATAGCCTGATCTGAAAACCAGACCAGCTACCTGATAAGCTGATTTGATATCTGATAAGCTGATTTGATATCTGATAAGCTGATCTGAAATCAGACCAGCTCCTGAAAAACTAATCTGAAAACCAGACCAGGTCCTGAAAAGCTGATCTGAAAACCAGACCAGGTTCTGAAAAGCTGATCTGAAAACCAGACCAGGTCCTGAAAAGCTGATCTGAAAACCAGACCAGGTCCTGAAAAGCTGATCTGAAAACCAGACCAGGTCCTGAAAAGCTGATCTGAAAACCAGATCAGGTCCTGAAAAGCTGATCTGATAGCTGAAAAAGCTGATCTGATAGCTGATACCTGTTCTGCTATTTTCTGTTAGCAAAGAATAATGATATGGTGTTAAAGCAGTTAATGTCGATAAGAAAATATCTGATGAAATTTAATGGAATTTCATAATATTGTGGAATTCAATTCTTCTTGTATAGAACCTCTCAAAGTAAACATGATTGCGCATGTTTTAAGTAACATGAAAACAAGACTGTGCATGTTTAAGCAATATAAAAACAGAAATTTGCATATAAGGAAAAAGCAAAAATTTTTTGATCCAACGAAGTAAAGCCAATAAAGAAATGAAAACCATTCACATATTTAATTCTTTTTTTAATATTTTATTTCTAATTTCTTATTAAAAATCTTAGTACTAATACTAATATTTTATTTCTAATTTCTTATTAAAAATCTTAGTACTAATACAAATTTAACTCTATGTATATATAAAAATATATGATATAATAAGAATGAGAGAAAAAAAGATCATTAATCTAATATTTGATTCTTATTTACAAATAATTTAGGTACAGACAAAAAAGATAAAAGTTTTAGACCATTAAATTTTAACATGCTTTTGTGTGAATAAAATACTAAAATTAATAGATACATTCATAAACAAAGATATATATATATAAATTAATAAATAATAATAAATAAATTAATAAATAATTAAATAAGTATAATTGGTACAAAATTAAATTCTTGTTGTCATCTTACATGCAATTTAGTAGGAAGCATTCTATTCTACATCCATTGTTTCATTATTTCGGTCTATGTAATGCCCCCATGCACGCGTTTTTATTTTATCTTTCATTATATTTCTTTTATCATCAGAAAAGCTAAGAGCTATTTTATTTAGTTTTTGAGTATATAGCTGATGTGTTTTAGACCTAAACAAAAACATTTCATCTGAGATAATTTTGGATTCAAATAAGCAACTTTTGTAATCATTAATGGACAACTTTTTAATTATAGACTTTTTGACCCCTTTAGATTTTTTAACAGCTTCCGAGCGAAGAGTCGACAGAGAATAAATTTTTGCTCTTAAACCAACAAACTCGGTCATTATATCCCCACTGTTTTCATCTTTCATCATACCTAAAACCTTCTTATGGAGTAGCGGCAAACGAAATTGATTATCTAAAGGATATTCTGACGTATCAAAATTCAAAATAATATCATTACGGATGTCATCGTAAAAATCATCAGTTTTAATTGAATAAATAAACGAGTCAGTATCCATATAGTTGAGAGAAATGTTCTCTCCAAATTTAGGCTTCATGAAGCCATAATGGAAGTCTTACATTCTCCACTTGGATAACTCCAGTACTGTAAAGCCAACATATATTGGTTTATCATATAGTGGTTCCATTATTTCCAACTCTACCGCATACATATCATCAGAAAATTTTGTCAACTGCATAAAATTTGGTTTCGAAATTAATGCTCTGAGGCCTAAATGATTCCTGTTTGTTGTTTCCCATGATGAAGCGATTCTAATGTCCCTACGTTTTTCAATGTTTTCCATTGTCTTCCCATAAACAGCGTTGTTCAAAAGTTTGAAGAAATCTTTTTCAAAATTGTTTTTAGCATTTGTCCTATGTAATGTGTTTAAGTCAATATATTTTTTTAGCCAAGGGGATTGCTTAAATCTGAGTATTCTATGGATTTGTTTTAAGATGAGGCCATTTGAAATAGCTTGTTTTAAAAATCTATAGTGCATCGTGTAATTTGTTTTTGCGTGTAAGTCTGCAACTAATTTTTTGATTTTAGATCCCCCCACTGGCTTATTTTGGGGACAAAATGGCAAATCATTATGTAGATCATGTACTGAATCCGGATAATCTATATCCACTTCCATAATGTACCCATACTCTGCATTATCAGAAATTTTCATAACATCAAAATCAGTATCACATACCCACTCAAATTCACCGTAAGGAAGATATTCCGACATCGCCCAACCGTAAAGGTTATTTGCGTCTAAATGTACAAGAAATTCTGATGGTTTTGATGCATCAAAATCTTCCAAATATTTGTTATTCGCTTTCGAATATCTTTGCGAGCATTGAACTAGTCCACCTCTAATTCCGTTTTGCATAAACATATACATTTCGGAATCAGTGAACTGTTCCAGTGAAACTTCTGTGGTTTTTAACATTGCATCCCAGGATAAGCCTGGTGCTGTATAATAATGACAGGGGTCCAAATCATATATACCTCTACAAATTTTCCTAAAATTTTCAAACACGTCAGTTAGAAGAAGAACATCTGTCTTTAAGTAGAGTTCAGTATAGTCAAGGAGGTTTTTACAGTTAAACTCTCTCCATATTTTTTGAGCATGTTCATACTCCACAACATCACATTCATCATTCGTTAGAATATTGAAGAACTCTTCTCTACTAGGGAGTTTAATTTCCTTAAACTTAGTCATGGAATCCATGTAAGAGTACGAAAATACACCCTTTCTTCTAATCAGGTTGAAATGAGCTTCATCAACGAAACATGATCAAATAGTATTAAAATCATTGCTATCAAGATTTTAAGCTAACGTATCTAAAGTTTAAGCCATAAATCTAAACGAGTCTATAAATCTTATTTCGAATCCATGTTTTTCATATAATCTGATAAAAATTTAAAGAGAAATATAACGTTCTGTGTTCTGGGGAATCACTTTTATTGTGGCATTTTTTATAGTAGAAAGTTCTTTGAAAAATAGGTGCATATCATATGCAGAAAGATTATGGAAAATAACCGGAATAAACTGAGGTGTTTTATAATTTAAATTACATTCGCTATGAGCTGGCCCACGATAATTGCCCGTAAGATGACAATGATCTCTACCTTTATCGTTATTTAATATTTTCTTACATATATGACAATTTTTTGCATTATTATATTGAGCTATTTCTATTGGGGTCATGAACATTTCCTTAACTTTTAGTAAATAATTTAGATAGATATCTGTACAATCTTCAACTATTTTTTTTGATAAATACATTTGCCGAATCTTCACCAAAATAATGTCTATATAAGTTATTTTCCTTCTTAAAACTACAAGTAATAAAATAGCCGAATGCACACGCATGGTGTTTCTGTACATTTGTAGTGCTTTTACTTACAGGATCGTGGAGTTTTTCGAAAATATACTCGAAGTCTGCGTAGATGACAAATGGTACATCTAGCTGTTTGTAGTAGTTTTTGTACTTAATAGTACATCCATCTTCGGGCATCCTGATGACTTTTTTACCACAAAAATGATTATGTTGATTGTACACATAAGCATCATGTGTATGATAAAGGCAGGTGTTACAGATATTAATCTTACATCTGTGTGACGTCATGTTGGAACGAAGAAGTCTAAGGAAAAGAGGAAAATAAAATAATATGTAAATTAATATAACAATAAGAATTAGCTTTTTAAATAGGGAACACATTTTGCATAAATGCACTAATGAAACTTACTTTGATATATTTTTGATTAGCACATAGTGGAAGTTCTCATTGGACTGGAGCAATAAGAGATTAATATGAATGTGTTTTTCTCCTTTTGTTATGTAGTATGGCCCTATAAGCGATATTCCATTGTGACCAAATACATTTATGCTCATATCATTTTGATTCTCGAATTGTTTTATCTGCTTCAATGGGAGTGGAAACTCTAGGCCTTCAAAATTTAATGCAATTGATCCTATATTAATATTCTCATCAGATATGTTTGCAATATTGTAATTTCTACAGTTTTTCCGTTGTTTAGGACTCAGACCACTACTTACATTCAAAGCCGCAATGAGAGACCATTTAAAGCAATAAATGTCATTATTTTCAACATTTATGCATGCACGTTTCATTGCAATATTTTTTGGGAAAGGGATAAAGCTCGATCCTCTTATTATGGATGCCTTGTTTATATTAACTTCAAGGAAATTTATTGAAGTCAAAGTCCACCCGCTATCCCTCTCTTGAAATTCTTCCATTTTGGTTCTTAGCTCCTCCGTCTGTTTCTTGTACATGTCTTCTATGTCATCAGACAAAGTCACCAACATCATTTTCGGAATATGTACAAGTAGGGAAACATTCATCTCATCATTCACCATCTTCATATAATCCCATGTGAGCTCCATATTAAATTTAAATGTAGTATGTATCCTACTACATTCATGGAGTTGTTTTACTATGGAGCTCTTGGCAAATTTCAGAAACTCCTCCGGAAACAAGATAGCCACATTTTTGTTGAGGAGGATATATGTCTCGATCCTCCCATTGAAGTTACTTACTCTTTTAGTGAGAAAATCATCAATCCGTTCTTGGTGACAACTGTTTTTGTGTTTTGTGGTTCTGACATGAGCCATATAACCAGTTGATGGGATCATCTCATCACAATCCTCACAATATTTGTTTTGAAGATTTAGCTTACTAATTCCAAGGGCAGCCTTTGATTGGTTAGCATACGAGTGCGTTTCCATATGCTGATTTAGTTTTGTTTGAGTCATAAAGACTTTATTGCAGATAATACAACTTGTAGTATTCATTTTATTTAATTATTTATTTCTTTATTAATTTAATTATTTTATTTATAAAAATTTATTTATTTATTTATTTTATTTATAAACAATTTATTTCATTTAAAAACAGTTTATTTCATTATTTTTTATACACTTAAAACTTGTTTCACAAACAGTAGTTAGTTCGAGCACTTTTATAGTTTTTGGATTTCAAACACTTTAGAAATTTTGGCTGGGAAACTAGGTTGTCACTTGTTGAGATATCAGAGCAGACTGAGGACAGTCTACATTATTTCTTCTACGTATATACTTTATATGAGAATCGCGTAGTAGTCACCAAATCTAATTTATTACGGCATATGCTAAAATTCATACACACACACACACACACACACACACACACACGCACACACACATACACATTTCCACAATTCTCTGTTGGTATTACGATATATGATGAAATTCATATACACAGCAACGCCCAGAACAAAATCGCTAGCATCAGTTTGTAATACAAAGGTATGAGCAGTTTTTACTGTATTGCTCTAAAAGCTATTTTATATAATTGTTTCATTAAAATAAAATATATTGAAAAGAAAAAAAAATAACATTACCCCTATTCAAAAGCTCTTCGTATCAACCAAAGCATTCAAAGCATTTAACATCTGAAATTCCCTTGCACATATAAAGCCTATGTCAACACAATATTTTCTATCTAAATAAGAATAGCAACGTCAATAGCCTTGAAAACATATTTACATTCATTTGTAAATATGTATGAAAAAGTGATGATATAATTCAAACAAGCAATGATATTCTTCAAATCCAACAAAGTAAACATACATTACCAAATACATTCCCTATCCACTGCCATTTACAACAGGGTTGCCACTCTCTGCACCTATTAGATTATTTCCCCAGAGATACAAATAAAAAATAAAAATTAATGTATACATAAAATAATAACCATCCATACGCATAGCAACGAGAACTCACAACAGCTAACCAAAACCTATCAAATAACAATCACTACATACACACAATTACACAGATCCCTTGTCACTACCCTACAGTCAGACTGAGAACCAAGTGTCTTTGTAGCAACACTAAAATTCTAGAGACAAGTGTAGAATAATAAGTTTGTTTTATCCGTCATTATAAAAGAAAGATAGAAAACAAATATGGTATATTTTTGGTGGAATTGTCAACAACTTGTCAATATATATGCATTTGTATGTATACAAATTACTGGAACTAACTGTTTGGTTGGTATGTCTCTACGTCCCATAAGAACTTCGTAATCAATACCTACTTAATTTTTTCAGTGTTATTTGTAGGGTTTCAATGGCACATGCTAGATGTCTATAGCACAAAGTATTGTATGGGTGATAACTCTAGAGTAGTACTGGTGACAAGTCGAAAGCGAGTCAATACATTTTTCAAAATCTATATTTCCTACAGGGGCATAATAACATTAACACACACACACACACACATATGCACACACACATACACACAACCATACACGCGCAACCACACACACACACAACCACACACACACACACAACCACACACACACACAACCACACACACATACACACAACCACACACACAACCACACACAGACATAAAATCTCGGCATGAAAATCCCCAAAATCCCCCCATTTTGTAGTAATGATGGTGATAGTCCTGTTTTCCCGGTTTTTAATTCCCAAAACAGGACTATCGCCACCATTACCACTCTACTAGTAAAGTATGCGTTGGTACAACTAAAAGAAATTTAGGAGTAACAATAGATGAACACAAAGCGGACATAAGGAAAAATAAAACCAGTTCTGATATTTTTTAGTTTGTAATTTAAAATTTTTTTATTTATTAAATTTAGTGTTTGTGATTCGTAGCCTTTACACATCTGTGATTTTTTTTGAAAATGTAAAATTTTTTATAAAATATTACTCATATGTAACTTAACTATTTTAAAAAATTAGGTTGCAGTATGTATGTATGTAATTTATTTTACTCTTATATTTTTGTGGTTGCCAGATATAATGAAAAATCCCTGAAGATGTTGGAAAACACCAACGAAACGTAGGATTTAAAAATGAATCACTAATATTTTATTTACATGGAAGAAGACCCAAATGAGTAGAGTGGTAATGGTGGTTATAGCCCTGTTTTGAAAATTCAAAACCGGGCAAAAACAGGACTATCTCCATCATTACTACAAAATTGATGGCAATTTGGGAATTTTCATGCTGAGACTTTCTTGGCTATGTATGTGTGTGGAAGATTGAATATGGGGTGATACTTTGTACATTCACACTTTGAAAATAGTTTTTTAATGTCAGCTTCTAAAAAAGAAAAGAAATTTTAAACTTAGGCTTTAAGCTGGGGGCAATACCGATACTTTTCTGTGCAGCTACGCACTTCATCAGCACCCTGGTCTATCTACTTGGCTAGAGATTCTTATTAACATCATAACTTAAATTTTCAATGAAACGGAATATGAGAAACGATTGTTGTGTATACAATTAATTTACCAATTTATACACAACAATTTATACAATTGATTTATTAAATTATACTTAACAATCTTTTATCATATTCGGTTTCATTGAAAATTTAAGTTATATAGCTGATGTTAATAAGAATCTCTACCCAAGTAGGTAGACTAGGGTGCTGATGAAGTGCATGTCTGCTCAGTATCGGTATTTCCCCCAGCTTAAAGTCAAAGCTTAATTTTTCTTCTCTTCTTTAGAAACTCACATTAATTAATAAAAAGGATTGAAATTACTGAACTTAAGCCTGACTAAAATTATTTCTGATTTAAAATCACTGAAGTTCAATTAAAAAAATCTACAAATGTCTCAAATAGTTTTTAATTTATTCTAGTATTAATTTTTAATATTTTAAGTTTTGTTAATTGTCATTTGCTTTTTTAATAAAAAATAAAGTTACCCAGCTAAAAAAATTATATATGGTCCATATATTTTTAATATATGAATGTATATAACTATATATGAATATGTATGAATTCATGTATGGAAATATATGGGATTATACATGGCAAAACTATTATATATGAACTAATATAGGGACTAATATATGAAATGTATTATAACATATGAATAATATATGAAAATTTTATTATGAAGCTCTTCATATGTGGATCCATATATAAACATAAGATTTTATATATGGAGCCATATATCTCACATAAGATCGTTTTTGCAATCAAAAAAGCTTGGAATTTTATCACTGCTGAATTGGAAATCTATTAAAAAATACATACGGTATGCAAAGTTTATATCCGTACCCTCAACGTTTAAAAAAGAAAAACTTTTTGTTCATGTATGATTTTATACATTGTGGCCCCATTTAATATATCAAATAATCAAAAGGATAATTCAGTCGTCACTAATTTTATAGAAAATAACTAAATTCTCTAGATAAGAAACAAAGTTCATATTACTGTATTGAAAACTATATTTAGAGGGATTATTTTTTCTTTTATAATTAATTGCATTAGTTTTTAATCTGATTTCTTAAGCTAAATATTATGTACGAATATGATTTATGTGTTTTTTAAATAATTGATTCACCTTTTGATGAATGAAATGACTTTTATTCGTTTTGAATTATTTGTCCAAACAAATGTTTCATTAAATACAACCTCTCTCTCAAGTCAAAAAAAATTTAATTTTAATAATTTAATTTATTGCACAGCAGTGCCTTTTGTGAATCAAGAGTGTATGAATATGAATTTTGCACATACATGTATAAAAATGTATGAATATATATAATCATATATGCCCATATACCCTCATTTTGCGGATTCGAACCATATATGGGATATCATATATGCTCCATACATATTTTTTTACCTGGGTAGTTGAATTTAAAATGTATATGAAAAACATCAACATTGGTGACCCCGACGGAAAAAATGCCAACATCAGATGAATTTGGATCCGCTTTACATTGTTAAACGACTTCGTCATCTTTTAGGAAACGTTACTCTTTATGATAAGAAACCATCAACCCTATTAAGAGAGATGCGCTCATTAGCTTCTGGAAAAATATCTAAAGATTTACTGAAAACGTTGTAGATGAAACGTTTCCAAACTAAACAAATGCCATATTGTCGGTTAGTAATGATACTATTGATAAGCTCTGTATTATAGCTTATAAAATCCATGGCTAGTCCGACGCCGTGAATGCAGTCAACACAGACGATGACAATAGAATCTCTAAAATAGAAAAGAAAATGGCTGAAGTCACAAATAGATGCTTTATCGACTTTTAATCATCGCCGTTCTAGAAGTGCATCAAGAAGTTTATCCTGTAATAGATCTCATTCTTCTTCTTCTACAACATTATGCTGGTATCATCGTAAGTTTGGCTCTCGCGCAACCAAATGTCTTGTTCCATGTTCCTTCAAATTTTTGGAAAACTCTTAGGCACTTCATCAACGGTGACGGGTGAAGGTGGCCAACAAATAAGTCGCCTGTTCGTTCAAGATGCTGAGTCGAAGTACAGGTACCTTATTGACACCGGAGGAGACATATCTGTTTACCCGGCCACAGAAGAAGAAGAGTCGAAATCTCCCACTACATTTGTTCTTTTTCCTGCTGCTAACAATACAAAAATTCGAACGTATGGCAAAAAAGTTATTGATTGCAAGCTTGGACTACGACGCAGATTTCTCTGGTCATTCATTGTCGCTGACGTTACACGCCCAATATTAGGATCACATTTTCTCGGAAACTATGGACTCCTAGTCGATATCAAAAATAACTGCTTAGTAGATTCTCTAACAAACATTAAGACGTTTGGTAAAACATTCGGTGATGCATGAAATTGAAACTAACGGTTCTAAGGTAAATTCAAGTCCACGAAGATTGTCGCAAAAAAACTTAAGCAAGAATTTGAATGTATGGTCAATTTAGGTATTTGTCACCCACTAAAAAGCTGTTGGTCAAGTCTTCTCCACATAGTACATAAGGGAAATGACATGTGAAGACCCTGCTTCTGAACAAAATTACTGTTTCTGACCGTTACCCCTTGCCACACATCCACGATTATTCATACATGATTGCCGGCAAAAAGGTATTTTCAAAAATTGATTTGGTTAAAGCATATTTAAAGATACCAGTAGCAGAGGTTGACATTCCCAAGGCTGCGATCATTACTCCATTCGGTTTGTTTGAATTTACTCGAATGACATTTGGTTTGTGTAATGCTGCGCAGACGTTTATTAACGACGTTTTTTTCTTCTGTTTTGCTTATATCGATAACATTCTTGTAGCATCCAACAATGATGAAGAGCACAAGAATCACCTACGTCAAATATTTTCGAAGTTACGTGAGTACGGAGTAACACTAAATAGCGAAAAATGTGAGTTTGGTAAGCCTGAATTGAAATTTTTAGGATAATTAATTTCTCAAGATGTACTCAGACCGAACCCAGAACGTGTAGCGGCAATACAAAAATATACGTTGCCGAAAACTGTTAAGGATTTAAATAGGTTTCTGGGACCTTTAAATGTTTATTGACGTTTTATACCTAAAGCAGCTAGTACTCAAGCAACTTTGATTCTCTTAAAGCCGGCCAGAAGAAAAATGATAAGAGATTGGTGGTGTGGACTCCTGAATTACGTGCCGTTTTTGATACATGTAAGGCTCAATTAGCAAATGCTGCTCGCCTTTCGTATAGAACAGATTCTGCAGCAACTTCTTTGTTCGTAGACGCATCAGATGTTGGAATGGTTGTTGTACTTCAACAATATGTTAATGGCACATGGAAGCCCTTAGGATTTTATTAAAAAAAACTCTCAAGTACACAGAGAAGATATAGCGCATATGACCGTGAACTGCTTGCTGCATATTCTGGTATTCATTTTTTTTAAATATTCTTGAATGATGTCAGGTTTGCATCTATACAGACCATAAGCCACTGATTTTCAAATTCAAATCAACGCTCAGAAAAGGCATCACCACGTCAACTACGGCATCTCGAATATATTGGTCAATATACAGTAGATATTCGTCATGTATACGGTAAAAACAATATACCTGCCGATGTTTTATCTCGTTTAGATGTCATTTCAATGCCATCCTCACTCAATGATGAACTTTAAGCACAAGAACAAGTAAAAAACGCTGCGTTAGAATCAGTTCAAAAATCGTCTTCATCAGCGTTAGTATTTAAATTATTTCAAATGCCAAATACTAATGTCAAAGTCATTTGCGATATATCAACCAGCAAAATTACACCCTTCTGTTGTGAATCATTTTTTAACAGCCCTCGTACCCATGCATTGCTTTAATTTGTTGACGCAGCAGTAGCCAGTTTATTCACTTGGTTTCTTTGCGCTGACAAATTGTGCAATATCGATAATTGGGTCAAAAACTAAATAATATTTATGAAATAAGTTATTTTCTAGTTAGCATAAGAAAAAATTGTAAGTAAAATATTGTAGAAATATATCAAAGTTTATTTTGTATAAATAGCTTATTGAAAATAAAAGTGAGGCAGTCAGTTTGCAGCGACAATTGTAAGCGTTTTAACTATAATAAAGAATACCTGCGATTCCCAAGGGACCCTCCAAGTTATAAATAAAAAATACACTATAACATAATTTAGCGCAGCCGGTTAAGCTTTGCATGCTGTTATTCCGCTTGTTTCTGGCTTGGAAAGTTTCTGTTGGTACAGCTTTTATAGCTCGCCTTAGAAGCAGTAAAAAGCAAGTGCAGTCGTTTTAGTGGCCGCAAATTTATCCTTGCTACCATACAATTTCGTCTGTTTCTCACTTGGAAAGTCTATGTTGGTACAGCTCGCTTTAGAGGCAGTGAAAAGAAAGTGCATTCGACTTTCGACTTCGATCATTATGACCATTATAAAATAACAAAAATAAATGTATTTCTTAATTTAAAAAAAAACCTTGCACTGTAGAAATTGTTTTTGTTTGTGTATTTATAAATTTTTCTGTCACGAAAAACTACAAGTCCGGGTTTGGTCAAATTGTAAGGATGGTAAGTATAAATTTAATTAAATGGACAGTCCACAAAAACAAAACATTAATGTCTGTAGTCTTCAAGTGCATGTATGGTCGGAATTGAAAGCCTTTAATTCTAACAGAACATTCCTAGATACTCATAAAGAAATTGTAAGGAATAACAAATTTACTAAGTTATAAGAAGTAGGGTATATACTTGGAGTGATAAGTGAATTAAATGGAAATAAATCAAATGAACTCGGAAAACGTATCAAAGAGTTAGAAAAGTCGAGATTAGGTTTGGATAAATTTAGCAAAAAAACTATAAAGTGATATAGATTTAACAAATGAGTTGTTAGAACAACAGGTAAAAGAGTACGAAGAACTAAGATTACAGTTACGACAGAAAGGACTGAGTGAGGAGGAGATTGAAAAACTCTTTCAAAATTAAAACACTTGATTAGCGAGAAGGACAACTCAATACAAAGATTATTTGCCAGAAAAATCCACAGCCACGGACTTATCACGTAGTACCCAAGGACTTCCATCAGTAATAATTCATGCCCAACAAGAAATCATAGAACAAGAAGACACGAATACAACAGAACATAATACAAATTTTCGCAAGGAGGAAGAAAGAAATAGATTATTGAATAAAGTGAAAAATTTATTTACTATCAAACACAAGAAAAACTGTTAACAGAGGATACACAACAGATAATTTAAAACGAAAACTACCAGATTTGGCAGAATACGAGAAGGAATTTAAAGAGCTGAGGCTAAAAGAAGTTCAGCTCAAAAAAGAATTTGATAAATACCTACAAGAAGCTCGGAATTCATCCCCTACAACCACTGAAGATACTATAGATTGCCTGAAACTGCGATTAATGGCACCAAGCGTTCCAATAGCACCACAAACATTCGGCACCATAGACGCTTTGTCTGATTCAATAAAAAAGGTTTATTTGAAGATGAAAACCTTAGATCAAATAAGAGAACTCATAGTTTCGTGCAAGCAAGAAAATCAGCAGTCAGCAAGCAGATTTGGTAATCGACTTGAAACTTTACTAAATGAAGCCGTTAGTTTAGTAACAAATGAATGGAGCGAAGAACGTAGCAGAAAAACGAAACTGGAAGCCTTCAAAAGAATAGCAGTAAGAAGCTTTATCAAAGGTCTTAGGAACCAGGCATTAAGGACTAGGTTTATTGGCCAAGAAAGCGAAGGCTTACAGAAACTTACTCAAATAGTAGAGAAAGCTCAGCAACTTTTTGGAGAAAACCCCATCACAATAGATACTATACCCGGACTACTCAATGCAGTTTCTGCAAGCAACAAGGTCACAACAGAACGAATTGTAAACAGAATCTTAACACACCATATTGCAATAAATTTGGAGAATATGGGCATGAAATTTGGTCAGCATGTGAATCAAACCGAGACACTAGAGTTGACAAGTGTGATTACTGAAACAATAAGAGACATAAGGAAGTAGAATGCAGAAAACGTTTAAGAGCATTATTCTGTAGGATATGCAGAATGTCTGGACAATCTGAAAATCAGTTCTGTAGAAAACCACAGCAAAGATATTCAAACAACTCAAACACAAGGGTGAACACAAACTGGCAGCCACCTATCGGTAATTACTTTAGAAGTAATGACAATGACCAAAGACAACAATACAATAGCACGCAAAGTGGTCAACAGTCTACAACCCAAAGGTCCACCAATGCCAACATGAATCAAGTATACCATGGCCGTGGGAGAAATGAGCCACCAAAATGCTATAATAGCAATGAAACGGGACATCTAAGAACTAACTGCCCAGCACGAAATTCGGGAAACTCGCGGTGGCCCAGCCAAAACTAATGAACTGGAATGCCAAAAATTCATGGACACACGAAAAAATTGAAATGAAATCAGCAAACAAAGGTTTATTATCCTTAAACCAAGTGAGGGTAGAAATTAAAGACTGGCAAGAAGCTTTCGCACCACACGTGGAGATAGACTCAAGCAATCAAAAGGACTTGTCAAGCGCATTTGGAGGAAATACTACAACGAAAAGACCTATAACTGCACAACATGCATGCATAAAAACACTTGCAGTACAGATGCATGTAGCACCAGAAGGCAGTCGACTTCCAGAAGATGGATTACTCGGTAGAAATGTAACAATGAAACAGGACTGTAAATAAATTAGAAATTTGGCCAGGGGCTTTTGTGGGTGGAACTCTAACAACGGTCAAGGAGGGCACCGCATTTGTGCCCATTTTAAACACCAATGATTCTACAATAAATTTCAATAAAAAAATAGGTTTGAGTTATGAGAACCCGAATAACTACACACTAGAAGCGGCATCAGTTATAAATACAATAGGAACTACAGACAGGGATGTAAGAACTAATTTACTTATTAAAACAATACCCTTGAGCTCAGATTTGAACCTGGAAATGCGGGTTTCGATCGAAAATATTTTGAAATCGTACGACGATGTGTTTCAACTACCAGGAGACAGTCTAACGTACGTACGTGTACTTAAAAACAAAATACCAACTGATTCCTGTCAACCCCCAATAAATACTAAATAGTATAGTCTACCTGAGGTTCATCGAAATGACATTAATAGCCAAGTAGGCCAGATGATCAAAGACGGAATCATATCTCCAAGCACTTCTATTTGGAATTCACCAATTCTTCTAGTACCCAAAAAGGTGGGAATAGATGGAAAGAAAAAATGGCGTTTGGAGGTCGACTTCAGGAAATTGAATGACAATACTATAAAACAAGTTATTCCCATTGATGATTGAAGAGATCTTGGACCAGCTGGGATACAGCATATAGTTTTCGACACTCGATCTAGCAAGCGGGTACCATTTATTTTTAATGGACCCAAGTGATAGACAGAAAATGGCATTCAGTACGAATTTGGGCCGTTTCGAGTTCAATCGTATGCCTTTTGGGTTAACAGGAGCACCAACCACTTTCCAGAGAATCATGAATTCAATATTAACCGGTCTACAGGGTATCGACTGTCTTGTATATTTGGACGATATAGTAATATACGGAAGAAATTTATAGGACCATCAGATGCGATTAAAACGTGTACTAGATGTCTTAAGAAGGTATAACCTCAACTTACATCCCGAAAAGTGTAATTTTATTCAAAGGGAGGTAGTTTATCTGGGCCACCAATGTTCAGAAAAGGGAGTATTACCATGTGTAGGTTAATTATTTAGGTGGTTTAATAGTGGTAAGCCCCCAGAATGTAGAAAAAAACAGACCTGAACACGATAAGAGAAAAAACGTGTGACACGAAACAAAAAAAGACATTCAGCAAAACACAGTAGAAGTTATGAAAGAAGGAACAGAACAGAACACAAAACAACAACAGATATAGAGTACAGAAAACAGAAACAAGCAAACTCTTCCAAACTGAATATAATAAAAAGGAAAGGCAACAGATAGAGGAAAGCCAGTAGACAAAATACGTATAAGATGTAAATGAAAACTCTAAAACCAAAACAACTAAAGACAGTAGATAATCAGGAATAGTTCAAAATTAGTTTAAAAAAAATAAAAAAAAATACCTATCACTTTATTTCCAACCTTAGTGAACCTTGGCTCGAAACCAAATGTTCAAGGCGAAATAGAAGTGCAAGGCAATATAACATTAATAATGACGAAAATGAAAAATAAGATACAAAAAATACACATGCAGGCACACCTAAGAAGAATAGAGAATAAAATAAGAATATAAATAAATAAGGAGGATATTCAAGCTCCAAGGAAGACCTGTCACTCCATTTCCAACCTTAGTGAACTTTGGCTCGATACCAAGTATTCAAGGCAAGATGGAAGTACAAGGTGATATAACAATAATAACAAGAAAGAAGAAAATTAAGATATAAATAACACATATGCAGGTGCATATAAGAGAAAAAAGGAAATATAAAGTAGATTAAGTAAAATCATGATCACAAGTTTAACGATATGGTAGTGTATGTAAAGATATGACAAAGGTAGTCTACCTATTATACATACATACTTACATTAATATAATAATAATAAAACTATTAACAGCAAAGGAAGAGATATGCAAACACTGTAGGAATATGAAACTATTTTTTTTTTAAATAAACAGACAAGTTGTATGTTAGTGTTTGGTAATATGTTATTGATTGTCTTATATTACAGAAAAAGAGGTCACAGTGATTTAAATGCATCCATTAAACTTTCATTCACTGATTGTCTTGCATTATTATAAAATAAAGGCTTAAATAATTTTCATAGAGAACATTAAACTTTCATGGCTTCATATTTGAAATTTAATTTAATATTTTTGTTTTGTTTTGTTTTATTGTCTTTCGTCATATTAAAAAGTAGAACATTATTTTGCAACTACAACAAAATTACAAGCTCTAAGAAAAAGAAAAATAAGACAAAAATAAACCAAAACATTACACACTTGCTGAGTAATCATCAGTACAAACATACATACATATGTATATTGAATTTAATTTTTTTTTATCAAAATAATATATATGTAATTTTTATTAAGTAATTTGAGATTTCAAGGTTGGTAAAATCTTAGGCTAGGTCAGTAAATTTTACAGTGTAACAGGGCAATTACGAAAATAGTTTAATGATGCAAATGCCATTAACTTTTTTGGAAAAAGGGGAAATTATAAATACGTATATATATATATGCATATGTGTATGTATTATAAATATATATATATATAACAATTTAAATATTTCTATTATTATTAAAAAATATAATAATAATTGAATTTTCATCTATAAAAAATTTAATAATACCAATTAATTTTTTTCCACTCAGTTAATACAATTAAAAATTTAATCAATTAAAGGCTTGATTGGAAACATTATTAATACTTTTTTCTGTATTAGATTTTACGTAAGCATATTGGTAAAATTTTATTATATTTTTTAATTTAGAGTTTAATCTACAATTGACTGAAAACATTAATTGATGAATACTTTCTTTTGTATTAGATTTTATGTAAACATATGATTGGTACAATTTTACTCCATTTTTTGTTAAATTTATTTTGAATTTAATTTGCAAGTTTTGAAATGAATCAAAAGGAAATTTGTATTGTAAGCTAAAAGTCAATTTATAATTGAATATGAATTTTTGTAAGAGCATATACATACAAACATTAAAAGCCTGTTTGTAGAACGCGACAAGGGCGACTCACGACGAGCCGTTTCATGGACGACTACGTAATGAAAAGCGTTTGTACAACGCGACTGGACTTGCAGCTTACGTTAATTCGCCTATATATCCCACCCTGTGGCAAAACATTATGTTGCCAACATGTCCAAAAATTGTTTTCAGTTAACTTTTTTAATAGAAAATTATAAATTCAACTTGAATAAACGGTAACCCTATTCTTGTGTTGAAAAAACACAATTGACAATTGACATATTTGTACATATTTTATTATTATTTTGTTGTAAAAAATCAATTGTTCTTAAAAATTTCTGCTGTTATTTGAAGAAAAAAATTATGATATTTATTAAACTATGTGAAATTCATGTGAGTGTATTTTCAGTATTTATTCATTTTGGTGCACTTTTTTTGAACACGATTATAATTTTTCATTCGCCCATCTTGACATTTATAATGAACGAAACCGTGTTACACAAACCCAAATAAATTGAGAGTTGTTACGTTTTTTAATTAAAATCGTCAACAGTCGCGATCTAAAAACCTAAAAAAGAAAAATGCTAACATCTTAGCGATTATTATCGACGAGTCGTGTTCTACAAACAGGCTGTAACAATAACAAAACTAGTAGAGCTATAACAAAGTTAAACATTATCTCATAAATAAGTTTTTTTAAAGCAAGTAATCTGAAAGAAAGAACACCAACAATAATCACAAACGCGTTAATAATATTCTACTTTTATTTTTTAAATTAAAATTGCAGGTTCAGAAAAGAAAAGTACATGGAAAAATGTAGGTCATACTAGATGTGTTTGAGTACCCTTCCAATAACAATTATTCAGTAAGCTTGGACTAATTGGTTAACATTTGAAATTAAACAAAAGTGCACACATTGTCACAGTTATCAAGTATTCAAGTACATCTCTTGATTATCAGGAATACAAATCATATTCTTGCGCCAGTGAAATTTTAGTTCTTAGGATTACATTAATAGTAAATTGAAATATATAAACAATTGCGTATAAAAAGAAAAAAGTCTATTTGGTATTTGAAACATGAAAACACAAATTAAATTTATTGTATACCAAGATAAGTGCAACCGCGGATCAACTACAACCCCCAGAACAAGAAGATTGGCATACATGCAGTGAAGACAACAAAGATAACAACAACAAAAACAAATGCAATAATCGTCTAATTTTGACCACACAAGGCGTATAGTCTCCTGCCACCATTAGTTAAGTAATATCTGAAGCTACAACTTTACCCCAGCAACAACAAGAACCAACAACCACTTGAATTTCCAACAGGCAAATCAGAAGGAAAATCTACAACATACACCACAAAACAACAGCTTAAACATCAAGTAATACTTTTATTTAACGGGTAAGCTGAATTACTGACGTCATAACAGGACTCCCAATAATCTGCTCGATCATATTATTCCGGGAAGTCAAATCCCAGGAACACTGCAAACAAATCTTTGTATAGATTACAACTCTACGAAATCAACTACAGAAAATTGACATTCGTCTATCCGTCCATATTAAGTGGGACGATGCTAGTTCCGTTGCTGTCATCCATACTGGCCACGTTTTGAGTACACCCTAATTAATAAATAACTCGGTGTTGCAGTTTGCAACGGTGGGTCTGATTTTACTGGTTGGAATAGTAACTAGCGAAAAGGGACTGTATATCGAAGAATTACATTCACATGAAAGTTACGTTGAAATAAGTTTGGGTCAAACCAGTATAGTATGCAGGTATGACTATATCATACATACGGTTAATTTACCCGAAATTGGAAAAATGATAGAACAGCTTAACGGTACGCTGGATTTATTTGATGAATCAACGTACAAAACCTTAGCCATGCATGAAACTGCCGATTTAGAGAAGATTTTATATACCCTTCAACCACAAAGATCCAAACAAGGTTTAATTAGTGCAGGAGGTTCGTTATTGAAATTCGTATGGGGAGCTACGGATGATGAAGACAGGCAAAACATAGAACCCCATCAGCAAGCAATGGTTGAAAATAACCACAAATTGATCGAAACGGTAAATCAGCATGTATTGATTAACAGTAATCTTAACAAATCAATGGCAACACAAAAAAAACAAAAAATGGTTAAGGAAAGCTTAGAAGCTGTATCAGAGCTTGGAAGGAAGATAATTAACGACTGGTTAACTGTAGCACAACTTATCTAAATTCAAGTCCTAAAAAACAAATTACAAGTTATACAACAGACTGTCGCTTCCGCTAAGCAAGGAATCATATCCCCCGCTTTACTAACTCAACGAGAAGTCGAAGTTTTTCACATCGACTTCAACAAACTGCAGGATCTAAGAAAGAGGTTGGTGCAGTGGGTAAACAATAATTTAAGTTTGGTTATAAAAGTACCATCAACCACGGTAGGAACAAAAAAAAATAATTGTACCAATTCCCAACCAAAAACTCAACGAGATAGTAAGTGATCCAGAATTGATTGTAGAAGTCAACAACACCTTCTATAGCTGGGAAGAAGGAAAATCCATTTTTGACCTTAAGCCTAAAAAAAATAGTGTTATCAGGAAGAGGTGTATGGTAAAAACTGAGACAACGGAAACAATAATTGAAATAAACAGCAACCAGATAGTACTAATTAATTTTAAAAACCACACTTTAACAAGCAAGAGTGTCCCTGCATAAAGAAGAAAATAACTGAATACTTAACGGTGCCACAAATTTCAACACATAAGAATGTCAACCTAACTTAGATGTCCAGAATCAGAACATCAACAGAAAAAATGTGCATTTTTTTTCGCCAAAGTGGGAGGTATGTTGTGAGTCGAAGGCACTTACTTATGTATTTCATAGAATAGATCACCTACATATCACTTACTTAAATATTTTATATTATATAGAATAAGACAAAGCATTTTGAACCAATTACTATACTTGGAAAACATCTGTATCTAGATGTTTTCTTCCGCCAAGGGGGAGGGATGTTGTGAATCATTTTTAAACAGCCCTCGTACCCATGCATTGCACTAATTTGTTGATGCAGCAGTAGCCAGTTCATTCACTTGGTTTCTTTGCGCTCACAAATTGTGAAATATCGATATGTTGTAATTGGGTCAAAAGCTAAATAATATTTGTCAAATAAGTTATTGTCTACTTAGCATAAGAAAAAGAATTGTAAGTAAAATATTGTAGAAATATTTTAAAGTATATTTTGTATAAATAGCATATAGAAAATAGAAGTGAGGCAGTCAGTTTGCCGTGACAGTTGTAAGCGCTTTAACTATAATAAAGAATACCTGCGATTCCCAAGGGACCCTCCAGGTTATAAATATAAAAAAACTATAACACTTCATAACTGAAGGTTTTCGTAAAACCGTTTTTGACATGATTCACAATATGTCTCATCCTGGCTCAAAATCATCAATAAAGTAAATTTCCGATAGATTCGTCTGACCAAATATGCGTAAAGATATTTCAACTTGGTCGAAATCTTGAAACAAGTGTCAACAATACAAAGTTCAACGTCATAGTAAAAGTCCAATCGGAGAATTTCTTGTTTCCGATGAAAGATTTAAAATTGTCAGTATAGATATAATTGGACCTTTTCCTCTGTCAGGTGAATATCGATACTGTCTGAAATGCATTTATAGATTTACACGTTGGCCAGAGGCAATACCTCTGAGTGATATCACATCTGAATCAGTCGCTAAAGCATTTCTCAATAGATGTATATCAAGATTTGGTCTGCCTATGCAAGTTGTTACTGATCAAGGTCACCAGTTCGAGTCCTCGCTGTTTCGAGAGTTTTCTAAGCTTTTAGGAATTCGTGTACAACATACTACACCCTATCAGCCTCAGCCAAATGGACAGGTTGAAAGATGGCATCGAACGCTTAAAGCAGCAATTATGTGTCATTCAAAATCTCGTTGGTCAGATTTTTTACCAATTGTAATGTTAGGATGAAGGACATCCATCAACCATGATTTGAAAGTGTTTCCTGCTGGATCAGTGTATGGTATGGAACTGACATTGCCAGGAGAATTTTTTGTTAATACAAAAATAAAAAATATTAATTGTGAATGGGAAATGTTAAAGCAGAAAAGGTCGCAAGACACGGTCATACAAATGTGCACGTAGCCAAAAATTTGCATGAATCCGAGTAGTATAAATGTAGGGATACTGCCTCAATGTATTTTTTCCATAAGGATCATATAAATGTAGGGATACTGGCTCAATGTATTTTTTCCATAAGGATCATTCTAATTAGTATATATGTGCATTCCAATACATGTATTTTTCCTATAAGGAAGGATATTCCAATACATGTATTTTCTCTATAAGGAAAGATATTCTAATACATACATATATTCCTACAACAAAGTTAACATCAAATGAGAATATATTTTTCTCATAAAAGTTTAACGAAGACATTTTTGTAAATGGAACTATTCGAATGAGATTCTCATTTGAGTAATTATATAAAATAAGAGTTCGATTGACTCAAAAATATGTATATAAAAGACCAATTATAATTTAGTTTTAGTTATTGTTATTCAAAGATCCTTGAAATTACGTTCAACAACAATGGTAAGAATGAAGTTTAACATAACATTAGAATTTTTTTATTTATTATATGAAAGTTTAAGAAATACATATAAAATTTAACTAATTTTTGTTTGTTTTTAGATCTATCAACAAATAATTAACATTGCGCAAGGAATAAAATCAGAATACACAAAAATTTATGATATTCCCTTAAATGAACCTTACAAGATTTTAAATTTTTAATGGAAGGTTACACATTGTTATTCCATAAGGAAGGATATTCCAATACATGTATTTTTCCATAAGACATGCGTATGCACGCTTTTGCATGCTTTTTCATGCCACATCATCTAGATGTATTTTGCTTTACTCTAATTTTCATTTTAAGAAAAAAAAGGATAGGACATTTAAAAATTTAATGAAAGCTAATTTAAAAATTTAATGAAAGGTAAACATGCACATGCAAGACACATGGTATTAAGTATTAAAGTATTAAGAACGAGAGACATGCGTATGCATGCTTTTTGCGTGTGGATTTACGTGGGTGCGTTGGTTAAATTTACATTTTATTTGTTTTGAGAAAAAGTGTATGCGAAAAAAACTCATCACAAAAAATATCTTTCTCTGAAGGACAGGCAAATCGTTCTGTTTCATTGTTTAAACTTAACAATTTACAAGATCATAAATGTAGATGAATATGAGAATTTTCCGATCAAAGATAATTTTCTATAAATGAATGTATGCATATATTGTGAGCAGAAAAAAAGTATAAAATAAAACATTTTTCTAAACAAAATTCTAGTCTTGTGACAGCATTCAAAAAAAAAAACTAAATACTTCAAAATGAATAGTAACAAATTATATTGTGAAATATGTCAAATAGTTACTTTATCAAACAGTTCAAACAAGAAACGCCATTATTTGAATCAACATGGAATAAAATTAAAAACTAAAAAATTTTGGGATACTCCTTTATATAGGAGAATAATTTAAAAAAATAAGGAGTTTAGAGAATTTGAACCATCAACGTCAACATCTATCGAAGCGACAACACCAACTACACTTATAGCTACTAAAGCCGCATCATCTACTATAGAAGTCGCAATATCAACATCAAATATATCATCAATTACAGAAACATCAACACCAACAACAGACCAGAGGTATCATCATCTCTTAGAAGGCGATGAAGATGCATTTTTAAGCATCAAAGATCCCATTAATATTAGGGAGGTAATAGTTTTACCACCGTTGGATATAGCATCATATTTATTGCTATATGATGGGCAGGATGATATACTTTTAGAAGTTTTAAGAAGGATTGAAAATACGGGTTAAGAGAATCTTGTAAAATATTTTTCTTATTTTTTATTATTAAATAAATTACAGTTTTTACATTTACTGACATTATATATATTATAATAGAATTTCATTAGTTTTTTTGCTTCTTCCTCTATTCGCATATTTTGTCTTCTTTTATATGAACATGAACAAGTGTCGGGTCCACAAGTTTCATTCTCTTTAGACCATGAATTTTATTTGTTCTGAGAAAAAAGGTACACGAAAAAAAAACTCTTCACAAAAAATATCTTTCTATGAAGGACAAACAAATATTTTTCCTTTATTGCTTAATCTCACTAATTTACAAGATGCGTGTAGATTTACGTGTGTGCGTTGCTGAAATTTACATTTTATTTGTTCTGAGAAAAAGGGTACACGAAGATGAATATATGCATATATTGTGTGCACAAAAAAAAGTATAAAATAAAACATTTTTCTGAACAAAATTCTAGTCTTGTGACATTATTCAAAAACGAAGTGTTGTGTGAAAAAACTAAAATAATATTTAAAACTGTTAAATTATATGAATATTATTTTTGCAGTGATAAGTGTATTCATTAAAAATAAATAATTTTCTTTAAAATTAACAACGAAAAATAAGAAGACTTTCAACAATTTTAAATTAAATAAAAATTATTTTACCAGTGATAAGTTCAATTCCCAAAACTTTAAATTTTATAAAAATGGAAAACTTATATAGTTGTATTGAATGTGGAAAATTTTTCAGTAAAAAAAAATTTATTTGAACATGAAAAAACCCATGCTGGATCATCGAAACATGTAGCAGAACTCCCTATTCCTCAAAACGGTGTTAAGAGACTACATAGCGCATTCAAGTCTAGAATACAAACATTGCTATTTGAAAACAGTGATGATGGATGTCTCTTTCCTGAGGAATTTTTGAATAAGGCTTGGTTAGCTTTAAAACCCGAAATTAATTTGTGGTTGAAAATATATAAAGCTATGAAAATTAATATTGAGCTATCGGGATTATACGCCAAGCTTTCTACAGAAGATATGGAAAATACTCCATTAGAGATTAAAACATTTCAAACGAAAATGGAATCAATTTTTAATGAAAATACCCTTAATGAAGTCTTTACCCATAAAATAAAAGAAGTTATAAATAAAATGGAGTTCCAGGAAAGAGACAGTGGATGGACGTTAGTTCAAATTATAAAATTGGATACAAACCTTAATAAATATCAACCATTGAAAGGTTCTACATATTTTCCACTACCACAGAAGCTGAGCAGTAGAAAAGCTTGTGTAAATGTGCAGAACAATGACGAATTTTGTTTTAAATGGGCTGTAGTTTCCTCAATATATAATTTTAACAAAAATGCGAATCGTATATCATCATATCCAGTCAACATAAATTTAACCCAAATAAATACACATAGAGGACTCTTGAATTTTGAAGGTTTATGCTTCCCTCTACAGATAAAAGATGTAGAGCTGTTTGAAATGCTTAACGAATGGATAAGTATAAATGTTTTCGGATATGATGAGGAACATAATATTATTATCGGACCATATTATAAAACAAACGAGGTTAAATTACATCATATCAATCTTCTCTTTCTTCAAAAGGAAATTAGCTCAACAACAACAGGCCATTATGTGTGGATAAAAAATATTTCAAGGTAATATAAAACATAACTTTTTTTATAAATTCCTTCAATTGATTATTTTGTTTGTTATAATATATTGTATAGATTAATTAGGAACCAAACCAGCAAGTTTAAGGGGAGAAATTATCTATGCAACTTTTGTTTGCAGCACTTTACAAAGGAGGACAGATTAACAAAACACATGTCAGAATGTAGAAAGCGGGTAGTATATCTTCCAAATGAAGATAAGGTAATTTTACAATTTAAAGATCATGAGAAAGCAATGAATGTACCATTTGTTATTTATGCGGATTCTGAATGCATATTTCAGAATTTTGAAACATGCATTCCAAATCCAAATAAATCATCAACAACATTGATAAACAAACATATCCCATATGCTTTCTCATATTATTTAAAATGTAGTTATGATAAGAATTAAGATAAGTTTAAGTATTTTAAGGGGGAAGATTCACCCAAAGAATTTATAAGTGAACTAGTGAAGGATGTAGTCTTCTTATATGCAAATTATTTAAAAGATGTAAAACCAATGATGCCTTTGAATGAAGACGAAGAATTACACTTTAGGAAGTCTACTATTTGTCATATTTGCTTAAAACCTATTGTTAATGAAGATAAAGTTAAAGACCATTGTCATTTAAGTGGGAAATATAGAGGACCTGCACATCAAAAATGTAATTTAAATTTCAAAGTTCCACGTTTTATTCCTGTTGTATTTCATAATCTTTCTTCGTATGATTCACATTTGTTTATAAAGGAACTTAATCATATTAATAATGGTTCAATAAATATTCTCCCATTAAATAAGGAATTGTACATATCAATTTCAAAAATTATCAGTATAGATAATATCAATATTGAAATTAGATTTTTAGACTCATACAGATTTATGCAGTCAAGTTTAGACTCATTAGCACATAATTTATCAAGAACTGATTTTACTACATTAAAGTCAAGTTTTGAAGATGAAAAGCAATTTTCTTTACTAATGAGAATAGGAGTTTTTCCATATAATTATTTAAATTCAGTTGACAAACTTAAAGAACGGAATTTACCAACGAGGGAACAATTTTTCAATATACTTACAGAGACAGCATGTTCAGTAGACGATTACAACCATGCCAAGGAAGTGTGGAATGCTTTTAATTGTGAGACACTAGAAGATTATCTAATGCTTTACCTCAAAACTGATGTTTTACTTCTGACAGACGTTTTGAGAATTTCAGACTATTATGTAAAAACATATATAAATTAGATCCATGCCATTATTATACAGCGCCAGGGCTTTCATGGGACGCAATGCTTAAAATTACGAAAATAAAATTACAACTTTTGACTGATATTGACATGATTACATTCATCCAAAAGGGAATAAGAGGAGGAATCGTTCAAAAGCTAATAATAAATATATGACAGATTTCAACAATAAGCTTCCATCTAAGTATCTTATGTATTTAGATGCAAATAATTTATATGGGTGGGCTATGTCACAATATTTACCAGAAAGTGGATTTGAATGGGTTAGTGATATTGGCGGTTTCTCCTTACATTCCATTCCCGACGATTCATCTGTTGGATATATTCTAAAAGTGGATTTGACATATCCAACAGAGATTCATGATCGTCATAACTTCTTACCATTTTGTTGCGAAAACAAAGTACCTCCAATGGCTAAAGATTCAAAGCTTATATTGGATTTGACTAACAAAACTAAATATGTTATATATTTTAAAAACTTGCAACAGTGTCTAACACATGGTTTAAAGTTAAACAAAATACATAGAATATTGAAATTTAAGCAGTCCGATTGGTTAAAAAGTTACATATCTCTAAATACATTTCATAGGATGAATGCTAAGAATAAATTTGAACAAAATTTCTTTAAGTTATTAAATAACGCAATATACGGAAAAACAATGGAGAGCCTAGACAAACGGAAAAATATAAAAATTGTTAACTCTTGGGATAATGTTGGGAAAAAGCTTGGAGCTCGAGCTTTAATTGCCAAACCAGAATTCAGATCTTTAAGTATTTTTTATGACAATATGATTGCAATTGAATTAAATAAAACGCATTCTATATATAATAAACCAATATATCTTGGATTTTGTGTTTTAGAGATATCTAAGTGGAAAATGTATAATTTCCATTATGATCATATGCTTCCTAAATATGAATCTAATGTAGAACTTAATTATCTGGATACAGACTCCCTTATTTATACAATCTATACTGATGATTTTTATAGAGATATTTACAATGACATTGATGATAGATTCGATACGTCTGATTATGAAAGTGATAATAAATTTAATATTCCCCAGAAAAATAAAAAAAATTTGGGAATGATGAAGGATGAAAATAATGGAGTCGTCATGAGGAAATTCATTGGTTTAAGATCTAAAATGTATTCTTTTAGTACTGAAGAAGGGAGAGAAATAAAAAAAGCAAAAGGTGTAAAAAATAATTGTTGTGCTAAGTTAAGCTTAAGTGATTATAAAAATTGTTTATACAATAAACAAATTTACTATGCGAATATGTATATATTTAAGTCAAAGCTACATAATCTGTATACTTCCTTAATAAATAAAATATCTTTAAGCTATGTAGATGAGAAAAGATATGTTCGCAAAAATAATGTAGATACCCTTGCTTGGGGACATTATGAAGAACAATTTATGAATGATACTAACGATGATTCTCTAATGGAAATTGATTATATAGATGAACAAAGAATAAATAATTTTAGAGATATACAAAATTTTAAACACAGGTGACCACAATTAAATGTATTAAAGTGTTGTTTTCGTTCATAATTATATTCAATGGGTATCTTTAAATAATTAACAAGTTCAATTGGAGGTTGTAAGTTTCCAAAGCTATCAAAATATTCTTTATAGTTATACCCAGTGAGTTCCAGCACCACGAGAGTTATCTAGATTAACAATACCACATTCTTGAACTAATGGTTTTTTAGGCAAACGATCTCGCATAAACACACCTCTAAAATTTTCGAGTTTTTTACCATATTTTATTAAATCTAGATCAGTTAATGGTCGATTGGGTAGGTTATCTAAAAGTTTTTTGGAATCGGTTTATAATACAGTCCATATCTAGATTTATATGGTTTAAGATATAAGCCTTTTCCCATAGCAATTGATTCCATGTGTCTATTATGCCGAGTAGCCTCGGCTAGTTGTTCTTTTCCATTTTTAATATCATTTACAGCCTTAATAATAGACGATCCACCCGTAGCCAAACCACCAAGTGCGGATAAAGTTGTTAGGATTGGAATTAGTGGAAGAAATCCACCGATTTTGGGCATTGGTATAACTCTCGGTATCACAATATTAGCCCTCTTCTTCCCTTTGAAGTTCGAAGCAATGGATTTTAACGCAATTTTAACAGCAGCCTTTAAATTGTCTGGTTTTTCCTTTCTCAAGAGGTTAAGAGTATTTTTAACAGCTTTTGAAAACAATTTTCTATCACATGTTTTTTTCATTTGACTCTTTTTTTTCTGTGACTTTTTAGATTTATGAATTTTTATGTTGTTCATACCTAATCCGAATTTAAGTTTTGATTTCATAGCGTTTGTTACGAACCAAGCGTTAGCCTATTCTTTGAAATCACTATCTTTAGATTGCACTTGTTGCCAAGCTTTTTCAACTAAAATTGTATCCGCTTTATGTCTCTTATTAATATCGTTTGTTTCTGAATATGTAATATCGTGTTCTCTGCAAGTTGCATCTAATGAATTTATTCCCTTATCACCTCTTGCTAAACGTTTTTCAAGTTTTGTTCCAGGTCCACAAAACTGATAACCAGGTAAATGTAGTTCAACAGGTAATTTGTTTATTAAGTTGTTTACTAATCCACTACCAATATTATACTGATAATCTTTAACTCCCTTTTTATAGTTTATATTCATTTTTTATTAATTATATGCTATGTGTAATGTGATTGACACTATTAACTTAAATGATGAGGTTTCGCTATATAATAAGAAATTTATATCAAAACCAAGTTAGTTATAAAAATGCGATTAGTAAAACAAGCTAAACAAATTGTAGTAAGAAATGCGGATGAAGCACAAGAAAACGAACCGAAAATTAAACATAGTACACTTTTACCAAATTATATATGAGCATTAATTGTAGGTCCTTCAAATTGTGGCAAAACTAATGTTATGATTAGTCTAATAGAGAGCCCCAACGGTTTAAGTTTTAAAAACATTTACATATATTCAAAATCTTTATATCAACCAAAATACTGTTATCTCAAGGAATTGATACACCCAATAAAAGGAATAAATATTTTTACATTTGCGGAAAACGAGAAAGTTATTAGTCCTACAGAAGCGAACTCACATTCTATCATAATATTTGATGATGCTATTTGTGGAAAACAAGACACTATAAGAGATTACTTTTGTATGGGTAGACATAAGAATATAGATTGTTTTTATTTATGTCAAACGTACACAAAAATCCCTAAACATCTTATACGTGATAATGCGAATATGATTATAATATTTAAACAGGATGAAATGAATTTACGACATATATATAATGATCATGTAATTGGTGATATGTCATTTAAAGAATTTACAAATATATGTAGTGAATGTTGGAAAAATAAATATGGCTTTCTTGTTATCAGTAAGGATAATTTGATAAATAAAGGGCGATATAGAAAAGGTTTTGATGAATTCATAGAACTATAAGTAAGCAGATCTTAAGTAGTTGTAATGCAGATTGCATTCAGATATAAAACAGATCATTAGCAGATAAATATCAGTTGCTTAAGCCGATATCAGGCAGATCATTATCAAATATAAAGCAGATTTTAAGCACATATAAATACAATAACTATGGATAATAAATTGTTAAAGGATATTGTTAAGACAAGAGGAGTATTGAAAGCCAAATTAAAAAATCTCAAATTAGACAATATAGAACGAGTTAATATTTTAGAAGATACGTTCAAACCAATAACTAAACCTTTAAATACGATAATTGGAAAAATTAATGAATATCAAACTGATGATATATTGCATGATACATCTAAGTCCATAACCAAACCTTTGAATAAAATAATAAAATAAGATGATGATTATAACTCAGATGATTATCAGTCTAACGATAACATAACAGATCCACAACTTCCACCACTACCATCCGACGACAGTTCAAACAATTTTGATGATGCAATAGATTATAAGCAAGTTACTGAAACTGATTTGAAAAAATATCCATTAGCTGAAAATATAGAATTACTCCTCAATAATAAAACAATAGATAAAATTTATTTAATACTAAACCAAATATTCTAACGAAAGATAGTGGATTCTCGTTAAAGACTATTGATAATCGTAGATCTAGTTATATATACTGGAATGACACAAATGAATTAGTTGACAGATTACGTTTACTTATTTCATCAGAAAGTGTTGGTCATAATAATCACAATAACGAAATAATTTCCATTATTGAAGAACTGAAAGAAGCTGATATAATATATTAAACTAAAAAATGACTTATATAAATAAGTTTGGAGAAACTTCTTTCCGACATAATATAAATGACTCAAAGTTAAAATTATACAAATATAATTTGCAATTGAATAACATAACAAAAGATATGGAAAAACTGGATAATATAATTAAAACTATTAACGAACAACGTGAAGAACTTAAAAACGATTATAATTCTCAATTAAACATTATCAAAAGGGATGTTAAAGTATTACAAGAATTAATTACAAAAGGAATCAATGAAAATGTTGAAGCTATTGAAAAAATAGTGAGGAATCAAATAAGTTATGCAAATGAAGACTTTTCAAAGAATATCGAAGAGAGATTCAATACACTTGAGGATTTTATATTTAAATCGATGAAGAGAAATGATGTATGCATTGAGGTGAAAAAACGAAAACTTGAATTTCCTAAAATTAAAGGATAACAATTTTATATAAATATTTGGCACTCATATCTGAATGCGTAACAGTAAAGAATCTTATTTCAAAATGAACTTAGATAAAAGAGAAATAGTTGATGTACTTCATAAGCAAGCGCGGAAAAATGTTAAAAGAAGACGGGTTATCATAAAAGGAATCGATGATTTATGGCAAGCGGATTTGGTTGAAATGGGCAACTACACAACATATAATAACGGTCACCGTTATCTCTTAACAGTAATAAATTCTTTTTCAAAAAAAGCTTGGGCTATAGCAGTGAAAAATAAAACTGCACTCAACATAACGAACGCCATGAAAAACATTTTCATAAAAAGCAATCGTAAACCAAAAAATTTGCAAACAGATGATGGTAAGGAGTTCTTCAATAATCAGTTTCGACACTTAATGCAATTAAATCAAATCAACCACTATTCAACATATAGTGTTCTGAAAGCATCCATCATAGAAAGATTTAACAGAACTCTTAAAGGAATGATGTGGAAGGAGTTTAGTTATCAAGGAACATATAAATGGTTAAACATATATAAGAACCTTGTAGAGAAATATAATAATACTTACCACAGAACAATAAAAATGTCGCCCAATGAAGTAAATTCATCAAACGAAAAAATGTTATTGGATACAGCTTACAACAATTTAAAAGTATTTACAAAACCAAAGTTCAAAGTGAATGATAAGTAAATATAAACATATATTTAAAAAAGGTTATACACCAAATTGGACTACTGAAGTATTTACGGTTAAAACTATAAAAAATACTAATCCAAATACATATATATTAAAAGATTATCAAGGACATGAAATTAAAGGAGGGTTTTATGAGTCTGAATTAATGAAAACTAGATTTCCTGAAACTTATTTGGTTGAAAAGGTTTTGAAAAGGAAAAGCAAAAAAATTTATGTTAAATGGCTTGGTTTTTCTTCAGAACATAATTCTTGGATTAATATAAATTATGATTAATATTAAAAACTGTGAAAAATTTAATAATTAACTTAATCATTCATGAACCACTAAAATGTCAATTACATTAACTTTAAACGGAGACTCTTCGCATCTTGTCGCAAACTATTTTCCGGCAATTGAACTAAATGAAAATTATGTTTGCGGCTTAATAAGTTTTGATACATATCATTCAATTCCAAATGTAGATGTTGAAAACAATTTATTTCATATTGGAAATCATGAAATAACAGTTCCAGTTGGGTCATATGAATTAACTGATATAGCTGAACTACTAAAAATTAAATATCATGATATGAATCCAACCGGTTCTCTTGATGTACGAGCAAATTATAATACACTACAAACATGTATCAAAAGCACTTCTGATTTAATTTATTTTAATAAAAAATCCTCAATTGGATCATTATTAGGCTTTAGTAGAAAAGTACTAGCACCTGGAATAGAACATTACTCCGATAAAACGATAGATATAACCAAAATTAATACAGTAATCGTTGAATGCAATATTATATGCGGTTAGTATATAAACAACATGTCTACGCATATTTTACATCAGTTTTCGCTTAACGTTAGTCCTGGATATAAAATAACAGAGACTCCAACAACTGTAATATATTTACCTGTAAACTCAAGAACAATAAATAATATAATTTTGAAAGTTGTTGACCAAGACGGAAACTTAATAAACTTTCGCGGCGAAAAAATAACAATACGATTGCATTTAAAGCCTATGAAAGAATGATAATATACAACAAAAGTGATCTATCGAATGATTTAACATTTATTCAATCGCCATCAGCCGAAGACGAAGGTGAAAATTCATCAAATTTTTGCAAAAAGTTAAAAATACAACATTATAAAAATAAGAAACATCGAAAGCCTAAAAAAGCTATAGTTTTAAATAAAACTAATCAGCATTTTTTAAAAAGTTTAGGATTTAAATTAAAATAATAAAATTAATCACGTAGTTACAACAAAGGAAAACAAACAAATGAGTAGTATAATTAATATATTGCAAAAGCCTCAAGTGGATAATTCAATTATCAAGAAGGAGTACCACAATTATACATCATATTTACAGTCATTTAAAAATAATGATGAAATTCGTATATCAATTCAAAATCAAGATTTGTATGTTTTACCAAGTGAAAGTTTTCTATATATCGAAGGTCTTGCAACAAAGGAAGATTCAACAGTTTCTACATCCATATGTCTCTTAAACAATTGTATGGCACACCTATTTGATGAAATTCGTTATGAAATTAATGGTATAGAAATTGATCGCACACGTCATTTGGGTATTGCAACAGAATTAAAAAACTATGTTTCGTTGAATAAATTTGAAAGTGATAGTCCACTAAATGCAGGATGGACACCATTTAACAATGATGGTCTTATACCCGAAAATGGATATATTAATTTTTGTGTACCACTAAAATTACTACTTGGATTTGCCGAAGATTTTCACAAAATAATAGTTAACTCTAAGCATGAATTGATTCTGTTACGATCTAAAGATGATAAGCAAGTTTTTAAATCTCAACTATCAACTGAAAAAACCAAGTTAACAATTTTAAATATAACTTGGAAAGTACCACACATTCAACTTGCTGATGCATACAAATTGCAGATATATAAAACAATAAATAACCGTCATCCATTAAGTATATGTTTTAGAAGTTGGGATATGTATTATTATCCTTCACTTCCAGAAAGTACAACAGTTTTGTGGAATTTTAAGCTAGCTGCTCACAACGAAAGACCACGCTTCCTATTGTTAGGTCTTCGAAATAATGACAACAAGTTTCAACATTGTGATTTAAGTGATGTAAAAGTACATCTTAACTCTGATACATATCCTTATGATGATCTAAATCTTAAGTTTGATAAAAATCGTTTTGCTATTCTATATGACATGTACTTAAAATTTCAACAAAGTTGTTATTCACGCAACACCCAACCATTATTAACACCAGAAAACTTCAAAACTATGGCGCCAATAGCTGTCTTGGATGTTACACATCAAAATGAATTAGTCAAAACTGGACCAATCGATATTAGAATTGAACTGAAGACTTTAAAAAATATATTACCTAATACATCTGCGTATTGTTTAATTATTCATGATAAAATATTTGAATATATTCCACTAACAAACAAAATTAGAAAATTGATATAACTTTATTTTTAGTTAGTTTAAGACACTAATAATTATAGATATACATAAACTAAAAAAGTACTTGTATACAATTTATATAAATGTTAACTGTAATAACATTATTGTTTATTCACAAACATTTGGTCTACATACTCAGTCACACTTATTTGTAAGGATGTTACTCAACGATATATATGAATTTTTAAAAAAATGTTCACACATTGTCTCCAACGAAGATAGATATAAACTGATTAATATTCAATCACATCTCGAAGAAGTAAATAACTTAAAAACTACGAAAAACAAATTTGGAGAGCATTATGAAGATTGTTCATGGTCTAATGAGAAGGAAACTTGCGGACCCGACACTTGTTCATGTTCATATAAAAGAAGACAAAATATGCGAATAGAGGAAGAAGCAAACAAACTAATGAAATTCTATTATAACATATATAATGTCAGTAAATGTAAAAACTGTAATTTTCAAAAAGTTTAGATAATAAAAAATATTTATTTAAGAGAAAAAAAAAACATATTCATTTATTTAATAATAAAAAATAAGAAAAATAGTTTACAAGATTCTCTTAACCCGTATTTTCAATCCTTCTTAAAACTTCTAAAAGTATATCATCCTGCCCATCATATAGCAATAAATATGATGCTATATCCAACGGTGGTAAAACTATTAATGGGCTCTTTGATGCTTAAAAATGCATCTTCATCGCCTTCTAAGAGATGATGATACCTCTGGTCTGTTGTTGGTGTTGATGTTTCTGTAATTGATGATATATTTGATGTTGATATTGCGACTTCTATAGTAGATGATGCGGCTTTAGTAGCTATAAGTGTAGTTGGTGTTGTCGCTTCGATAGATGTTGACGTTGATGGTTCAAATTCTCTAAACTTCTTATTTTTTTTTAATTATTCTCCTATATAAAAGAGTATCCCAAAATTTTTTCGTTTTTAATTTTATTCCATGTTGATTCAAATAATGACGTTTCTTGTTTGAAAAGTTTGAAAAAGTAACTTTTTGACATATTTCACAATATAATTTGTTACTATTCATTTTGAAGTATTTAGTTTTTTTTTTTGAATGCTGTCACAAGACTAGAATTTTGTTTAGAAAAATGTTTTATTTTATACTTTTTTTCTGCTCACAATATATGCATACATTCATTTATAGAAGATTATCTTTGATCGGAAAATTCTCATATTCATCTACATTTATGATCTTGTAAATTGTTAAGTTTAAACAATGAAACAGAACGATTTGCCTGTCCTTCATAGAAAGATATTTTTTGTGATGAGTTTTTTTCGCATACACTTTTTCTCAAAACAAATAAAATGTAAATTTAACCAACGCACCCACGTAAATCCACACGCAAAAAGCATGCATACGCATGTCTCTCGTTCTTAATACTTTAATACTTAATACCATGTGTCTTGCATGTGCATGTTTACCTTTCATTAAATTTTTAAATTAGCTTTCATTAAATTTTTAAATGTCCTATCCTTTTTTTTCTTAAAATGAAAATTAGAGTAAAGCAAAATACATCCAGATGATGTGGCATGAAAAAGCTGCAAAAGCGTGCATACGCATGTCTTATGGAAAAATACATGTATTGGAATATCCTTCCTTATGGAATAACAATGTGTAACCTTCCATTAAAATTTTAAAATCTTGTAAGGTTCATTTAAGGGAATATCATAAATTTTTGTGTATTCTGATTTTATTCCTTGTGCAATGTTAATTATTTGTTGATAGATCTAAAAACAAACAAAAATTAGTTAAATTTTATATGTATTTCTTAAACTTTCATATAATAAATAAAAAAGTTCTAATGTTATGTTAAACTTCATTCTTACCATTGTTGTTGAACGTAATTTCAAGGATCTTTGAATAACAATAACTAAAACTAAATTATAATTGGTCTTTTATATACATATTTTTGAGTCAATCGAACTCTCATTTTATATAATTACTCAAATGAGAATCTCATTCGAATTGTTCCATTTACAAAAATGTCTTCGTTAAACTTTTATGAGAAAAATATATTCTCATTTGATGTTAACTTTGTTGTAGGAATATATGTTTGTATTAGAATATCCTTCCTTATGGAGAAAATACATGTATTGGAATATCCTTCCTTATAGGAAAAATACATGTATTGGAATGCACATATCTACTAATTAGAATGATCCTTATGGAAAAAATACATTGAACCAGTATCCCTACATTTATATGATCCTTATGGAAAAAATACATTGAGCCAGTATCCCTACATTTATATGATCCTTATGGAAAAAATACATTGAGCCAGTATCCCTACATTTATACTACTAATCCGTCTTTGTATTTATTAGAGATGAGACAATTCAACCGCCTCTTCAACCTCCTTATAAAGGTCCCTTTCACGTAATATCAAAAAGTGCAAAGACGTTTGTTGTTGATGTTAATGGTAAGCCAAAAACAATATCCATAGATCGGTTGAAGCCTGCTATAATATTTAAGAACTCCGAAAATGATTTTTTTAAATCCACGCCTACTTCTACATCTGAAATACCACAACGAATTCTTCGATCTTATAAATTCGTACGAATTAATATATGAAGTAATGAGCAGTAATGTGGTGATACTTTGTATATTCACACTTTGAAAATAGTTTTTAATTTATTTTAGTATTAGTTTTTTATATTTTAAGTTTTGTTAATTGTCATTTGTTTTTTTAATAAAAAAGAAAGTTAGTTGAATTTAAAATTTATATAAAAAACATCAACAAATCTTTCTGGTTATGTGTATGTATGTACACTTGTGTGTATAGCTTTTGTTGTTATTGTAGAGAAACGTTGTGCTTCCCTGCAAATAACGCGCGACTATTCCATACACTACTACTACTGACTACTCCTTAAAGGACAATAGTTAATCCAAATGTATGGCTAAAACGTGGTCAATTTGACATTGCGATGTCCCAGGGATGGACCACATGGCCCTAATTTGCATTACATCGGACCACTCTAAATCTACCACATAGAATAGTTATAGAGAGCGATCATAATCGTTTAAACACGAACACTTATTGTGCAGCATTGGATTCTTGTGTTAAAACGACATAATCCATGATTGCATTACATATTACCATGATGTAAGTAGTCTGTTTCTTCTAGATTGGACAACGTAGTCCAACATTATTTGAAGGGTTACAATGCACGGACCCAGTCAGCATTTTATGAAATAAATGATCATATTCGAGTCACTTTCGACTCCTCCGCACGATTAAAATAAGCATTTTTGCGCTCGATTTCGAGTCGAAAATTACTGTTCATTCGGTAGAAAATGAATGAAGAGTCGCTGCTCTTCTAAAACCGTATTTTATGACTCGCGTTTCTGATCAATTTCGACTTATTTTTAAAACATTTATATTTTATATCTAGGCGCACGGTAGTGCGCCAGGCCAAGTTGCGGTCAATGCACGCAGTGTGTATATTTAGAGGAGCTATTCTTACCCCCCTCATAACTTTGTTTCCCGCAATCGCAAAACTATAAAATTTAAATCATAACTAGAATAAATTCATGTTACTTCATTTGCGAAGTTTGAAAATTTTATAATGAAACGTTCCGGATATATGGAGGTGCAAAAAGTGCATATTTTAAGACATACTCACTGACCGCTGACCACTGACACACTCATTAAATTTATGAAGCACTTCCGCTATAGCTAGAAAGCTGCAATTTCTTACACAAGTAGATCTAGGTTAGATATGAACTAGAAAAATCTGAAAACTCGAACATTTTAACCAGGAGGGTGGGCCTACGCTCATAAAAAATAAAATTTGCGCTAATGAACTAAAATTTGGTATGAGCTACACCCATAATGCTCAGATATAAAAAAACATTTTTAACTTAACTCAAGCGATTATATTAAAATTTGGCACACATGTTGCAATAATACAAAGCTGTACATTTTTACTTAAAAAAGTGAGCGTTAACACGCCCATATAATTTAAGCCTCCTATTTCATGTGTTTCGGGTCAGCACATTTAAATGTACTATTTATGATTTTACTAATATCCGTTTCCAACGAAACTAAACAGAAAAGATAACTACTAGCCAAAAAATTTGGGGTTAAAAAAAGTGGGCGGGAACACGCCCATAAGGATAAAAATTAAAATTTGCGCTAGTGAGCTGAAATTTTATAAACGAGTGGTTATAGATTAGCAAATTACTAGAAAAATCTGAAAACCCAAAAATTTAACCTAGGAGGGTGGGGCTGCACCCATAAGGCTCAGAATTTAAAAAACAAATCTAATACATACAATTTAAGCCTCCTATTTCATGTACTTCGGGTTAGCACATTTGAATATACTACATATTTATATATTTATTACTATCTGTTTTCAACGAAACTCGACAAGAAAGATAACTAATGGCAACAACAGTTATTTTGATTTAAAAGGTGGGCAGTATCACGCCCATAAGAAAAAATAAATGAAACGCACGCTAGTAAGCCGAAATTTTATAAACAAGTAGGTCTATTTTAGCAACTAACTAGAAAAACCTGAAAACCCGGAGATTTTGGCCAAGGGGCGGGGCTATTCCAATAAAGCACACAATTAAAAGAGCAAATTTAAAATGTTTATCTCCAGCGATATTATTGAAATTTGGCACAAATGTTGGAATAATGGAAAGTTATAAAATTTCATTGGAAAAAGTGGTTGTTAGCACGCCCATACAATTTAAAGCTCATTTTTCAAGTAGTTCGGATAAGCAGATTAAAATATACTATTTATTTAAATATTAATATCCGCTTCCAACGAAACTTGACACCCATGATTGGCACTGGCAAAAAAATTTATTTAAAAAAAGTGGGCGGGAATACGCCCATAAAAATTAAATAATTAAACTTTGCGCTATAGAGCTAAAATTTGATACGCAAGTATTAAAGTAGAGTGGCACGGGCCACAATAATTTTGTACTAAAGGTTTAAACTGAAGCTTTAACTAAAAGTTATCATTTTAAGAAGGGTACGATGATAATTTAGCGCAGCTCACAACAAAATCTTGAATTTTGAAAAAGTGATGGAGAGTCGGGATAACGACCATAACATTTCAAGCTAGAGTTTGCACTAGAGAGCTTAAATTCAATACACAAATAAATCTAAATTAGAGATCACCAAAAAAAAATTTAAATGCTGGAAGTTTCAATTAGGGGCATGGACATGCACTTTAAGCTCAAAATTAAGAATTAAAGTTAAAGGACTTACGAACAGAAAAATTCTGAAAGCACTGATTGTTAAATTAGGGAAGTAGGGTCACGTTAATAAAATTTGTATCGAAATATTATACGGTAGAAAACTAAAATTTTGCAAAAAAAAATAGGCTTGGGTAATTTACCAACAAGAAAAATTTTAAATACAAGCTACTGTATTGAAACCTTGCATGCACATTTCAATCATGCTAGCATTTAATTTTACGTTTTCTAAAGTACTTCGTCTGATCAGACTTTACTATACTAAAATTTACACTATATTTTGCATATTTCTACTCAGATGACTCTTAAAAAATTAATAAAATTACTCGGTTATTATTACGACACAATGGTGCACACATCACCCTATAACTCATTATTTTGTGTATCTCTGGCCTTTTGAAATAGAGCTGACATTTTGAAAATAACTATAACAGACTAGAAATTTAAAGTTTAAAGAGCCGTATTAAAAAGAAAAACCAAACACAAACTTGGTAAAAATTTTTATCTCAGTACTTTTGATGGCCGAAATTTAGGAAAAGAACTTGGCCATTTTTCACATTTATGTTTTTGTGAGGGTTGATTTTACTGCATGAGCTTGCTGCTTGTTTTTTAAACAAATGCCCTTCGAAGCAGTTCTGGGAATCATTTTCGAGTTTTAGTTTAAGCGCATAACTGATTAATCTGTTTTTGATCATCTAAAGTAGTCGAAAAAGACTCAGTTTGGTGAAACAATCTTCCACATGCTAACTGGGGATGTATGTATATGTGGGTATTTGTATGTGTGTATGTATGTGTGTGCATGTGTGTGTGTTTATGTGTTTAATTGTGGGTATGCCGGTGTCGGATAATTTTGCTGTAGTGGTAGACAAACATTATACCCCTGTAGGAAATGTCGATGGTGAAAATGTACTAACTCGATTTTGACTTGTCACCAGTACTACTCTATAATTGTATAATACTTTGTGCTATAGGAATTTACCATGTGCTTGTCATTGAAAACCTACTTGAGTACCACTGAAACAATTGGCTAGGTAGTGACTACGTAGTTCTTATGGGACGTGGAGACATACCAACCAAACAGTTAGTTCCAGTAATTTGTGTACATACAAATACATATATGTATATAGGCGAGTTGTTGACAATTCGACCACAAATATACTATCATATAAAGTATATAAATAGAAGAAATAATGTAGATTATCATCACTCTACTCTGATATCTCAAAAAGTAACAACCTATTTTCCATACCAAAATTTCTAAAGTGTTTGAAATTCAAAAACTATAAAAGTGATGAGCTAACTTTTGCTTGATTAATAAGCTTATAGTGTATAAAAAATAATTAAATAAACTTTTTATAACTGAAAAAAATTGTTTATAAATAAAATAATTATATAAATTTTTTATAAACAAATAAATTAAATTAATTAGTAAACAAATGAATAATTAAATAAAATGAACTAGTAAGCTAAATCTTCAAAACAAATGTTGTGAGAATGGTGATGAGATTATAACCATTTGATGTAATCATCATGTCAGAACCACAAAACACAAAAACAGTTGTCAGCAAGAACGGATTGTTGATTTTCTTACTAAAAGAATTAAGTAACTACAATAAAAGGATCGAGACATATATCCTTCTCAAAAAAAAATGTGGGTGTCTTGTTTCCGGGGGAGTTTTTGAAATCTGCCAAGAGCAGCATAGTACAAAAACTCAATGAACGTAGTAGGATACATACTACATTTAAATTTAATATGGAGCTCACATGTGATTATTTGAAGATGGTGAATGATGAGATAGATGAATGTTTCCCAACTTGTACATATTTCGAAAATGATGTTGGTGACTTTGTCTGATGACATAGAAGACATGTACAATAAACAGACAAAGGAGCTAAGAGCCAAAATGGAAGAATTTCAAGAGAGGGATAGCGGATGGACTTTGACTTCAATAAATTCCCTTGAAGTTAATATAATAATAAACAAATAAATAATTAAATAAAATGAATACTACAAGTTGTACCATATGCAATAAAGTCTTTGTGACTCAAACAAAACTAAATCAGCATATGGAAACGCACTCGTATGCTAACCAATCAAAGGCTGTCCTTGGAACTAATAAGCTAAATCTTCAAAACAAATATTGTGAGGATTGTGATGAGAGGATCCCATCAAATGGTTATATGGCTCATGTCAGAACCACAAAACATAAAAACAGTTGTCACCAAGAACGGATTGGTGATTTTCGTACTAAAAGAGTAAGCAACTTCAATGGAAGGATCGATACATATATCCTACTCAACAAAAATGTGGTTATCTTGTTTCCAGAGGAGTTTCTGAAATCTGCCAAGAGCTCCATAGTACAACAACTCAATGAATATAGTAGGATACATACTACATTTAAATTTAATATGGAGCTCACATGTGATTATATGAAGATGGTGAATGATGGGATGAATGTTTTCCAACTTGTACATATTTCGAAAATGATGTTAGTGACTTTGTCTGATGACATAAAAGACAAGTACAAGAAACAGACGGAGGAGCTAAGAGCCAAAATGGAAGAATTTCAAGAGAGGGATAGCGGATGGACTTTGACTTCAATAAATTCCCTTGAAGTTAATATAAACAAGGCGTCCATAATAAGAGGATCGAGCTTTATCCCTCTGTCAAAAAATATTGCAGCAAAACATGCATGCATAAATGTTGAGAATAATGACATTTATTGCTTTAAATGGTATCTCATTGCTGCTTTCAATGTAAATAGTGGGCTGAGTCCTAAACAACGGAAAAATTGTAAAAATTACAATATTGCAAACATTTCTGATGAGAATATTATTATAGGGGAAATTGTATTAAATTTTAAAGCCTAGACTTTCCACTCCCATTGAAGCAGATAAAACAATTCGATAATCAAAATGATATGAGCACAAATGTAATTGGTCACAATGGAATATCGCTTATAGGACCATACTACATAACAAAAGGAGAAAAACATATTCATATTAATCTCTTATTGCTCCAGTCCAATGAGAACTTCCACTATGTGCTCATCAAAGATATATGAAAGTAAGTTTTATTAGTGCATTTGCAAAATGTGTTCCCTATTTAAAAAGTTATTTCTTATTGTCATATTAATTTATATATTAATTTATTTTTCTCTCTTCTTCTTTCGATTTCTTCGTTCCAGCATTACAATGCATGATCACAAGATTTATATCTGCAACACCTGCCTGTATCATTCACATGATGATTATCAACATAAACATCTTTGTGGTAAAAAAGTCATCAGGATGCCCGAAGATGGATCTATTATTAAGTACAAAAACTACTACAAACAGCTAGATGTACCATTTGTTATCTACGCAGACTTCGAGTCTATTTTGGAAAAACTCCACGATCCTGTAAGTAAAAGCACTACAAATGTACAGAAACACCATGCGTGTGCATTCGGCTATTTTATTACTTGTAGTTTTAAGAAGGAAAATAACTTATATAGACATTATTTTGGTGAAGATTCGGCAAATGTATTTATCAAAAAAATTTTTGAAGATTGTACAGATATCTATCTTAATTATTTACTAAAAGTTAAGAAAATGTTCATGACCCCAATAGAAATAGCTCAATATAATAATGCAAAAAATTGTCATATATGTAAGAAAATATTAAATAACGATAAAGTTAGAGATCATTGTCATCTTACGGGGAATTATCGTGGGGCAGTTCATAGCGAATGTAATTTAAATTATAAAACACCTCATGAAGCCATAATGGAAGTCATACATTCTCCACTTGGATAACTCCAGTACTGTAAAGCCAACATATATGGGTTTATCATATAGTGGTTCCATTATTTCTAACTCTACTGCAAACATATCATCAGAAAATTTTGTCAACTGCATAATATTCGGTTTCTAAATTAATGCTCTGAGACCTAATGATTCCTGTTTGTTGTTTCCCAAAATGAAGCAATTCTAATGTCCCTACGTTTTTCAATGTTTTCCATTGTCTTCCCATAAACAGCGTTGTTCAAAAGTTTGAAGAAATCTCTTTCAAAATTATTTTTAGCATTTGTCCTATGTAATGTGTTTAAGTCAATATATTTTTTAAGCCAAGGGGATTGCTTAAATCTGAGTATTCTATGGATTTGTTTTAGGATGAGGCCATTTGAAATAGCTTGTTTTAAAACTCTATAGTGCATGGTGTAATTTGCTTTTGCGTGTAAGTCTGCAACTAATTTTTTGATTTTGGATCCCCCCACTGGCTTATTTTGGGGACAAAATGGCAAATCATTATGAAGATCATGCACTGAATCGGAATAATCTATATGCACTTGCAAAATGTACCCATACTCTGCAGTATCAGAAATTTTCTTAACATCAAATTCTGTATGACATACCCACTCAAATTCACCGTAAGGAAGATATTCCGACATCGCCCAACCATACAAATTGTTAGCGTTTAAATAGAAAAGAAATTCGGATGGTTTTGATGCATCAAAATCTTCCAAATATTTGTTATTCGCTTTCGAATATCTTTGTGAGCATTGAACTGGTCCACCTCTAATTCCGTTTTGCATAAACATATACATTTCGGAATCAGTGAACTGTTCCAGTGAAACTTCTGTGGTTTTTAACATTGCATTCCAGGATAAGCCTGGTGCTGTATAATAATGACAGGGGTCCCAATCATATATACCTCTACAAATTTTCCTAAAATTTTCAAACACGTTAGTTAGAAGAAGAACATCTGTCTTTAAGTAGAGTTCAGTATAGTCAAGGAGGGTTTTACAGTTAAACTCTCTCCATATTTTTTGAGCATGTTCATACCCGACTACATCACATTCCTCATTCCTTAGAATATTGAAGAACTCTTCTCTACTAGGGAGTTTAATTTCCTTAAACTTAGTCATGGAATCCATGTAAGAGTACGGAAATACACCCTTTCTTCTAATCAGGTTGAAATGAGCCTCATCAACGAAACATGATCGAATAGTATTAAAATCATTGCTATCAAGATTTTTTGATAACGTATCTAAACTCGAAGCCATAAATCTAAACGAGTCTATAAATCTTATTTCGAATCCATGTTTTTCATATAATCTGATAAAAATTGAAAGAGAAATATAACGTTCTGTGTTTTGGGGAATCACTTTTATTGTGGCATTTTTTATAGTAGAAAGTTCTTTGAAAAATAGGTGCACATCATATGCAGAAAGATTATGGAAAATAACCGGAATAAGCTGAGGTGTTTTATAATTTAAATTACATTCGCTATGAGCTGCCCCACGATAATTGCCCGTAAGATGACAATGATCTCTAACTTTATCGTTATTTAATATTTTCTTACATATATGAAAATTTTTTGCATTATTATATTGAGCTATTTCTATTGGGGTCATGAACATTTTCTTAATTTTTAGTAAATAGTTTAGATAGATATCTGTACAATCTTCAACTATTTTTTTGATAAATACATTTGCCGAATCTTCACCAAAATAATGTCTATATAAGTTATTTTCCTTCTTAAAACTACAAGTAATAAAATAGCCGAATGCACACGCATGGTGTTTCTGTACATTTGTAGTGCTTTTACTTACAGGATCGTGGAGTTTTTCTAAAATAGACTCGAAGTCTGCGTAGATAACAAATGGTACATCTAGCTGTATGTAGTAGTTTTTGTACTTAATAGTACATCCATCTTCGGGCATCCTGATGACTTTTTTTTACCACAAAGATGTTTATGTTGATAATCATCATGTGAATGATACAGGCAGGTGTTGCAGATATAAATCTTGTGATCATGCATTGTAATGCTGGAACGAAGAAGTCGAAAGAAGAAGAGAAAAAAATTAATTAATATATAAATTAATATGACAATAAGAAATAACTTTTTAAATAGGGAACACATTTTGCAAATGCACTAATAAAACTTACTTTCATATATCTTTGATGAGCACATAGTGGAAGTTCTCATTGGACTGGAGCAATAAGAGATTAATATGAATATGTTTTTTCTCCTTTTATTATGTAGTATGGTCCTATAAGCGATATTCCATTGTGACCAAACACATTTGTGCTTATATCATTTTGATTCTCAAATTGTTTTATCTGCTTCAATGGGAGTGGAAAGTCTAGGCTTTAAAATTTAATACAATTTCCCCTATAATAATATTCTCATCAGAAATGTTTGCAATATTGTAATTTTTACAATTTTTCCGTTGTTTAGAACTCAGACCACTATTTACATTGAAAGCAGCAATGAGATACCATTTAAAGCAATAAATGTCATTATTCTCAACATTTATGCATGCATGTTTTGCTGCAATATTTTTTGGGAGAGGGATAAAGCTCGATTCTCTTATTATGGACGCCTTGTTTATATTAACTTCAAGGAAATTTATTGAAGTCAAAGTCCATCCGCTATCCCTCTCTTGAAATTCTTCCATTTTGGCTATTAGCTCCTCCGTCTGTTTCTAGTACATGTCTTTTATGTCATCAGACAAAGTCACTAACATCATTTGCGAAATATGTCCAAGTTGGGAAACATTCATCCCATCATTCACCATCTTCATATAATCACATGTGAGCTCCATATTAAATTTAAATGTAGTATGTATCCTACTACATTCATTGAGTTGTTGTACTATGGAGCTCTTGGCAGATTTCAGAAACTGCTCTGGAAACAAGATAGCCACATTTTTGTTGAGGAGGATATATGTAGCGATCCTTCCATTGAAGTTGCTTACTCTTTTAGTAAGAAAATCACCAATCTGTTCTTGGTGACAACTGTTTTTATGTTTTGTGGTTCTGACATGAGCCATATAACCATTTGATGGGATCCTCTCATCACAATCCTCACAATATTTGTTTTGAAGATTTAGCTTGTTAGTTCCAAGGACAGCCTTTGATTGGTTAGCATACGAGTGCGTTTCCATTTGCTGATTTAGTTTTGTTTAAGTCACAAAGACTTTATTGCATATGGTACAATTTGTAGTATTCATTTTATTTAATTATTTATTTGTTTATTATTTAATTTAATTATTTTATTTATAAACAAATTATTTTATTTATAAACAATTTATTTCATTTAAAAACAGTTTATTTGATTATTTTTTATACACTTAAAACTTGTTTCACAAACAGTAGTTAGTTCGAGCACTTTTATAGTTTTTGGATTTCAAACACTTTAGAAATTTTGGCTGGGAAACTAGGTTGTCACTTGTTGAGATATCAGAGCAGACTGATAACAATCTACATTATTTCTTCTACTTATATACGTTATATTCGAATCGCGTAGTAGTCATCAAATCTAATTTATTACGGTATATGATGAAATTCATATACATAGCAATACCCAGAACAAAATTGCTAGCATTAGTTTGTAATACACACGTACGAGAAAAATCGGGACATGTGAAAGTAGGTGCTTCTATAATTTTTTGCTGCATTTCTCCAAAAGCTATTTCCTATAATTGTTTCAATAAAGTAAAAATATACTGAAATAAAAATATCATTATGCCTATTCAAAAGCTCTTCCTATCAACCTGATAGGATTCAAAACATTTAACATCTGAAATTCACCTGTATATATAAAACCTATGCCAACATAATATTTTCTATCTCCATAAGAATAGCAATGTAAATAGCCTAGAAAACATACATATATACGAAAAAGTATTGATGTAATTCATACAAGCAATTATATTTTTTAAAGCAAAAATAGATACGATTACACACATGAATCCAAGAACATAAACATGCATTACCAAATACATTCCCTATCTACTGCCATTCACAACAGGGTTACCACTCTCTGCAGCTATTAGATTATTTCCCCAAAAATCGCAAACATAAATCCGATAACTCAAAACAGCAAACCAAAGTCTATCAAATAACAATCACTTAATCATAAATATTCAAAAAATATTAAATAAATCGAGACTAGTACAACTCTAAATTAAAATGCAGCATTATGTAAAAATACTTATTTATTTGTTCAAATATAATCTATTTAATATCTCAACTAGAGATATATATGGCTTAGACCAGTTTCATAATTAAGGGCACATATGTACATCAGAGCGACTCAAGTTATATGGAAGAGGGAAATGTGATTTTGTTATCCCTCTGAAAATAAAGCTTGATATGTTTTGTATTTGTATATTTTGGTTCTAGCGTTGACCATCTTTAAAAAAAGTATTTATTCAGTTTTTGAATTTTCTTGTACTTTGTTCCAAGACGACTTAAATAAAATTTGATATCATCAAAAAGATTTTTTGAAGCACCATCCAATGTTATATAAAATTTGACCACTTGCGACCTATTAATTGATATATTTAACTAAATACATATTTTCGTTTCGGGTTTTCATAAAAATTCTACCTATTTAGAAATAATGTTTTGGTTTTCAAATTGAATCTGTTTTAAAATAATTTTAATTTATTTCCTTGTGATTATTCACATAAAACGCGAAGATCGCGATATATTTTTTTTTTTTTAATGTAGACAATATGGGTATCAAATTTTTTTATTTTTCAATTATAATAATCTGGTGATAAGCAAATGATCTGTTTTCAAATCTAATTTTAATTTTTGTTGAATACGAAATTATGTATTTAGTTAAATATATCAATTAGTAGGTCGCAAGTGGTCAAGTTTTGTATACCATTAGATGCTGCTTTCAAAGCTATTTTTGATGTCGTCTTGGATTAAAGTACAATAAAATTCGAAAAACTGAAAAAATACCTTTTTTAAAAATGATCCAGCTCACGGATGGTCAACGCCAGAACCAAAATATTTTGTGAATCATCATAAAACTTATCAAGCTTTATTTTTAAAGGGTAACAAAATAACTTTTCTATTGAGTCGCTCTAATGTACATATGTATATATTTATGTATACATATACATATGTACATATATATTTTTTTCTAAAGAATTTTTCTAAAGAATTTTAGAAAATAATATTAAACAAATATACAACATATGTACATATTTGTATTGCAGAGAGCTGTAAATAAAAGATTGGTTCTCAAGACATAAGAACGTGAGTTCGTTTCCCAAACTCGAAATTTTTTTTATTTTTTTTATATATTAAAATATTAGCTTCATATATATGTAAATGTATATACATATGTATATATATACTGTAAAGGAATTTTAGAAAATAATATTAAACAATTATAAGTACACACATAGCTGTGAATAAAACGTTTGTTCTCAAAACAGAAAACCGTGAGTTCGTATTCCCAACTCGAAATTTTATTTTTATTTTTTTTATTATTTTTTTTAAATATTTCCTCCATATACATACATACATACATATCTACATACATTTGTATATATGTTTATACTGTACAAGAGTTTTTCTGAAGAATTTTGGAAAATAATATCAAACAAATATACATACATATGTACATATTTGTTTATTTTTAACGCCTATTTGAAAATAATCAAACCTTTATCATTAATTGAACTCAGCCAGCAAAACAATTCACGGCGTGTACTCTGTAATTCGAAACGAAAGAAAATCCTTTCGAATTTATATGTTATTAACATTGCATTCAAAAAGCATTTGCTTTCGTTTCTAATTGCACAGAAAACACCCAGGCCGATTGTCTATCCATAAATAGTACTTTTTAGTTAATTTATTAAAAAAAAATCACTCACTCAAACACCCTTAAAGAATCTTGTCCAATTTGAAATACATAGTACATACATATGTATGTACATTGTACATATGTGCCCTTAATTATGAAAGTGGTCTAGGCCATGTGCATTTTTGCTTCAAAATATCATATAAATCTTTGAAAATCAGAATATTTTTATTTTTAGTCAGAATATTTACAACTAACTTTGATGTTATTTGTTCATTAATATTATCACATGTAATTTGGCTTAAAAAAGCGATACGAACTTTTTTAACCCGTTCAAATCATGAATACAAAAAATTTTACTACAAGTCGCTGGCTAACAACAATTTTTTGAATAAGATTTTTATGTAAAACAATATTCTTGTAACATAAAATTATATAACTTTACATATGCTATGATGCAAAATTGTTCGTAAATTAAAATAAACAATGAATTTTTCACAGTCTAACTACATTTAAGAGATGTAAAAATGTACATATGTAATGGGCGACGCACAGTGGCTGAAAATCGTTTTTCATTGGCCAAAAGTCTAATTTTTTTTGTCACCGATTTTTAAAATTTTTGCGCCTTTTTGTAGCTAATATATCCAGATTAAGGTAGCCAAAAACTTAGGTTAAACTATTGGTAATTGTGGGCGTGGCATGCTGTCAAACTCAACCGTTTTTTTAATTTCACAAAAAGGTGTTTTTCTTTTGTTTTTTATCAAAAGTAAATGGTTACTACTCGCAAGCTATCATCGATAACGGCCTGCGGTCTTTTTTATAGAGTTGGTAGGACTATAGTCTTTAGTTGTTGTAAGTGGTCACAGCTCTAGCGTTTAATATTACGGGCGTTATGAAATATTTATGAAACTACTATATTTTTCTCAAATTTAAATTTTAGTGGAATAGAACTTCTAGGGAACAAAAGGGAACAAGAAACGTATACCACCAGGAGAAAGGTGAAAGTGTCCTCTTTAACGCTATATATACTTTTGCACCCGTGACGACCCGTGGGTAGAACACTTTTTTCATTTTAATGAAATTACTCTAAAAAAAATTCAAATTAATTTAAACAGCCCTATAAGTACTCGTATACAATAGTGTCTTAAATTTTCAGTTTTTTGCCTAAAAGTTTGTTTTTTTTTACTTTAGACTACGTAAAACGGAAAAAATTAAATATAATACCTGCGAAAGGGTTTAATGGCTTTGTTTTGATCAGCAAAAAATAAGTCATAAAATTATCACAATAGGTTCTACAGTAAACATATGATCTCTTTCTGAATTTACCTGTTATCAAATGTTAGGGTCAACCAAAGTCATAAACATTTTTATAACAATAATGGCGACATTAAACCACTAAAGATAAAAAACAACCCCATATTGGCGAGATACTAATCAGTTTTACCTGATATTAAGGTCTGAATAACATGTGCAGTTTTGTTCAATTTAAGCACTACCTGCTATGAAATTGAAGATCAATGTGTGAATAACATGTATCTAAAAATGTATAAAACTACGGATTCCATAAGGGATTACTCAGTAATAAGTTAATCCTTTAATTGTACGGATAAAATATAACAAATAAAAATATTCAGATAAATATGGAGAGCTTCAGTTATAAAGAACTGGCCGAAGAGTATTTTAGAAACAAAAACCAGGAAGATGTTCTTAGTTACGTTAAAATAAAATTAAACTTAAATTCGTGTAGCACCGAAATGCAAGAGCAATTATCTAATTTCGTCAAAGCACTAAAAAAACGCTACAAAGAAGTTAGCTACAGTAAACAAAACTTTTATATAAAAAGTTCAAACTGGTTAGAAGGCCAACTTACTGTCGCTGCAGAAACAGCAAAGCAAGATAAGGCTGGAAGACCACGCAAATCATTAATGGGCAACTGCAGTGATAGATCTAAGAGGCGGAAACTTAAAGATTTTAACGATGCAATTGGTTGTACAAATATAAAAGAATCTTTCCTACATCAATTACGATCACAGAACCAATTATCAAAAGTGGATATCATTGAAAAAGTTAAAGCTGGTCCAGTGAGAACAAAACGGATTCTTAAAAGTATACCAACTCCGAGTGATGCAATACAGTACACAAAAGAGGAGGCATTAGCATTATTTCTGGATTTGAAATTAACAAAACAGCAATATATTAAGCTCAGACTGCGTGCGATTGAAAAAGGGTCAAATATGTATCCAGCATATCATTACATAACCGCTGCTAAAATAGACTGTTTGCCATCAAAGGACACTATTACAATCACACCAATTTCGGCAGAGGTACAACTACAATCTCTACTTGATCACACAGCCGAACGCTTGCTACAATCAATAACAGGAAATGAGTTAAAGAAATATGGAAACACAAAGTTAATTCTTTTTTGTAAATGGGGATGTGATGGTTCCTCGGGACAAAAACAATACAAACAAGCTGTATGTGAAAATATTTCGGACTCAGATATGTTCATGGTATCATTTGTACCATTGCGATTGAAAAAGATTTTGGAAGATTCAGAGCCTTCGACTAGTACAACGCAAACAATGGATATTTGGAAAAATGAGACACCATCTTCTACGAAATACTGCAGGCCAATTAAATTTGAATTCAAAAAAGAAACTCATGATGCCATTAACAAAGAAGTTAGTGATATCAAGGCCCAAATTGCAACACTACAGCCATTACAATTACAGTTAGATGGGCAGCAAACTGAAGTAAGCTACCAATTAGTGCTGACAATGATAGATGGAAAAGTAGGTCAGGCTTTGACTAACACGAAGGCTGCATCCAGCTGCATTATATGCCAAGCAACATCAACCCAATTAAACCAAGTCCCGACAAAATCATTAGATAATACCGATGCATATGAATTTGGATTATCACCACTACATGCAAGAATACGACTTATGGAACACATACTAAAAATCAGTTATGATTTGGATTTCGGGTCTTCAGGATCAATAAGAAACAACGAAACCAACAAAGAGTTAAGAAGTTCAAAAAAGAAACATGTTCTAGATGAATATCGCAAATTAGGATTGATTTTAGATCAGCCAAAACAAGGGTCAGGCAATACAAATGATGGCAATACCGCAAGAAGATTCTTTTCAGATCCAGAAACAGCATCTGAAATAACAGGAGTGGATTTAAACCTTATTTTCAGGTTTAAAATAATCCTAGAAGTACTTGCGTGCAATGAAGAAATTGACTCTAGAAAATTTGGAGATTATGCTAAGGAAACTGCAAAAATATATACAACCAACTACCCATGGAGAAATATGTCTGCAACAGTTCATAAAATCCTTTATCATGGAGAAGATATCATTAAATATCATTTGGTGCCACTTGGAGATCTATCAGAGGAGGCTCAGGAGCACAATACTAGAAAAATTTCACGAAATTCAACAAATGAAGATCTATTTAATATATTATTGGCAACGTCAGATCCGTTCATCTCCAGTATTCGAAATCAATGGAAAGTGGAACATCGGGATTTAGATGAAGAAGCCAAAAAACTACTAAAGAACAGAAATAGCACAGAACAAAATATGGAATATTTACAATCAATATTTGAGTCAAATGAATAATAATCATAATTGCCTTTCATTGTTATTTAAGGTACGAAAAGCATACTATTAGTAAAAAATAATAATAAACAGAACCTACCATTGTTACAAATGCTATTAAAATTTATTGCAGTTTTTATTTTTAATATGTTTTTTAAAATGATCAAATTTGACAGCAAAAAATAATAAATTTTTCTGTAGTAATAGCAATATTTTTAGATAATATTATTAAAGTTTTTTTTTGAAGTGTAACTATTCTTTGAGTGTAAACAAAATTGCAAATTAGACAGCAAAAAATTTTTAATTTTTCTGTAATAATAGCAAAATCGTTGATTTTACTATTTTTTTTTAGTGTAAAATTTTTTTTGAGTGTAACATTAAATAAATTCCATTATTACAAAACATATTTATAATTATTACTAATTTCCATATATTAAATTTTTTAATAAATAAAAAAATAATAAACCCATATTTCACTCTAAGAGTTAAAAAAATTCAAAAGTTCAACTTTGAGCTAGAATTCCTTAAAAAGTCCTCAATCAATTTTAATGTAATTAAAACTGAGTCAAACTGAACTAAATATCTATCCACTAAAATAAAAATTACTTCAATATTTTGATCAGTTCAAAAGTTACAGAATTTTGGCCAATGAAAAACGATTTTCAGCCACTGTGCGACGGTGGTGGATTTACCTTTTATGATTAATTAACTAAGTTATGATTATCAATATTCATTGCTCGAACTAAGTCTGCGAATTTCCACAGTCTGATTGCTTATCATGTATCCATGCTACCTTTTTAAATCATTGTATCTTTTTATGAAATGTATTGAGGAAACAAAATAACCAAATCGAACTCAAACAATCCTGCCCATTTTGAAATACATACATACATAAGTACATATTTACATAGTACATACATATGTATGTATGTATAACAAATCCATTCTCTTTATCAAGCGCTTATTTCCTTTTTTAGGGTTCCGTTCACCAAAGATGAAAAATGTGTCCGTCACACGGTATTTTCTCAGGAACCGTAAGAGCTACGGACCTGAAATTTGGACAGAGTACGTAGAACCTTGGCCACTACAACAACAAATACATGAGAATTAGAAATTAAAGGGTGCTCAAAAACGAGCGACGAAAAATGTTAAAATCTCATGTAATATACATACAATTGTATGTACATATATATGTATATTGACACTTGAAATTTGTAAAATTAGTGTATTTTTATATAGACTACAACAATAAACATTAAAATATTAAAAAATTTAAATTAAAGGGTGGTCCATCAGTTAATGCAATTTTGACTATGTAATTTTGACAAATTGCTATATCTTGGACCCCCTAAGAGGTAAACTCTTGAAATTTTCAAAAACGGTAAAACTAAAAAATCCGAAAATTATAAAATCGCCAAACCGAAAAAAATCGCCAAAACCTGAAAAAAATCGCCAAAAATTTGAAAAAAATCGCCAAATCGAAAAAAATTGAAAAAATTAAAAAAAAAAAATTCTAGCACTAAAATAAATCGCCAAATTCGAAAAAATCGTTTAAATGAAAAAAATCGCCAATATTAAAAAAACGCCAAAAACCGAAAAGAATCGCCAAAACGCGAAAAATGCGCCAAAACCAAAATAATTGTTTATGTGAAAAAAATCGCCAAAATGAAAAAAGTCCTCAAAGGAAAAAAAGTGCCAAAACTAAAAAAAAATCGCCAAAGCCAAAAAATCACCTACATATATGAAAAAACGCAAAATTAAAAAAAATCGCCAAAATAAAAAATCGCCAAAATAAAAAAACGCCAAAATAATAAAAATTGTCAAAATTAAAAAAAATTCAAAAACAAACAAAAAAAATTGCCAAAGCGTGAAAAAAAGTGCCAAAACTCAGAAAGCGCCAATAAATTCAAAAAAACCCCCAAACTAAAAAACCGCTTAAAACCGAAAAAACCCAAAAACGAAAAAAATCCCAAAACTATAGTTTATTGTTCGTATTGAATTACATATCTCGTGCCCGTACGGAACCCTTCGTGCGCGGGTCAAAGTCGCACTTCACTGAATTTATTAAATAATACCTACTAATGCATAAGTACATATGTACATATGTATGTACATAAGAACATTAGCAAACGAATTTCTGTTTACTTTTGCATTTGAATCTATATACATACATATACATGTACATAAGCATGTACCTACATTTATCATGACCAATTGCTTCTTTAATACAATACTTTATTTGTACATGCATGCATTCATATTTACATACTTATGTATGTATGTATGTAAATATGTATGTATGTAAAATAAGTCTACTCTTTCAAGGTAGCATATTGTTGTTGTTGTAGTTGTTCAATTCAACACTGAATACAAGAGGCCCAACTATAATGTGAATGAGCGGTTACATATAAAACGTATGTGGCAAACTATAATGTACTTATGGAACTTTTTGTCAAGTTTCGTCAAATGTTATTTGCTTAAGCTAAGTGCCAAACTGAACGCATATTACGTACGGAAAACACGGTTTGTGTATTTTTTTAAACTCAAGCAAACAGCATCAGAAAATATTCATTGATTTTAAATATTTTTTTATTGTTTCTTATTTTAAACTCAGAAATGAAAGAAAGCAAAACTTTTATTTTCATTCTTTGTTTTACAATACACATATACACACATACACATGAGTTTATTTATGTATGATCATTGTTGTAATTTTTAGTAGGCAAAACAAATAAAACAAGTAATAAAGTGGAGGATATAATTATACGTTAATTTTTATTGGATTAGGATATTCCAACAAGTTAATTTGATTGAATTGCATTTAATTAGTAGTTTGAAGAAGAAACAAAATTACTCAAAAATTGTGAACAATACCTATATGTGCAGCTGTGGCTAAAGAATACTTAAGTACATTGTGGCCTCCTAAAAGTCACATCTGAATTGCTTAAGTATTTGACAGACTTATCGTTCAATTCTGGCATTAGCTTAAGTCAGCTTATTCATATTATAGTTGGGCCTAAACTCTTATTTATGCATAAGTATGTATTTATGTACATTTGTACGAATGCTTACAGTATACCTAAATATTTTTTTTTCATAACACTACACACAGCGTTACCGTTGGTGCTACTAAAGTAGCAATTTGCCACTTTTTCGACTGCTTGGATACTATTGTGCCACCTTAACAAAATGCACCCAAATTTGATACATTTTATAATTTTAGCTTCTTTTTGATACTTTTTACTGAATGAAGATGTACTTTTTCCTACTATCGGTTTTATTAATATATATTATACTGTTTTAATATATTGGCTTGTAAGCAAGCTTATAAGACATTTGCGGTAATCACCCTTTGTTGCACATCTGCAACTTTAGCAAACATATCATGATTTTTTGCTACAAAGCGTGAGTGTATTTTTCCAGTTCTCAGAAAATTAATTAATTAATTTGTGGCGGCTCTGCAGTCGTAAAATTTTTTAAACGCAGGGGTTTACTTTTTTTATTGCAAAAAAAAAAAAACGAAAAACACAGCTGTTTTAGCATTGAGAACATTTGCAATTTCAATATGCAATGGTTTTTGGTTATGCATATTTATTCAAGTGATGCAAATCTCAGTTGCATGTACTTTGTTGTTGTGGTCTTGCAGAATGTAACACGTATGCTACATTTGCAATGTCTGCAGGATTTGCAAGGGCAGTATGCAACGAAGAGTGATTTCCGAAGAAGAGTTTTTCTTGTGATGCGTGTTTAGTTTATGCATTTCTTTCGAATAATTGATATGCCCAGGCTTGATTATTTTCGTATATATCTGTCTGTATGAGTATGTAAATACCCTGCAGGAGTACTCTCCTGCAATTGTCTAAAAGCTACTAGTATAATTACTAGAACAGCTAGAACTAGTGCGAAAAGGGTTAAAGTCGTTGTATAAAATTACTAGTTCTGATGAGTACTAGTAAATAAAGTAGTTCCAAGGCACCACATTGCAAAATAGATTTTGGCTGTCTAACAGAGCCCTTGCACTGTACGAAAATTAGTACTATACAATTATTAAAGTTTTAGGTTCACCTAAAAATAATTATAATCAAATAATTATATTTAACCTCTTGTATTTTTGAATTTTTATAAATAATTGCGAATTTTAACCAGCAGTTGTCACCGGGTAACAAAGGAATTAAACCACCATTTTTATAGAATTTTTCTTTGCTAAAAGATTTGGTAATAAACTAGTCCTAAACTAGTACAAATGGCACTTGAAATTTTCTAAACACACTTAATGCTAATTTGAGCATTAATATGTTATAGGAAAGTTTACAGTTGGGAACTAGCGGTGGTAGTTTCTGTACTAGTAAAATACTAGTTGGACGCTAGTTCGATCTCCTGCAGGGTATATTTACATTTATATTTTCATATGTGTGTAGGTATATATATACAATGTACATAAGTAAGTATATTAAACAAATTTCGTTGAACTATAGTAAATTTTAATTAGGAATAATTTCTTAATCGGGAAAATAGAAAATTAATAGTGATACTTACAAATGTATTTAAGAAAGGTAAATCAATAATTGTATACACTATCCTTTCTCATATTCCATTTCATTAAAAATACAATTTAAATAGCTGATATTAATAACAATCTCTGCCCAATTAGATAAACATGTGTGCTTCATCAGCTTCATGGATGCACAGAAAAATGCGCCAGCTAAAAAGTCTAGTTTCATTTTTCTTATCTTCTTTAGAAAATCAGATTATTTACTAAAAATATTTCATTTCATAATAATTGAAAATACAGAATCTAAGTCCGATTAAGAAATTATTCCTGATTAAAAAAGTCACTATTAAACTTTTATATACTTCAAAATAATGCGCAGCGGTAAAAGACTGATTTTATTTAAATATTTATTTAGACGCAGTATTTATTAAATTGTTTCTGTTTTTTGTTATATAATAAGTGGACTTGATATTTTTGTAAGAGAGTTCTCAAATTGCTTGGATAAAAATTTCAATCCAAAGTTATATACATTTGCTTTATATACATATCTTTAGTTTGTTCCCACTGAGCGGTTCCTTTTCTAAATTGCCACCATAAGAAAATAAATTATCTAACGGACTGAAAGTTGAAATTTGTCATACCGTGTTATCTTCTTTAAGTTTGTAGTAAGGTGATTTGGAAGACTGGATTCCAAATGATGAACCTATTCAAAAGTACAGATATACGGTTTCAAAAAATAGGAATTTAATAACTATTAAAAATTTTCAAATCAACCTTTTTCCGTTAAAAATTTTAATAAAATAAATAAATAAAATATATTTTCTCTAAGGTAAATAAGCTGAGTTAGTTTTTCTTGTAAATAAGTGCCAATGCTAAGAAAGCATTAAAAATATATAAATATATATCCTCAGAATATTCAAGTAATATATTATTATAAGCACGGATTATGTGAATTATTTTTATATTTTGTGGCTTTATTTTATCATAAAAATTATCATCCTTGATGTTTTTAAAAATAAGCAGATTTGTATGAGGTTACATGAATTTATTTTAATTATAGTTTAACTTTTATAATTTTACGATTGCGGGGAACAAAGTTATGAGGGTTGTAAAAACCGCTTGAATGGCTTCCTGTAAATAAAAAAATAAAACACACTGCGTGCATTGGCAGGAACTTGGCCTGGCGCACTATTGTGCGCCTAGATTTTTTTAAACCTTCGTTTATATTTTTTATTAACTCAACATGGTTTTTACTGATTTTAAAGTGGTTTTTCTCTGGGTGTAGAAAAGTCGTCCAGTCGAAGAAGGCGGATGTAGTTAAATAAATAAAATCTGTAATATAAACATATTTCTCACAGGTAGACTTTAACGTGAGTCAAATTTAAGCATGACTAAATATAAAGCAATCATAAGTATAAAAACATACTAGGATTAGGGAAGTATTATAGTACCGATATTGAAAACAATTTATTTCTACCACATATAAATACCAGGGCGAGAAAATCATATACACACACGCACACACAGATATCATAATTCATCTAAGAAAAATCCAAGAAAATTTCAACATCACTCCACCCCTCACAAATCACGAACAGCCTTAAATCCTCAGAGATATAAGTATAAGTATATACAAATTCACACGGTCATACATACTGTTCGTTTGAATTGTGCAACCAGTACAAAGATATTATCTTAGTATAAAAATTAAGAAAACGTTTGTATCTATAAATGTATGCATCAGAGGCACAGTTCTTTATTTTATCAAAGTAATAAGCGGAATGAATAATTGATTAGAAGACAATGTCATAGAAGGTTTAAGTCGCCATGTGACTATACATAGTATCTACATATGTATGTATATAAGTACACATTATGTACATACATATGTGTATATGTAATTATACCCAGGGCTGCCGTTTTTGGTTATTTCTAACCAAAAGTGGTTATTTTTTTCTTTAATGTGGATATGTGAATATTTTTCTCATTTTGGTTATTTTTTTGCCAAAATAATGATACACATGTACATATATTTTATGTTATACTTTTAAGCTTTTATGTTCTTCAATTTTTAGTATTGCTACCAAGGCAACTGAAAATAAAATAGCTGTGACTAAAATCGCTAGTGTAGCCACCTTTTATGAATTCGCCTTGATTGCTACTCACTTGTTTACAATACTTTTCTTTTAAAACACTGTCAACAACTTTTAATTTAACTAAATGGTCGCAACTCTGTACTACAGAAAACTATGTGGTTCATAGGAGGTGACCACGTTTCTCCGCCCGTCTCGCCGCCTTCCTAAAAAAATTTTTCACATCTTGGGAAATCTTAATTAGTTGGACAAATTAAAAGATTTTAGAAATTCTCCTGAAAACTCGAACTTCCAGTAATTCTGAGTATGAACGTTTTTAGAGTACTATGTGGTCCATAATAGGTGACCACTTTTGTCCGCCGACATCGCTTCCTTCCAAGTTGAAACTTGACAATGTTTGGTTAAAATTCATATTTTGCAGACATAGATTCATGGGTTTTAATAAAGGAACACCTTATCTATAAATTTGCATTAATTTTTCCCGTCTCGGTTGCATCATTTAATGGAAAAGTCCTTTGGAAAAGCATTATTCTATTTTTTTTAGCTTAACATAGGTCTGTTAACACGCTAACAGAGCTCTGTTAAAGCACAATGTTTGTGTCAAGGTTTATAAATTTTAAAATTTAAATTTCAAACTATTATACTGTGAAATGCAAGTTTTGTTTACTTTATATTTAAAAAAACTGTTATTTTTTATATGCATACAAGGTAATGTATTTTTAGTTTAGTTTTATAAAAAAAAAATTTTTTATTTTCACTTAATTTTATTTTATTTAAAAGCACATAATTAGAACTTAATTGCAAAGGTATAAATTTACAACTGAACTTAATTCTAGTTTTTAGTTCAAACGAAACATAAAATAAGATATTGGAAAATTGCATGGTAATCGTAATGACACGCGCTGTTTACTGTTTTGCAACTTTCATAAGTTGTTGACCTGTTTAACCGTCTGCGGTAGTGTCAGCATTTTGGTTAATTCGTTGAAATTTAATAATAAGGGAAATAAACTTTTTTTGTGTTAACACCTCCCCTCTTAACACCGAGCGTCCTCGTTCGGTCAGAAGTACGGGATATCTGATATTCTAGTTATGCCGTTCTGTTCTGGCTTCCTCTTTTCTGATAGTTCTGGCATTGATGTGTGTATTGATGGAACTGTGTTGATAATTGCTGGAGTGATTATTGATTTGCTTTTCCTCTTGCATGGTTTCATCTTGACTAATAGTGTAACTATAGAAGATAGCGTAATTATACAGAATCCAAAATTTACGGCTAGGCCTTTTGTGTGTTTGATATCTATCAAATCGATTGCTTCTGTGTTGTTTGTCCTTATTTCCTTTACCATTTCTAGGGACAAAGTTTCCACTATATTTTGGTGCAAGTGTCTGGGTTGTAAAATGGCAGGTAGGGGTTGTACTTGTGTTCTTTCAAAGAAGTTGTAAATTTTACCAATCACAGATACAGATGCATTGGAGAATTGTATCACATAAGTCCCATTAAGATTCTGTGGTTCGTTGTTAATAAGAATTGTGCCAGTAAATTGGTTTAAAAGGATCGTTCCAGGTGATATTTCTTCCACAGTGGGGGTGCCTCGATTGTCTATCAAGCTGCAATTTGCAGGTTTGCTTTTGATCAGGATGTCCAAATTATTTCTGTTGCATACAGTAATATTATTATAAATCTTGCAATCATTTCTCATACCATACATTACATTGTCACAAAAAAGAATTTTTTTATACATTATTTTGTTTATGTATTTTCCAAATTTTATAGGTCTTACAAAATTTTTATTACATGCGTGTGTGTCATTTGGATACTTAATATATAAACAATTGAATTATGGTCAGATGCAATTTTTATTTCTGCAAATTCAAAAGCTTGCTCTAAATTTACAAATGGTATGAAATCTTCATTAATAACCTCTTTTACAATATTTATTTCATTTGATGTAAGAATTTACTACACCTACTTTCGCCCAATGCATGGCAGGTTGGATATTAATTATTTCTTCCTTTATGGTATTTAGGTTGTATTTCAATAGTGTTGTGGATTGTTCTTTTGTGAAATTACTATTATTTTTTCTAAAGCTTTCCAATAGGCTGTTTGTCACATGTGTCAATTCCTTGATTTTTTCTATTGTCAATTTGTTAATCAGTACTTGTTTATTGTTATTTCTCAAAACTCTGTTGGTTTTTTGTGTTAGGATCTCTGATCATCATGGTCAGGGTTTCCCGCAATCCATTTCCACGCAGAACCAATAAAATTTAAAGATCTTTTTGTCTTTGGTTTTAGTCGGTCTAAGTAAGCTTGAAGTTCTGTCAGTTCGTGATTCAGTAAGGGGTGGAGAAAATGAGAAGGACCAATATCTTTCTGAAGGGTTTCTTTAAGATTGTCTATGAGTTCCTGGTATCCGTCTATTTCAATGATATGAATTAGTTTAAAAGTTCCTGTTTGTAATTTCGCCAGTCCGGAGTTCAGGGTTACTATTTGTGAGTTAGAGTAGTCCAAAATTTTAACGTCGGCCGAGACTAGTGAGAAAAAAAGTCTAAAAAATTTAGAATTGATTTAGTTCCTGATATTATTTTTGTGTATTGTTTTTCCTGATTCTGTTATAACTGTTGTGTTTTTGTCTTCTTTAATAATTTCTTTCCTATATGTCTTCCTAAGTTTAGAGCCTAATCTCCTGTTTTCTTTTACAAAAATTGTCTGTCCGGGTTCGTAAGTCTTCGGGTTAGTTTTTTTCTTATTGTGATAACTAATGTCTTCTACTTGTTTCTCTGTGAGCGTTTTAATTACGTCCAATCTAATCTTTTCCAATTCTTGAGGATCGGTGGTGACTCTACCTAGAAAAAATGCTTCAAAAGGTTTCTTTTTAATGGTAGAATGTATGGAATTATTATATTCAAAAGCTGCCATATGTAAAATTTCTGAAAATGTACTATGAGGATTTTCTGCTTTTAGACAACGCATCAACTCTGAGAGTGTAGAATAAAATCTTTCGATTTGTCCATTTGCGCTACTACTGTATGGGGGTATCTTGAATGTCTTGATCTTATACTGATTTTCTAACATAAAAATAATGGAAGTTGAACTAAAAGATTTTTCATTATCCATGACAACTATTTGTGGCATACCAAAAGAGAGCAATACCTCTCTAAGTGGCTCTTTGATATCTTCAGTGGCTCGAGATCTTAATATTTTAACCTGGGTTAATTTAGAAAATTTGTCTATAGCAGTCAGTATGGATTTCTTTTCCGTGATGAATATGTCTATATGTACGATCTGTCCAGGGTATTGTGGAATCGGTGTTTCCTGAATTGTAGTCTTGTTAGGATGTCTGTCGTATTTATTTTCCTTGCAGATTTTGCAAAGACTAGTGATTTTTTTAATCTTTGAATGCATTTGTGGAAAGTAGAATTTTGTGAGGAGCTGGGTTTTGTTTTCTGCACTATTCCTATGAGCTCTGTTATGCTCATTTATTATTTCGCTCTCTTGTTCCTCTTTGCTTTTCAAATCTGTCACTATATTTCGGGAATACTTAACTCTATATTGTGCAAAGTTTTCTCTGTAAACTTCTTGCAATTTCCCCGAGATCCCGTTGCAGTTAGTAACGGAAGGGTTTAAGAATTTCCTTAGAATGTGTGTAAGAGATTCTGTAGTAATAGTTGGTTTGTTTATAATGTGTCTGTGGTATGTTGGAAATACTATTTCAAAATTATGAGATGCCTGATCTCCTTCGTTAGAAATAAAAATTTGGTTTTTAAATGCATTTATTGGGGCGTCCGTAAATTGTATCAGGTTTTGTGATGAACTGTCATCGCTATGCTGAGTTGCAGTCAGGGTATTTATTTGTGGGTTGTCATTAGATGGTCTGGATAAAGCATCGGCCACTACGTTAGTACAGCCAGGCTTGTATTTCAATTCATAATTGAAATCTTCGAAGAATGCTTTCCACCGTTTTAGTTTTAAGTTTGAATTTTTGTTGTTTAAGGCGTAGATCAGGGGAAGGTGGTCTGTGTAAATTTTTAATTTTGTAGAGCCGTAGAGATAGTTTCTAAGTGATTTCAGTGCCCATATGATGGCAAGAAGCTCTTTTTCGTTTGTATCGTAATTTTCCTCGGTTTTACTAAGTGTTCTTGATAAAAATGCTATTGGTTTATTGTCCTGCGATAGTACCGCTCCCAAAGCGTAGTTTGAGGCGTCTGTTAAAACAAATTCCTTTTTGAAATCTGGGTATACCAACATCACATCATCGGATGTCAATGTGGTTTTTAAAATTTTAAGTGCATCCATTGCCTCTTGGTTGAGCCTTATTTCTATTTTTTTTTTGAGGTATGTTTGGACAAATGTCCTGCCTCCCCTCTTAGAAGCATTGTCAGGGGCTTAGCAATTTTAGCGTAGTCCCTGATAAAGCGCCTATAGTAGTTTGAAAGTCCTAAGAAGGATCTAAGATCTTTCAGCGTTTTTGGTGTTGGAAAATTCAGAATTGCTTCGACTTTTCTTGGGTTAGTTTTTATGCCCTTGTCTGAGATAATGAATCCAAAAAATTCTACTTCGCTTTTCAAAAACTCACACTTGTCTAATTGAACTTTCATGTTTGAAAGTTTGAGAGTTTTGAAAATTGTATCTAAGTTCTTATAATGTTCTTCTTCGTTCTTAGAAAAATTATGATATCGTCCATGTAGACGAAACAAATTTTTCCAATATATTCTCTCAATATATCGTCAAATGTCCACTGGAATATAGAAGGAGCATTTCTCAGCCCAAATGGTAGTCTAGTAAATTCATATTTACCATTGTTGACTGAGAAGGCTGTTTTCATCCTGTCGGCTTCCCTGAGCGGTATTTGATGGAATCCGCTTTTGAGATCTATTACGGAGAAGAATTTATTTTGTCCAAGCTGGGGTAAAACGTCATTGATCTCAGGAATTGGATATTTGTCCGGTATTGTTTGCTCATTTAACTTTCGGTAGTCAATTACAGTTCTGAATTTTTTCTTGCCAGATGCATCAGCCTTTTTGGGCACAACCCAAATTGGCGAGTTGTAGGGTGACCTAGAAGGGCAAATGATGCCTTGTCTTAGCAAGTCTTCAATTTGTCTTTCGACTTCTTCCTTTAGGTGCATTGGATAAGGGTAATATCGGGAATAAATAGGTTCATTTATTTTTGTCTGAATGTCTGCAACTACGGCTGTGGTGTATGTCAAATTCTCGTCTGGTTCACTAAATAATGATTTATGGTTGTCGATAACGTTTTCTAGTTTGTTCCTCTGTTGTTCCGTCAAGTGGTGTGTCCTAATATTAATGTTGTTTACTGATTGTGATACTTTTTGTTTTATTCGAATTTTAAGTGTTCCGTTTATTAGCATGTAGTTTTCTGCTGAGTAGATAATTGCTGAAAGCTCCTTTAGGCTAGCATTTCCTAAAATACCGTGAAAGGATTTCAGACTTGGCAGCAAAAAGAATTTTATTTTATCGGCGTGTTTTCCAAATACGTTTATGAAAGTATGATGAGTGACTTTGTTATTTCCGCCAACCGAACTTGCGAAAAAGGAATTTTGGTTTGGTAAGGGATTTCGAACTAAACAGGGTTGTATGTAATTCTTGTTTGAGCCGGTGTCAATAAGAAAGTTTAAAATTTTTCCATCATTCGTCCTACACTCGAAGTAAGGTAGAGACGAATTCATTAGCCTAAAAAATGAATGTCAGCGAAGTCCTGGGTTTCGAATTGGTTTACGTTTTCAGATGTTTCTGGTTTATTTTGTAAGTACTCGTCCAATGTTGGGAGTTTCTCCTCCTCTTCGTAGTTTAGTGCTTGATCCCTGTAGTATTCGTCGTTAGTATTTTCGCTTTCCTCGGTCTCTAGATGAAAATTTCTTTGCAGCTTAGGAGGGTTTCGCAATTGTTCAGATTGTATAGGTGGTCTTTTTCCAAACATTTGGTTATTCTGAGCAGGTCTGTTCATATAATTGACAGTTCTTGTCCTAATTGAAGAATCCACTTCCATGGGCTCGGGACGTGAGAAAGGCTTCGGAGCAGTTGGTCTCGGAGGCATGAACATCGGGTTTGGATACCCTTATGGTTGCTTTTGGTTAAAGTTATTATGATATCCTGTTGGATTTACTGACCTGTGCTGATGGTAATTAAATGAAGGTTGCGGCATAAAAGCCAATTGGGGGTAAAAAGTTTTCCTAGATTTTTCTTGATATTGTGGCCTATTTGGTGGTGGGGGTAGTAAAGGCTTGTTAGTGTTGTTTTTATTAGTCTGGTGGTGTAGGTTTGCAAAATGTGACCTTGCGAATTGGTTTTCCATTTTCAAGCACAAATGGAGTGCTTGTGGAAGATCTTTTGGTTCTTTCATTCCTAATTGAAGGGATAAATTGCCCTTAAACCTCTGGTGAAGGCATCCAATGCATTATCTCTATATGTTTGTGCTAGAAGGTCAAGTGCTGCTCTACCTATGTCCATGTACGACAGCTTATTCATTATAAGGGAAAGGTGTGAGTATACCCGTTGATAGTACTGTAACGCAGTTTTTGTTTCCAGCTGGGGTAGACGTCAGCCTGTCCAGGTTCTTACCAAAGGTCTGCTTCCTTTGTAAATGAAAACACTGAGATGTTGGTGTTTAGTGTTCAGAGAATATACAATATTTTTATTTACGAAACTTAGCTTAACTTATGCTACTTTACACTCAATATGTCGGTTATAAAATTCACTTGTGTCATCTGGTTGCCTCTCGGATACCCTGTCCTGAAATTGGAGGAGTCCTCGGAGAATATGGTTACCGCCTGTGAATAAACGAAATATTCCAAAATGCGTATGCTTTAATAAATACAATTTAATTAAAGATTCGGCTGTTCGTGTATTAATTAAATACGATTTACTAGTACACGAAAGATTTGGGAGTTCGTGTAGTCGGCTAAAATAGGAGTTGTGTCTACTCACTACAAAACACACGAAAGATTCGGAAGTTCGTATGCTTTACAATACACGAAAGATTCGGGAGTTCGTGTATTAACTAAATACAAGTTACGAAGTCGGCTAAAATACGAGTTATGTCTACTCACTACAAAACACACGAAAGATTCGGAAGTTCGTATGCTTTACAATACACGAAAGATTCGGGAGTTCGTGTATTAACTAAATACAAGTTACGAATACACGAAAGATTCGGAAGTTCGTGTAGTCGGCTAAAAATAAAAGTTATGTCTACTCACTACAAAACACACGAAAGATTCGGAAGTTCGTATGCTTCACTAAATACAAGTTACGAAGTCGGCTAAAATACGAGTTATGTCTACTCACTACAAAACACACGAAAGATTCGGAAGTTCGTATGCTTTACAATACACGAAAGATTCGGGAGTTCGTGTATTAACTAAATACAAGTTACGAATACACGAAAGATTCGGAAGTTCGTGTAGTCGGCTAAAATTACGAGTTATGTCTACTCACTACAAAACACACGAAAGATTCGGAAGTTCGTATGCTTCACTAAATACAATTTACAACTCTACTAGGTAATATATGTGTATCGAACAAGAAACGGCAAAGCTCTCGGATGATAGTTCAAGTGGCCTTCTTATAACTACCATTCGTACGATGTCGTAACTTGCCCACCGTACTAATGTAATTATCATTCGTACGGCGGCGTGACTTGCCCCCCGATTGCTTTTAAAACTTGGCTTCTTATATAGTTCCACTCCACAACTGTATGAGACTTCCAACGCACATTTCTTAACTTCAAAGTTAATAATAAACAATGGGAACTAAACAATTATGTTATACCCTACATTAATTGAGGTGGTATGTACCTATCCGTTGTGAAGTATGTAACTATATGTTTTATCGTTTGTAACGTCACGTTACATTCCCTTCTTTCTTTCCAAAAAAAAAGAAAAAAAAGTTCTTTATATTAGGGCGCTAAACGAGTTTATGACCGTTCTGGTCTACACTACCCAAAGGTAATCTTTACCGAAAAAAAATCATTTTATTTAAAAGAATAAAAATAAAAAAAAAATAAAAAAAATTAATTGCATTAAGTCTACATATACGATATATATTTATGTACTAACTTAAGATTATTTAATCACTTTTCATAAAGAATACAAAAATATTATTCATCTTATAAGTAAATCAAGCTTATCTGACTCATCAAAAAAAAGAAATAATAACTAATAACAACAAAGTAATTTAAGAGAGAGAAAGATAATTTAACAAAAACAGTTATTCTACTGTGTGTCTTTTTTATGAATGGAGAGAGTGAAGAGTAAATGAATATTTTGACTAAGAGTCAAGGTATATGTATAAAAATAAAAAACAAAAGTAGGAGAGGGCATAAAAAAATCCTTTTTTTTTCTATACCGCATCGTCGATATTAAACGTCTTTACCCTGCCCATACATCGCAAACGAACCACTCCATTGCGTACCCGAACCTGCACTTTAGGCCTGCCTTTTGGATAAATCATGAACGTAGTATTTTTTTGCGTTTGTAAGTTATTTATTCTTATGCCCCTGAACAAACTATCTACTGGTTCTTCTGATTCCTCGGATTCTGAGGTGCTAAGAGCCAGCACATCTTCTAATGTATCCCCCTTTTCGACTTCTTCTGCCCAGGTTAATGGTTTTTCAGCCTGGCCATATGAGGTTGAAGTAGCTTTCTCCTGGGGTACTTGCAAAGTCAAACCTGGTGGTAATACCCGAGCTGCCGAAGTAGTTGGTGTATCTAGTAGAGGCAACTCTTTGGCTGAGGTGCAACTGGCCGATATTGGGACCAGCGGAGGTGGTTGGTTGTTCAAAGGGATCACCGATCTCTTTTCCATCCTATTTTCCCAGAATGTTTTGGCTATGTGATCGATGGGTTTATTCCCAGACTTAGCTACTGGTGCGCTTTCTATTTTTTTATCCTCGGTCTGGCTTCAAAAGGAGGAACAAAAGGTGTAGCTTGTTTCGGCATTATCGTATTTCGTAAGTAGCTTTTGATTTTGCCAGGCGCTAGCGGTCTAGTGTGTTGGCGTTCCATTGTATTACTGATGATATTTGACAAGAAGTTTTAGAACTGATGTTTTTAGTTAAATTTTTCATTTATGTATGCACATAACTGTTTAAGAATGTTTTTTTTTTTTTGTTTTTTTTTCTTTGCCTGTTGTTTTAGTTGTATTTCAGAATCAAAGAGAGAGCTCAATCAGCCTGTCCTTTTTCAATAGATATATCCAACCTAACGAATCGATTTGTAGCATATCTGAGTTAAGCGTAGTTTCGTTACTGTGTTGATGGGTCGATCCAAGTTCGTTGGTGGTTGGGGCATTGTTTTTCCACAAGATTCGTCCTTGGAATCGAGTCCCTGCTCGGGCGCCATTTGTAACGCAGTTTTTGTTTCCAGCTGGGGTAGACGTCAGCCTGTCCAGGTTCTTACCAAAGGTCTGCTTCCTTTGTAAATGAAAACACTGAGATGTTGGTGTTTAGTGTTCAGAGAATATACAATATTTTTATTTACGAAACTTAGCTTAACTTATGCTACTTTACACTCAATATGTCGGTTATAAAATTCACTTGTGTCATCTGGTTGCCTCTCGGATACCCTGTCCTGAAATTGGGGGAGTCCTCGGAGAATATGGTTACCGCCTGTGAATAAACGAAATATTCCAAAATGCGTATGCTTTAATAAATACAATTTAATTAAAGATTCGGCTGTTCGTGTATTAATTAAATACGATTTACTAGTACACGAAAGATTTGGGAGTTCGTGTAGTCGGCTAAAATAGGAGTTGTGTCTACTCACTACAAAACACACGAAAGATTCGGAAGTTCGTATGCTTTACAATACACGAAAGATTCGGGAGTTCGTGTATTAACTAAATACAAGTTACGAAGTCCGCTAAAATACGAGTTATGTCTACTCACTACAAAACACACGAATGATTCGGAAGTTCGTATGCTTTACAATACACGAAAGATTCGGGAGTTCGTGTATTAACTAAATACAAGTTACGAAGTCGGCTAAAATACGAGTTATGTCTACTCACTACAAAACTCACGAAAGATTCGGAAGTTCGTATGCTTTACAATACACGAAAGATTCGGGAGTTCGTGTATTAACTAAATACAAGTTACGAATACACGAAAGATTCGGAAGTTCGTGTAGTCGGCTAAAAATAAAAGTTATGTCTACTCACTACAAAACACACGAAAGATTCGGAAGTTCGTATGCTTCACTAAATACAAGTTACGAAGTCGGCTAAAATACGAGTTATGTCTACTCACTACAAAACACACGAAAGATTCGGAAGTTCGTATGCTGTACAATACACGAAAGATTCGGGAGTTCGTGTATTAACTAAATACAAGTTACGAATACACGAAAGATTCGGAAGTTCGTGTAGTCGGCTAAAATTACGAGTTATGTCTACTCACTACAAAACACACGAAAGATTCGGAAGTTCGTATGCTTCACTAAATACAATTTACAACTCTACTAGGTAATATATGTGTATCGAACAAGAAACGGCAAAGCTCTCGGATGATAGTTCAAGTGGCCTTCTTATAACTACCATTCGTACGATGTCGTAACTTGCCCACCGTACGAATGTAATTATCATTCGTACGGCGGCGTGACTTGCCCCCCGATTGCTTTTAAAACTTGGCTTCTTATATAGTTCCACTCCACAACTGTATGAGACTTCCAACGCACATTTCTTAACTTCAAAGTTAATAATAAACAATGCAAACTAAACAATTATGTTATACCCTACATTAATTGAGGTGGTATATACCTATCCGTTGTGAAGTATGTAACTATATGTTTTATCGTTTGTAACGTCACGTTACAGTACTCCTGTATGGTACTATTACCCTGTACTAGAGTACTCATTTGATACTCTAGCGTTGTCAAATCTCTTTTATCTGCGTATCGTAACGCTAGACATTTCGAGATACTGTCCCAATTTAAGGGAGTATTATATGATTCAATTGCGGTGTCCGCACTACCTGTAATTTTGTTCCTAATTGTATTCAAAATTGCGAAATATTTTGGGGTTCCTTTGGCCGAGTCGTATAGCTTAAGAATTCTATCAACACTCTTTTTCCAAGAGCTGAATTCCGTATAACTGCCAGAGAATTACCTTAGACATTTAACAACATCAGGCACTTTGTCCAAGTCAGTCAAGTTGTTCCTATACCTGTCTTCTATTATTTGGTCTTCGCCTGTAATGTCCGAATTAGGGTCTATAAAGTTTCTTATTGCTATTTGGCATTGTTGTGCGCAAATTCTAGCGGTTGTCTCTTCTAAATTGTCAATATGGTTATCTTCACGACGTGCTTCCGGTGGATTTGGTGGATTGGGTGCATTTAAAATTGAAGGCCTGATTAGATTGTTTGGGTTAGACATTTTGAAAAATAATAAAAAGGTCTATGTGGTCACTATGGTCAGAAATAAAAAATTCCTCAAATGATTTTTTCATATTTTTGCCTATATTAGAATGTCCTGTAACTTAAAAAAAAATATATATAAATGTATATGCTTAAATTTGAGTTCTTTAATTCTTTCTTTCTAATTCTTTTGTTTTTCTATTAACGAATTGATTCAATAGTCTGATTATTTATTTTATTAATTAATTCCCTTTTTTGTTTAATTTTACTATGAGTATGTGTATTAAAATATTGTTTAATTTTTTCACTTTTTCTGACTTATTTCTACTAGAGGGTCCCGTAGGAATCGTAGTAGTGGTTCTAATTTTATTATTATTCTTTCCACAAAAAAAATTACTATTTTCTTAAATTCTTTGTCAATATGCTTTCAATTAAATTTTCTTTAAAAAATTTTTTTTTAATTAACACTCTTAAAAACACTATAGGTTAAATTCACTATTAAGATTTGCTTGAATTTTTTCTGTTTAATTTTGTATAAATTTTAAATATTTAAGTTGAGAAAATATCTTAAAACTATTCTTACATTGTTACAGCAAGCATCATTTTGGAGCTGGTAGGGGGTTGTGTCTTCCTTTTCTTTGTAGCAATACTTGGGTAACCTCTCTCTACACCAAGTTCTCCAAGCAGAACGTCCTTATTTTGCAGACGCCTGGATTTGTGGGGTGAGTTTCTTCAGGATTCTCCTATTTTAAAGCCTGTTGGGTTTGTTTAGGGTTGTCCTCTCTTCTCTGCAGCCTATGGGGTGCGTTTGTTGGGAATATCCGTTTTGATGTAGCCTATAGGGTACGTTATCCTCGGATTATCCCGAAGAGTTGGGCGCCAGTTAATGTATTTTTAGTTTAGTTTTATAAAAAAAACATTTTTTTATTTTGACTTAATTTTATTTTATTTAAAAGCACATAATTAGAACTTAATTGCAAAGGTATAAATTTACAACTGAACTTAATTCTAGTTTTTAGTTCAAACGAAACATAAAATAAGATATTGGAAAATTGCATGGTAATCGTAATGACACGCACTGTTTACTGTTTTGCAACTTTCATAAGTTGTTGACCTGTTTAACCGTCTGCGCTAGTGTCAGCATTTTGGTTAATTCGTTGAAATTTAATAATAAGGGAAATAAACTTTTTTTGTGATAACATACATGTACAAGCGTTAACTTATTACATACATACATATGTAGGTAAAAGAATTACATATATATGTTTTGTTGTTATTATTATTAACTGTACTCAAATCATATGCGTTACATTATAAATACGTATGCATTTTAAATCCCAGTAAAAAATTTCATGTCATTCTAGTGGAACTACATTTTCATTGCTTACAAAAGATCGATATTATTACTTTGCCGAGAGTGAGCAAAAAACTATCTAGAAGCTTATTTTAGTCATACAAAACCTTGTAACTCCTCCATAGTGTTATAAAATACTCACCAGAATTAAAAAAAATTTATTTTTTTAAGAAATTTATGAACTATTTTTAGTCTAAAATTTAAAAGTTATTTGCTTAAATTTACATAAAATCACTGTTTCGGGTTAGAGCGGATCGAAATTTTTACTACTTCCAGATCGCAAACTCTACATTTTCATGATTTTTTTAGAGTGTCTTTTTTTTTGCTGGGATGTTATTTAATAAAAATACTACATATTAAAATTTGGTTATATTTTTTCTCATTTGGTAACTTTTAAAGCGAATTTTGGTTGTAAAAATTGTTTGGTTGTGGCAGCACTGATTATACCATAATATATGAGTTTTGATATTAAAGAGCCACTCAGACTATTATACATGTACATATAAAGACTTTTGTCGAAAATGTAGCTCTGACATGTTGAGTTGTTATTTTGTTATTGTTTTTTTTTTAATTTTTGAAACATATAAGAGCAGGGATGAATTTTCGTCAAAAGTATTAATACTTGTAGTATAGTCTGGAATAGCCTTAAAGGGTCACTCAGACTATAAAACAAGTATTAATACTTTTGACGAAAATGCATCCCTGGTCTTATATTTGTTTAAAAAATTTCAAAAAACAATAACAACTCAACATGTCAGAGCTGCATTTTCCAGAAAAGTATTAATACTTGTATAATAGTCTGAACTGGGCTTAAGCAGTTATTCAATATATTTATTGATGTACAAACATATGTAAATATATTATAAATGTAGTTCGAATATGAGCAATTGAAGTAACATTTAACTTTATAAGCGGGAATAAGAATGCAAAGCAAAATACAAGATAATAATAATCTAGTTAAATTGACATATTTAAGATCTCTTTGGTTTTAAAATAATTGCAACAAAGTCTATAATGTGTTGAAATGAGTAGTAATATTAATATTTTGCATAATGTAAATACATTATTTCCTTTCATATTAAAAAGGAAGTAAGATAACGCAGTTGTTACCAAAACAACACAAATTACGATCAGCCCCAAACTCCTACAAACATACATACACACAGATTACCACAGCTAGATATTACAGGAATAACTCCCCCCTAATAAATCAAAATAATCTTAAGTTCTCAAAGAAATACATACATACACACAATCATACTACTTCGACAACATCCTCACCCATCTCAAATCACGATCAGCCTTAAACTCCTACAGACAGACACACACAAATCTCTATAGCTACATATTACGTCAACAACCCTACCCACCCAAATCATGTTCAGCCTTAAACTCCTACAGAAATACAAACATTCAGATTCCCCCGACATATGCGTAAAATACCTCGCCCCGACTAAATCACGATCAGTCTTAAATTCTCACAGATATACATACATACATACATACATCCAATTGATCTACCTCAACTTCACCCCGCCCCTACCAATCGCAATCTCAGTTAAAGTTTCACAGACAGACACACCCACAAATTCCCCCCGTTACATATTACGTCAACAACTCCACCCAGCCAAAGCATGGTCGGCATATACACTCATAAAAAACCTCAAAAAAATCACCCGTTATCACAATAAATGTAAGCCAAAGAATTTTTTTTTGGTTTTTGGCGTTTTAATTAATTTTGGCGATTTTTTTTAATTTTGGAGATTTTTTGTTTCATTTTGGCGATTTTTTTTCACATAAACAATTATTTTTGTTTTGGCGCAATTTTCGCGTTTTGGCAATTTTTTTCGGTTTTTGGCGTTATTTTCGGTTTGGCGATTTTATAATTTTCGGATTTTTTAGTTTTACCGTTTTTGAAAATTTCAAGAGTTTACCTCTTACGGTTTCCAGGATATAGCAATTTGTCAAAATTACATAGTCAAAATTGCATTAACTGATGGACCAACCTTTAATTTAAATTTTTTAATATTTTAATGTTTATTGTTGTAGTCTATATAAAAACACACTAATTTTACAAATTTCAAGTGTCAATATACATACATATGTACATACAATTGTATGTATATTACATGAGATTTTAACAATTTTTGTCGCTCGTTTTTGAGCACCCTTTAATTTTTAATTCTCATGCATTTATTGTTGTAGTGGCCAAGGTTCTACGTATTCTGTCCAAATTTCAGGTCCGTAGCTTTTACGGTTCCTGAGAAAATACCGTGTGACGGACAGACGGACAGCGTAGCGAAAACAATAGGGTTCCTTTTTTCACGGAACCCTAAAAACATCAAAGCGCCGCTGAAAACAAAAATTCCTAAGAATTTAAAAATTTTTCAATTTTTGAGTACCCAAATTTCATAATTTGGGCGATGAATACTTAATTTATTTAGACTAAAGCCATAAATATTAGCATTTAAAAATTATGAAAATAAACGGATTTCTGGATAGCTAAGAATATGTTCTAAAAGTACTGAAAATATTTTATGAAAAATTAAATATTGCAAATATTACATGAAAAATTAATACTAACAAAGCTCCCAATAGCAAAACTCTGTCATATTTTCTAAAAAATTGAGCTAGAATTTTTTAAATATTTTTGTCAAACTCAGTATCCTCAAAACCGTATAGACTGACCTGCCACATTACCGAATCGACCCACTGTGGGGCAGAATGAACAATTCATTACTACTATAAGAGGTGCTGGTAAGGTAACCTTGAAGTTTAGAATTAAATTTTTATTTCCTTCCCACACTTTGTCAGACAGTAACGTAAGCATAAAATTCTTACGTTGCTTAGCTTAAGGTAGATTTTAAATATTTTTTATACTTTAGTCTTAAGGTTAGGGAAATGTAATCAAAAGAATAAATTAAAAGAACAAAAAAAAAACGATCAACCGCATTTGATGCAAGATTAATAATACTTGTACTCGTATGTTGTAAGCTTTTTGATTCTAAATGGAACAAAAATAAAAAAGTGAATAAAAATTTAAAATTTTAAATTTTTTGTGCTACTAAATAAAATAAAATTAAAAAATTTTACAGAAATCGTCTGATAAACATGGATGAAATTTTGCAAGGAAAAACAAAACTTTAAATGGTTCTAAAGCAATAAGAATCAAAAATATATCAACAAAAAAGCAGCTACTGCAAGCCCAAAAATAACAAGAACTACAAGCTCTGTAAGTATTACAACAATCTCAACAACAACAGGTGCAATACCAGCTACAACAAATACAACAAGAGCATCCAACACAAAAATTTTTTTGTATGATAATTTTGGATTCAATATGACGGCCCAGGACATTATTGAGCAGCTTAGACGTCTAAAGCCTCTTGATGAAAAACATAAACCAAGAGCAATTAAACATGCCGTTGAGACAATCTTAATCTTTGTGGTAACAATGAAGCCCTCACTCAATTTTGCATCAGAACAATTGAAAAAATTTTAGGAGAAGCTGGTTGAAGGGTAAGAGAATTACAAATTAATGCTTCCTGGGTAGAAATAAAAGCCAGGATGTTTCAGGAATTTTAACCAAAAAGGACTTATGCAGAAATCCTCAATTATTGCCATACAATAAAATTAAGAAATTTAAATGAATTATTTAGTTCAGTTGAAAAGTGAAAATACGAAATTAATGACATATATTTAGGAGATCAATGTATACCTAATAACCATACAACCAGCAACCAAGAATACTGTGAACCTAGCACTAGTTTTCAGAACCAATCACATAATAGTTTTAAAAGACTTAATTTTTAACAGCAAAGCCTACATTATAAAAACTATGAACAGGGTGTAAATACTGGTAGGAGAAGGAGGTAAAAGAAATAATAATGAAAACAGAAACGATTATTGTTGACAGCAACGCCAAGCAAATTATTATAGCCAAGAATTAGAACCGAGGGATATCGAAAATTTAAGGGAAGAAGAAGACGTACATTTTTATAAAAGTCCTCCATCAAAAATTTACCCATAATAGTTGTAAAAATTGGTGATCACAAAAATAAATGTCTCATTGATGCTGGCTCCGAAAAAGATAGATATACCACTTTGTTACAAAAAATTAATTAATTAATTAAAATTAGGCGGTGGGAACTAAGTCCCCAAGAGTAAAATGAACTAATTCCTTAATTTAAAAAAAAATTATTTAGTTCCCCAAAATTCGCACGAATTTTTAGTTTTGAACATATTTACTCTCAAATAAATTTTTTTAAAGCACTATACATAATGATTAAGTCACACATATGTATTATATAAACATAGGTTTCACCAGAGATGAAATCTTTATTACATTTTATAAGGGAGTCGAATTGTGCATCCTTATATAACCACAAAATTTTGGCACTTCCTTTATTGCCGCCTAATTTAATAAAGAGTAATTTTTATGAATTGAAATCAATTTTTTTCAATTGACGTAAAGGAAATCTTTAAAAACCAAAATGCGGAGTTAGATCATTTCCTTTTTTACTTTTTTTAATCGTTTTTAAGTCTTTCCTTATATTGAGGATTTAGTTCGCTTTTATTTTGGAGTGTTAGTTCATTTTGTGTCGGGAATTAGTTCATAAGAAAATTGGGGTATTGGTTCATAATGAACTTAGACCCGAAATTTGGGGATTAAGTTCATTTCGGGCTTTGAGGCCTTATTTCATTGGGGACTTAGTTCCCACCGCCATAAAATTATTGCAACCATACCTAGAGAATTCAATATCTCAGGTACCTTCTCTTGCAAGGTTATTAATTTCAAAATTAAAAATTATTCAGCCATAATTGGGCAAAATTTTCTCATCGCTCTTTAAGCTAAGATTGATGTTAAGAATAGATTTGTTATCATATTAGGTAACAATGTACCGTTTGGATATTACAACCCATACAATAACCAGGAAATTTGTTCACTTGAATACAGCGACTTACAAAATTTGAATTTGGCACATTTGAATTCGGAAGAATACCAATTGCTTAAAAAACTATTGAGAGATTATACTGAATTATTTTATACCACTCATGAGATTAAACATTAAATTAGAACAAACAGAGATGGACCAATATATGCTAAACTTTATAGATATTTTCAATTGCATGAGAGAGAAATACAGCAGCAGATAAAAGAAATGTTGGCACAAAATATAAGAAGGGAAAACAATTCACCCTAAAATAGCCCTTTATGGGTGGTGGTGGATTACAGGAGGTTAAATCGAAATACAAAAAATTATAAATTTTCAATTTCTACTATGGATGGAATTTTGGACAAGTTGGGAAAAGCCCAGTATTTTTTTTCCATTGACCTTGTAAAAGGTTTCCATCAAATTCTGATGCTTGCAAAGGACATAGAGAAAACTGCATTTTCTACACTCTTTGGCCACTATGAATTCATAAGTATGTCGTTTGGTCTTAAAAATGCACCAGCGACCGTTCAGAATCTTATGAATTCTGTTTTTTGTCAACACATAAAGAAAATCTGTGTCGTATATTAAGATAACATCCTCATATTCAAGACATCATTAGCTGAACACATTCAAATATAAAAGTTATATTTGAAAAACTAAAAGAAATTCAAATTAATAAATCCCAGTGAAAAAAATGGAAGTCATTCTAGTGGAACTACATTTTCATTGCTTCCAAGAAATCGATATTTTTAATTTGCCGGGAGTGAGCAAAAAACCATGTAGAGGCTTATTTTTAGTCATACAAAACGTTGTCACTTCTCCATAGTGTTAGAAAATACTCACCAGAATTAAAAAGAAAACTATTTTCTTAAAGAAATTTATGAACTTATTTTAGTCTAAAATTTAAAAGTTATTTGCTTAAATTTACATGAAAACACTGTTTCGGGCTTAAATTCGTATAAAAAGAAACGAATTGTTAAAAAAGGCAACTATTTACCATTTTTCCTAGATGGAAATATTATCATAGAACACAAAAAAGGGAATTTTTCTAAATATCGATTCCACTTCAGTGACCAGGCATCGAAAAAGAGAACTTCTTGCAATGACAACCCTGTGTAAAAATCATTAGATCGGATCGAAATTTTCACTACTTCCAGATCGAAAACTCTACATTTTCATGACTTTTTTGGAGAGTCGTTTTTTACAAAAGTAGCGCCAACAAACCTGCTGATTTTTGTATGGTGACCCAGTGAAAAAAATGGAAGTCATTCTAGCGGAAGTACATTTTCATTGCTTCCAAAAAATCGATATTTTTAATTTGCCGAGAGTGACCAAAAAACCACGTAGAAGCTTATTTTAGTCACACAAAACCTTGTTACTCCTCTATAGTGTTAGAAAATACTCACCAGAATTTAGAAAAAATTAATTTTTTTAAAGAAATTTATGAACTATTTTTAGTCTAAAATTTAAAAGTTATTTGCTTAAATTTACATGAAAACACTGTTTCGGGCTTAAATTCGTATAAAAAGAAACGAATTGTTAAAAAAGGCAACTATTTACCATTTTTCCTAGATGGAAATATTATCATAGAACACAAAAAAGTGAATTTTTCTTAATATCGCTTCCACTTCAGTGACCAGGCATCGAAAAAGAGAACTTCTTGCAATGACAACCCTATGTAAAAATCATTAGATCGGATCGAAATTTGCACTACTTCCGCATCGTAAACTCTACATTTTCATGGCTTTTTTGGAGTATCTTTTTTTAACAGAAACAGATATCGCTTTTTCATAAAAATAAAGTACGTCATGCAGAAATTATCTCAACTTTTGAGGTAATAAAACATAAAACCAATCATCCGCTTGTGAAAACAAAGATACATGGAATTATAAATTACCGGTGGAAAGTATGACCGTAATCCAATCAAACCTAAATTTCACATAACGGAAAATTTCACATTCCGTTAATAAAATTGTGCATATTGACACTTATGAAAATAGCAAGCACTCATATGTGATTTTCGTTGACCAATTCTCGAAGCATGCTATGGTGTTCTATTTGCACAGATAGGAACAACCAGAGGATTATAAGCAAAATAAATGAATTGTTGGCAATAAAAGAACCAGCTAAAAAGTTAATTTTTGATAACAAATTTAATTCTAAGAATGTTAGGGATTTCTTGATACAAGAAGGAATAGAGTATGCCACCACATAGTCACACACGAAACTCTGATGTTGATTGTCTTAATAATACCTTGACAAAAATTTTTATCACTTAGCCTTGAAGAAAAATTACTCTGCACAACACTGATTTGGATCTTTAAATAAAAATAGCCGCTCCTTATGTATTTTTGTGTCCTGATTACGATGGCATCATTAGTTTTTCTCTCTCAGCTATAACTTTGAAGATATAGTGTCACTTAGGATTTGCATAATTTGCACCTCTTTTTGAATTATTCCGTTAATATATCACGAATGGTACTCCAAACTTAAAAACACTTTCAGGACTATTAATCTACACAAAAACTCCTTTCATTTAAATAGATTCACATTGATGAGTATATCAGGGTATCTGACTATTATTGCAAGAATGTTTAAAATCGTGTGTTCTTAGTTTAGTCCTAGAACATTTTTTGATTATAATTTTTTTTGACCAAATATAACTAATTCTTATGTATTTTAGTTTGCTTACTACAAAAATAGGTTTATTTCTATTCTAGCCCCTATCAATTCAACATTTCGTGTTAGATTTAAAAAAATCTTGAAATTTTTCTTTTCGAGAGCCATCCAAAAAAATTGTTTTTATATTACATTTGTCCATTTACAAGTTCTTAGTGCAATTATTACGCAAAAAATTGTGTATGGACCAGTCCAGCATAACGGAGTAAATTCACCAAATGTATCAAACTTAATAAGCATAGATACGAGTGTTTTTCGGCACGGAAAATAATTTTTATTTTCGGAAACATACTAAAAATATTTTTGATACGATTTTGCACAGACTAATTTGTAAAAATAAGCGTATTACTAAATTAGTTCAATTAGTAGAATATGTTATAAGAGAAAAATTAATAAATTTCAAATTCTTTTTTTTTTGCATATCATTACCAATTTAAAATGAAATGCGTATGTTTGCTGGACAAATATTCTTGAAAAAATATAAAAAAATATGTAAGCATCCGGCTGATGTGCATTCGTCGCTGTCTCATCGACGACTTAATTAAGGAGGGTAAGAATCACTGTTGCCAGAATTGACGATTTCTCTGCATTTTGACGATTTTCACCTCTCAAAATACACTAGTGACGATTTTAGGTCCAGAAATGATGATTTTTCTAAATTTAATTTCGAGAATAATAAAAAAGTGTATATATATATATATATATATATATATATATATATATATATATATATATATACATATATATATGTGTGTGTTTACGCTGCAGAAGTTCTTTCAAAATCAAATCTTTGGATGTAGAAGAAATAATGAATAATTGTACAACTTTACATTGAATTATGAGACCATGTAATTAAAAGATTTGATTTTGAAAGTCAATATAAATCTTTAAACATAATTCATCCAACCCTAATAGTAAATGGCGAATCCAACTCTATTCTGGACATTGCAAAGACTTTTCCAAATTTCTTAAACGAAAATGATAGGGAATTGCAATTTTTAGATTTTAAAACTATTTTTGAAGGAAAGGAAACAAACTTTACAGAATTTTGGAAAAAAATATCTGAAATGAAAAGATTTGATCCAAGTCTGGCTTTCCCCATTTTAACAAATTTTATACAATATAATAATTTCACCACATTCATCGGCAAATTTCGAAAGGATATTTAGGTGAATTTAAATAAAACCAAAGTTCGTAGTCGTTTACAAAAAGATTCTTTAGAAGTCATCCTATACACGAAGGACTATTTAAAACTTAAAAAGTCAAACTGCTATGACACTGAGATCAGTTCGAATTTGTTAAAAATATTAGATTCTGATATTTATACATTAAATGTTTCTATAACAAAAATGCTAATTATTTTTTTATAAATTATCTGTTTTATAAAAAGAATATATAAAAATAAATATATATGTACGTATGTGAATTCTGATTTCATTTTAAGTTTTTTTATCTTTTATTTTTAATTTTAATTGTTTTCATGTTTAGATTATATACATATATATTAATGTATATGTATGTGTATATTTGTTGAAATCATGATTAATAAGTTTGAAACATTGTAATAATTTTTGTAATAAATAAAACAATTAATATACAAAAAAATTTAATATATTTGATTTGACGTTTTTTTTACGATTTTCTAAAATGACTTGACGATTTTGACGATTTTTTGCACAGAAATCTGTAGTTTTCGACGATTTCACCCCTAGAAGTTCTGACAACAGTGGTAAGAATACGTGTGAATGCTCTCTTCACAATTGTGCAAAGAAACGCCCGACATTGTACTAAAACAATATTAAACTAAAATGCATTTATACAAACTATAAACAAATAAAAATATAAATACTATGCGCACTATATATGTATGTGCGATATTGCATATAAGTACATATATGTATGTACATACATACATATATATTTAAAAATTACAGCAATTATATTTTATGGGGATGTAAAGTTGATGCAAGTGCTACCACTGACTTGTTTATGCTGATTTAATCTTATTAAGTCATGATTTTTTCATTTTTCTTCTTCTTTTATTTTTATGCATCATTCCCCTTTTGAATTGAAAATTGTTAACATGCTAACGTCGTACAAAGAAGATGCTGATGTTAACAAAAGACATGCGATGTAAAAAAAACAAAATTGTATTAAAACTCCAGAGGGTTGTATTCAAAGCCATTTAGTAGGTGGAAAAGGATGGGTTGTGGTCTCTGCCTTTCAACAGTACAAAAAAGGTAAACAATGTTCAAACTTATGTATTATTCCTAGACTCTCAACAAAAGCCGAAGAGAAATATTTAACGCTTGTTTGATTATGTAATTAAATTATACGCCTTTTTTGCAGTTCTCCAGGGTATGATAATCAAGTGTCCGGGAATTTAGATTATAGCTGCATTAAATATTATAAATTATGCGTTACTTATGTATACTTATATGTACCTACATAAATATATTCACATACATACCAGCGATCTGCATGATTATGAATCAAATGGCATAATTTTGCATTTTATAAAATGAATATTGAGCTGGCACTTAACATCAAAATAATGAATGATGCTATTGCATGATTCATATCAATGTGACTGTTATTAATAAATGCATGCCATTCCTTGCAATATCTATTCATTCATATGATTCACTAAAGCAATGAATCAGTATGATTGTTTTGAATACTTCTTAACATTCCTTCTCACATATATAATTTTATGCAACACTATAAAAATAAATAGATTGCCCCATTTTATTTTATCAATTGTTTTAATACGAGAAAACAAACTATTAATTAATTCGCTATGTTTTATTAACTTAAAACTTCATCTAGACAACAAGTTTTTGTAACAAAAACAACAACCAAAACAAAACAATCACACAACAGTAAGACTTTTTATTGATTTTCTCTAACAGCACAAAAAAAGAGAAAGAGTTAATGACAGTAAGTTGTTAGAGAGGTAACTTTACAAGCAATATCATATACATATTGTTGTTAAAAAACAAAACAAAAGCATTGTTAAAGTGAGTGGACAGCGAAAGTGAATCAACGCATACAGTTCTCTGATACATACATAAATACAAACAATTGTATGAATATATACAACACGAATGAGTAAAAATATATGGAATACGTTAAAACTAGGGATGTAACGAATGTTCGCATTCGGAAATTGAACAGTATGACAAAAAAAAATGACTGCGAAGTGTAACTGTTTTTCTGGTAGGTATTGTCGAGTATATTTGAATAATAATGAATTTATATTTGAATAATTCTAAACACCTCCAAAATCTTGAGTTACGGGTAAAAACCGGTTTTTCGTACCTGTAAACACTTATCAACCTCTAACTAAGTTGAATATCAACCGACTTTGAATTTATAAACGGATTTAGAAAACAGAGACTAAGACCTTTCGAATTATATACATATTGTTTCAGTAAATGTCAGTATTTTTTCACACAATATATACTTTTTTCGGTTTTTTTCAACACTTTTTTACTTTGGGCTCGTTCTTAGGCAATATTTTTGTTTATAATTTTGTTTATTAGCCATAGTTGATTGAGAGCAAGATAGAAAGACTGCTCGAATTAATTTATTTCGCAAACGAATTTAATTCGAACGAATTTTATTTTCCATATTGTAAAGAATTATTGTTTTAAATAAAGTTTTATTTATAAAATTTGCGAACGAAAAAATACCAAGAATGCAAAATAAAATTTTTGTCGCAAATTTAAAAAAGAAATTCGCAAAAAAATAGAATTCGCGATTAAATTAAAAAATACAAATAATCCAAAGTAAAGACTGTAATTTTTTTAAAGGATATTTTATTATTAAGGACTATAGCTAGAGAACTTAAATTAAATGTGTATGTTCCCTTCCTATGTATAGATCCACTAAGAAGCGATTTTTGGAAATTCGAACGCAAAAAGGGGAAAATTGGTATCTTTATATCTCGGAAACTACCTTAGATAGACTAAAAATTCCAAAAGGATAAAAATGCTGGTAAAAAGTAAGACGACATGTAATTGGTACTTTTTTTAAATTTGTACTTTTAAGGGGTTAAGAAAAGTTAAAAACTAAATTTTGGTACCTTCTTTGCAATCGACATATATTCTAAATTATTGAACGTAGCAGAAAGCTTTTTGGTGCGTTCCTTTTTTCTGGACAGAATCTTGAATGTGTTTAAAACTTTCTGAAAATTTGCACTTATAAATGGTAAAATTTACCCGTTTTCGGTACCTTTATGTTAATGATAATGTACACAAATATATACATGTAAAAATAATTTTCTATGAATTCTTACCGGTCAGTAGAAGCTATATATATGTATATATATATAAATATATATGTATATATCACATTATTATTAACATAAATGTACCCAAAACGGGTAAAACTTTACCCCTTATAAGTGCAAATTTTCAGAAAGTGTTAAATGTTAATGAGTAGTGCCAATTTGCGCATGTTCATATGTGTACAATAAGAACGAGTATTGTCAGTGAAATTTCAAGAAAGCTGCATTTAAGTTCCTAAAAAAATAAATTTTTTCACAAAAAGGTACATATTGAAAAAAGTGTGAAAATCCATTTTTAGCGTTTAACATTTATTAACCTCACATTTTTATTTTATTTTTAATAAATATTGTAAAGAAAAAAATATCGTGTAAGTATAATTTTCCCAAAAAGTACTTTTCCCAAAAAGCACCTTTTCCAAAAAATACCTTTTTCTAAAAAGTAATTTTCCCAAAAACTACAATTTCTTCAAAAAGAACCTTTTCTTAAAAATACTTTTCCTAAATAGTACCTTTGTCTAAATAGTAATTTTTCCAAAATGTAGCTTTTTTTAAAAAGTACTTTTCCCAGAGAGTATATTTTTCCAAAAAGTACTTTTCCCAAAAGCAACTTTTTTAAAATAGGACTTTTCCAGAAAAAACATTTTTCTTAAAAGTACTTTTCCTTAAAACCGTATTTTTTAATAAAGCAATTTGCGCAAAAAGTACCTTTTTTTTAAAAAGTACCCTTTTCAAAATATACTTTTTCTAAAAAGTGCTTTTCCTTATGAGCACATTTTTAAAAAAGTACTTTTTTCCATAAAGAACTTTTTCCAAAAAGTACTTTTCCTAGAAAGTACTTAAGTACTTTTTTAAGTACTTTTCCAAAAAAGTATCTTTTCCAAAAAGTGCTTTCTTCAAAGAGAACCTTTTCCTAAAAAGGACTTTATTAATAAAGTATACTTTAAACAAAAATTAAATTTCTTTAAATAGTGCAAATATTTTTATCTAATTTTTCGACCTTTTTTTAAGTTAAATTAAAAAACTATTTTTTTGAGCTTTAGGTCAGTTTATATTAAATTTATTGGTTCAATATTTCGTTAACCTTCGGTTAACTTCTTCAGGATTTATATTGTTTCTCGTTTTTTTGATATTTACTTTTTTGATATTTAATTTTTTCTTTTTCCTATTTTCCTTTCAAGTGTAAATAGGGCTTAAGAAAGAAACACACAACATTATTGTATTTTAATGTTATTTATAAAGTTTAAAAAAAAAAATAAAATAATTTAAAAAAAATTGTTTAATTTTGCATGGAATTTTAGCGAAATTAAGTACGTATGGTTTAAAAAGTGAGTGACTGAATACAAATTGTGAAAAAATTTGAGAAACTGCGAGTTGAGAGTTAGTTCACTTTCAAGAGATGTGAACATAAGTGACTTGGATTTCAGGGAAAATGGATACAAGATGGGATACCTGCCTAAAATGAGTACAGGATGGGATACCTGCCTTTATTCGTTCTTTATGAAATAAAATCTCTTATTTTAATTCGTTTTGTACTTACATTAATTACAAATTTTATTGAGTGATTATACTTATTAAATTTGGGTTCCCAAGACGGCGATTTTTTGAGTAGGGTTGAGTGATTGATGCCGATACAAGGTGAGATAAGTGGTTCTTATCCCCGAGTTGACCAAAGAAAAATCGGAAAAATGATACGACTTCAACCGACCTCCAACATTTCGTTCTCAGTCCTTCGTCAAAAAATCGCTACCATTACATTGGACATATTTCTGTTCGTTAATTAAGCAATTCACAATAGTTTGTTTAAAATTCAGGTATGGGATTAAGTAATTCAATGAAACAAATTAAAAAGTTTAAACTGCTTTAAACAAAGTTTTAGTTAATTAATGTAGTTAGTTATTTTTTGTATATACATTTTTGATACGCATTTTTACCATTTGTTATGTTAAAGTATTAAAAATTATAGAAAAAATATCCTAATTTGTTTAAAACCCATTTTTAATACACACATACATATGTCATAAACTATTTTCAATACATATTTTTGTAAATATTCAATACCATGATAAAATGTCCAGACTTATATCCATGTTATTTAAAATTTTTTTCAAAATGTATAAGAACTCAAAGACACACAATGTTATGTAAATGTATAAAAAAATATGCGTTATCATTTCTTAAAACCAATCCAAAATTCTACATGTTAAAAAGCTCTTTTTTAGGTTTCCGTACACCAAAGGTGAAAAAAGGAACCCTATTGTTTTCGCTACGCTGTCCGTCTGTCCGTCACACGGTATTTTCTCAGGAACCGTAAGAGCTACGGACCTGAAATTTAAACAGCGTATGTAGAACCTTGGCCGCTACAACAACAAATACATGAGAACTAAAAATTAAAGGGTGCTCCAAAACGAGCGACGAAAAATGTTAAAATCCCATGTAATATACATACAATTGTATGTACATATGTATATTCATACTTGAAATTTGTAAAATTAGTGTATTTTGATATAGACTATAACAATAAACATTAAAATATAAAAAAATTTAAATTAAAGGGTGGTCCAGCAGTTAATGCAATTTTGACTATGTAATTTTGACAAATTGCTATATCTTGGAGACCGTAAGAGGTAAACTCTTGAAATTTTCAAAAACGGTAAAACTAAAAAATCCAAAAATTATAAAATCGCCAAACCGAAAAAAATCGCCAAAACCTGAAAAAAATCGCCAAAAATTTAAAAAAAATCGCCAAATCGAAAAAAATCGACAAAATTAAAGAAAAAATTCTAGCATTAAAATAAATCGCCAAATTCGAAAAAATCGTTTAAATGAAAAAAAATCGCCAAAATTAAAAAAAATCGCAAAATATAAAAAAAACGCCAAAACGAAAAAATCGCCAAAATAAAAAACCAAAAAAATCCTCAAAACGAAAAAAAAGTGCCAAAACTAAAAAAATCGCCAAAACCAAAAAAAATCACCCATATGAAAAAAACGCCAAAATTAAAAAAATCGCCAAAATAAAAATAAAACGGCAAAATAATAAAAATCGCCAAAATCAAAAAAAATTCAAAAACCAAAAAAAAAATTTTTCAAAACGTGAAAAAAGTGCCAAAACTCAGAAAGCGCCAATAAATTCAAAAACCCCCAAACTATAAAAACGCTTAAAACTCAAAAACGAAAAAAATGCCAAAACTATAGTTTATATTGTTCGTATTGAATTAAATATCTCGTGCCCGTACGGAACCCTTCGTGCGCGGTTCAAAGTCGCACTTCACTGAATTTATTTCAATTAATATTTTTTATATTATCAACATGAACAAATATTGTAGACTTATACTTATTCTGTTTTCTTGTTTTTTGAATTTTCTGGCGCTTTCTGAGTTTTGGCACTTTTTTCACGTTTTGGCGATTTTTTTCTTGGTTTTTGAAGTTTTTTTAATTTAGTGGCGCTTTCTGAGTTTTGGCACTTTTTTCACGTTTTGGCGATTTTTTTTTGGTTTTTGAAGTTTTTTTAATTTTGGCAATTTTTATTATTTTGGGTTTTTTTTTATTTTGGCGATTCTTTTATTTTGGCGTTTTTTTTTTAATTTTGGCGTTTTTTTCATATAGGTGATTTTTTTTGGTTTTGGCGATTTTTTTTTAGTTTTGGCACTTTTTTTATCGTTTTGAGGACTTTTTTCGGTTTTTTGGCGTTTATTTTAAATTTTGGCGATTTTTTTCGTTTTGGCGATTTTTTTTTGAATTTGGCGATTTTTTTTTAATTTTTGGCGATTTTTTTTTCATTTGGCGATTTTTTTTCACATAAACAATTATTTTGGTTTTGGCGCATTTTTCGCGTTTTGGCGATTTTTTTTCGGTTTTTGGCGTTTTTTTAATATT